>OZ023190.1:19196876-19765876 GCA_963995505.1 Hypericum androsaemum
TATTTATTCATATGCTAAAGCGAGTTCGCTTTTAATTTATATGTTTGAAAATAAATCAAAGTTGACGGATGTTGGATAGGTCAAGTGTGATATCCTATTAATTATATGTTACAAAAGATATAAGTGATTTGATTTGTATTATTTATATCAACTATGTGTACTTCTTTTGCTAGTAAACATCTTGAAAAGATTTCAAGATTAAGTTTTCTGGGATGTCTGTGAGTGAGGACAAAACAAAACATTCTAGGTGAAGAGAGACATGGATGAACTAATCCCACACCCGAAAACGAGGACTTCTGGGATTGTACTGACAAATATCTTGAAAGAACTCAAAAGTTAATCGCGTTTGACCTGGGACAATTTCAGGATGGTGATTGCTGGAAAATGCTCATGTTGATTTTTGAAGACAGTCGATCGAATTACGGGACATTATATAAAGTCTTTCCTTTTTTTAATAAGTAAAAATTATATTCCACCGAAATAATTCACCAAGGGATAGTACATCCAAGGTACCAGATAACACCTTTCAATAAGATTCACAGTGAAAGACGCTATCTGGAACAACATCGAAAAGTCTCCAAAGAATCATCCAAAAAATCCTAAGGACATCAAAAAGCAGTCCAAAATAATCCACCAAGTCCATATAAAGTCTTCCCTACATGATTATAGACTGATAGATGGTAACAAATCATTAATTGAAAGTTTAGATTTTGCTAAAATATCATTGTGCTGATAATTTTTTGTGTGTGTTAAATTATATATAATAATGTCTTTTAAAAATATAACGTAATGTGTATGCATATATACACACTGATATCAGCTAATATGTTGTAACCAAGTGACCCCTCACAGATTTTGTCCCTTTATTCTATTCCTCGAGATTCGAGCTTTTGTTTTAGGATTATGCATGATATATCTATATATTTTTGCATGAAATAAAGTTAAAACATAAAAAGATCATAAGCTAGCATGGATATTATTAGGCAGCCTCATCCTAGTGTCTAAAGGGAATAAAGATGAAACAAACAAGAATAACCTTTTACTTTGATGTGACACACCTCAACCAATCTCGGCCGCAAACCTCTATCTCATATATATGCACCTTAATTATATATTTTGGCTTATTTCTAATTAAAGTGGTGTGATTATTTACAAATATATTAACTCTAGATTCTAATTTTTGTACCTTTTACAACATTGAAAATTTTTAGCAAAATCTTAAGTAGTGTGATATCTGGTGATGCATATTTCCGTAGTTTTGGTTAATGGTAATCCACATCAAATCATGGTATTTGGATCGAGTTCATAATGGATAAATTCAATCTGTCACTATTTTAAAACTTTAGGTCGAAAATAATACGAAATTGCTATGTTTAATTTGTCTAAGCGAGAAAAAGTGAACATTATATGGGAATATTGGGATAGTAGCTTGAGAGATGCTTGGTGTTAGTAGGCATCTTTCGGGAAAAATAATCCTAGTGGGGAAGGTAGGTTTAATTGCACCAGATGAGAGAGCTAGTAGTGAGGAGGCGTCTCTTTCCACATGCAACTTATTTGAGGAACGAAATGTCTTGCTCATCCTCAAAAGGCGATATTCAATTCTTTCACTTTGTGGCAAGATTTTTAATGCTTTTCTTCCTTTTTTGTTGTTGTTGTTGTTGATGTCATTGGAAGGGAAGAGGGGATATATAGTTTTGAGAGGGGTCAAGGGGTTTCTGGGTTTCCAGAGATTTGGTCCCATAAAGAAGTTGCAGGAAGAATAAATTTTATAGTGGTAGAAGGAATATCACAACATGTCCGGGCTATCTTTTCTCCGATTCTTTAAAAAAAGATGCCTTGCCTGCTTTTCGAACAGCCCCTTACCAGCCAGGTTTAATAGTTGTTCTACTATAATAGATCATCTTTCAGATGGATCTACTATAATATGACCATTAAAATGTGACTTAATATACTGTTTAGGTGGGGGGAAATAGTTTAGTGACTAGACCAACGACTAATAGTATTCTTACCAGCAAGTACTTGACCAGTTAATTGTTTTAATAAGTAGATTTTCGTGGTAACTTGTTAAGTTGTTCTAACTTTAAGAGTTCTCTAATTTACACATGTTAATATTAAAAAAAACTTAAAAAGTCTTCCCTTATTTAAGTCAGCAAGTCGTAACTCGAATCTGCTTGATGCCCACTCCGGATACCAATTCACACTTAACTAGTCGAATACTTATTAGTATTTACGGCCGATCGAGAGAGGGTATCTTACAAAAATAATTAGGAGAAATCACTCTCAAGTCCTTCGAGTTTGCTTAAATATACGCAAAAATCTCCATGTTTGCAAAATATACGCCGACGTTCTTCGTGTTTGATTTTATTATACTTTCGGGTCTCTAGTTTTTTTCTTTTTTTGTCATTGAAATGACAAAAATACCTCTTGAACAAAAAATAAAAAATAGCTCACATCATCTCTTCTTCTACTTCCTGCTAGTGACGTCATCTCGATAAAAAATCAAATCTAACCTTCTTCCTCTACACTTTCTTCTCTACACTAAAAACCCAGGAACCAACCTTCAACAGTTTCTTTGAAGCTATCACCAAAAAACAGCTTCTTTGAAGCCTCGATTGAACCCAAAAGAATTATTGGCTTACTTCAATCTCCGAAAGGGGACGATGATGGCATAGGGAGCTCAGGCAACTCGGAGCTGAGTCGGACTCTGACACGGAGCTGATCCTATCCTTCCAGTGTCCAGGTCATTATATCCCATTTCCTATCTAGGTTTTAGGGGGCGAATTTTAGCTAATTGGAGCCGTCTTTAGGGTTTTTATCGTTATTTCTCATGTGGGTTTTGTGATTGGAGATGCAATTCATGCAAAACCCGGGTTTCGATTCGTGTGGTCGAGTCAAGATGAATAGGGTTTAGCTTGGGAGAGAAGTAATTTTTTTTTTGAGAGAATTGGGAGAGTAGTAATTGGGGGTTCCAATTTGGACGTGACGTTGTTTGTTGTTTGGATGAATTGTTTGGTTTTTTTCATCTGGGTATCTATTTTTTATGATGAATTTAATGATTTTCTTACTTGGTGTTCATTTGGATTTAAAAAATCCGGATAAATTCATGTTGGTGTTTATAGAGATGGCAATTAGACTCGGATCTTAAGGGTCTACCCGGTCCAAGACTCGACGGGTTCAAGACCCGTTGACTTTAACCGGGTCTAGATCCGAATCCTACATGAATCTTTATTTTTTTAAGGATAAGGGTTTGATATGAGCCTATAAGATCCTACCCGAATCCTACCCGAATTTTTAAGATTATATATAGATATATAAGCCGTATGTATAATATCCAACTTGCTCCTTTTATTGTTGGAGAAATTACCCAATTTCCCGTGGACCCACACAACGCAAGAGACAACTCAAGCACGAGCAAGCACAAAGGAAAGTACAAAAATTTGTTCACCGGGTTCGATCCTCAACGATCTACGTCCGGGGGCGTCCAAGCCAGGAGAGATTCCATTATATCACGCACGCACACGTGGAGCTTCACTCGCTCACTACAATGGATGCCACACTTTGGCTCACTCTTTCTCTCCTCTTCTCTCTTTTCTCTCTTTTCACTTGGAGAGCTCTTTGGCAATGGCAACCACACAATTACAAGATGGGGCAATTGGGTATTTATAGTGCCCATAACCTAGGAAACTATTTAGGGGTCTTGAAGGACATTTTTGTCCTACTTCAGCAGCTTTCCAGGCCCAACTGGCGACCACCGCCAATCAACTGACGATTGCCAGTGGCCCTTGGCAAAAGTTCCTGAGACGGGGGTACTAGCGGTCGCTAGTTAACTTGCGCCCGCAAGTCCCAACTAGCGCGCCAGCCTTTCAGCAGCTCCTCATCTCTGCTTCGCTTCTCGTGTACCATTTTGGCGACCTGTTACGGTAGGTCGAATCCATTACGAGTGCACTGGACTCTGCCTCTCGAACCCGATCGCCACCTCGATCATCCTCGAGGCTCTTCACTCGAGGCAACTGAATACTTCACTCGTACTCAGGCTCTATACCCAACAATCTCCCACCTGGAGACTGACCTCCACACGAGCCACCCGTCACTAGGCGACCGTCTTTTTCATTGGGCACTTTCCTACCCGGAGACTCACCACATCACGAACCACCTGTCATTAGGCGATCCTCACTTGTCAATCTCCCACCCGAAGACTAACCACAATACGAACCACCTGTCACTAGGCGATCCTCTTCACTTGTCAATCTCCAACACAGAGATCGACCTCACTATCACCCGTCACTAGGTGATCTTCTTCACTTCTTCGCAACTTGTCACCATTCACTTGGTGACCTTCTTCACTTAGTTGCTTATCATCCTTCACTTGGATGACCATCTTCACCAATCAATACTCGTCACCCGTCACTAGGTGACCTTCTCCCAATTGGCGCTTCGGCCTCTTCTCATCACGTCAAAAGGCTAGTTGAAGCCAAGCATAGCTCTAGCTTATCCAAGGCACTCCTTTTGGCCATCTTACTCGCAAGACCACCTCTTCTCTCAAGGTGACTTGATGCCACATCCGCATCAATACATCTTGCCACTTTAGCCTTTTTGCCCTCATCACTTAGGCCATTCACTACAAAGCTTGTCAAGTGGACGAGCACCCACTTCTTTGTCTTCACTTGTTGCTTTCCAAGACTTCTCTTGAGCCTTCTCACTACTCCCACCGCATCCGCACTCACCGGCCTTGTACACCTCTTGGCATACCTCTCATGACCACATTCGGAGCCACTTAGAGTCTTCTTCTTCTTTGCTCTTTCCTTGTAACTTAGTACTTTCTTGCTCCCACCTGAGTTCAGGATGTCTAGCTTGGCCATCTCAAAGCTAGAACTCCCATCACCAGACACACTTTCCTTGTCCTCGAACTCTTGGAGCTTGTACTCTTTGCCATTTCTTAATCTCGAGCATACCTCAAGACCCTTCTCATGAATGGATGTTTTGTAGTACAATGAACCACCCAAGGATACCATCGGTGCCAGGCCCTTCACTTGGACCGATTCAAGCTTCTCCTCCTTCCAGAAAATGTCACCTCTTAAAAAGCTCTCTCTCTTCCGCTCTCCAAGACCACAATGCTCACGAAGATCTACCTCCACGGTTTTCAAGCTTGTTAGCTTCCTTCTTGAACAAAGCATCTCCATCCCCTTCTTACTCACATGGCCACTTTGCCACTCACGGGTGTTCTTCATCGCATACAACGTCCCCTCTTTCACTCCTCGAGCTACCACCATGGCTCCTTTGGTGATCTTCCATGACCTGCGGTCAAAGTCCACACCATAGCCTTCCTCATCCAATTGTCCCATGGATATCAAGTTCCTCTTCAACCCAGGAACATGCCTCACACCCTTCATTTGCAACAATGATCCATTCAGGATCTTGATTCGCACATCTGCATGCCCACAACTTACAATGGCTCATCATTCGATTGACAAACCTTGCCGAAGTCACCTAGGATATACCGCTCCATCATTCCTGCATCACTACAAGAATGAAACAATGCTCCCGAATCCACAACCTACCCCTCCAATAGACTACACTCACACAAGACCAACACATCTTCATGGTCTTCCTTCGTTGCATTGGCCAACTCGTCCTCCCTCCTTGGTGTTGTACACCGATCTTGGAAATGCTCATACTCTTTGCACTTCCACCACTGCACCGAGCTCAAATCCCTCTTCGATCCACCCCTCAGTTTAGATCTTGACCTACCCTGTTCCTTCTCACTTTTCGACTCGTGCCTCCCCTTATTGCCCACACTTAAAGCCGATGTCGAGGCTACTCCGGATTCTCTCCTTCTAATCTCCTCACTCATGATCAGATTCCTCACCTCATCTAGCTTCAACTTCACCTTTCCTGCCAAGACACTCACCGTCGTGACCGTGCCATTCCAACTATCGGGCAAGGAACTTAGCAAAATTAGGGCTTGTACCTCATCGTCGAAGTCAATCTTTATCGATCTCAATTGGGCAATCGTCGCATTGAACTCATATATGTGCTTGGCCAACATATCACTCTCCGCCATCTTGAGGTTGAACAACCTCCTCATCAAATGTACTTTGTTGGCGGCCGAGGGCTTCTCATACATCTCCTTGGTGGACTTCGACTTCACCATGTGTAACACCACATTCCTAGACAAGGACAAGCGCACCACGCTCATCGCCTTCCGGTCTAGGAGCTTCCACTCCTCTTCCTTCATATTGTCGGGCTTCTTCTCACCAAGCGGCAAGTGCAAGTCCTTGCCATACAAGTAGTCCTCTACTTGCATCTTACAAAAGCTATAGTCGACGCCATCAAGCTTCTCCACGGGCGACTTCCCAGCACCCATCGTGCTTACTCCCACCACGCCCTAACTCGGGGCTTTAATACCAGTTGTTGGAGAAATTACCCACTTTTCCATGGACCCACACAACGCAATGGAAAACTCAAGCAGAAAAATTTGTTCACCCGGTCCAATCCTCAACTCAAGCACGCACACGTGGAGCTTCACTCGCTCACTACAATGGATGTCACACTTTGGCTCACTCTTTCTCTCCTCTTCTCTCTTTTCTCTCTTTTCACTTGGAGAGCTCTTTGGCAATGGCAACCACACAATTACAAGATGGGGCAAATGGGTATTTATAGTGTCCATAACCTAGAGAACTATTTGGGGGTCTTGAGGGACATTTTTGTCCAACTTCAGCAGCTTTCCCGGCCCAACTGACGACCGCCAATCAACTGGCGATCGTCAGTGGCCTTAGCAGAAGTTCCTGAGACGGGGGTACTAGCGGTCGCTAGTTGACTTGCGCCCGCAAGTCCCAACTAGCGGCCGCAAGTCCCAACTAGCGGCCGCTAGTTGGCTGGCGCTTGCCAGCCCTTCAGCAGCTCCTCATCTCCGCTTCGCTTCTCGTGTACCATTTTGGCGACCTGTTACGGTAGGTCGAATCCATTACGAGTGCACTGGACTCTGCCTCTCGAACCCGATTGCCACCTCGATCATCCTCGAGGCTCTTCACTCAAGCCAACCGAATACTTCACTCGTACTCAGGCTCCATACCCAACATTTATATCTTCCAAAAAAAACAATATGTCTTCTGTAATTATCAACGTTTTTCATGAGAACGGTCAATTATCTTCTTTTTTTAAGGAGTCAATTATCTACTAATGCTCGAGATGAATGATTGTTTATTTTACTTGCTGGGAGCCTCGGTCAATATCTCAAAAACTTTTGTCTATGTGCAATGTTGTATTGTGCGCTAATGTTTAGTTTTGTATATTAATTTTACATATTTCATGTTCTTTTTGTGCTTGCTTTTTTGTGCGTAAACTTTTTTTCCCAAATTATGGATTATAGACTTGCGATTTTTTGATAATTTGTTCCGTATACTGTTGTTAGCTTATGTATTTTAGATTGCGATAATAGAACTATACGAAATTTCATGAAATTATGGTTATATATTATTCATTTCGGTTATATCTCATAAATTTGTGATTTTGGTGATGTTAATTCTTTCTTATGTGATTTATTGGCATAGCCTCTAGATGGCTGCAAATGTTCACAATCGTCTTTATTATTTTTTATGTCTTGGAAAGTTTATATATTCTAAGTCAAAATAATTGCATTTCAATTACTCGTGTTTTAAATAATTGTTACTAATCGCAATGGTAGAATGCTAGAAATAAAAGATAATCGGTTAATATTAGCTTATACTATGAGGTTCAATTTTTTGAAGATAAAATTTTTATAAAAAAAATTATGGATCCACGGATCGACCCTGATCCTGCCCGGTATTTTATGATGCATATCCTACCCGGATCCTCTTTTTAAAAGAAGATAAGAGTAAGGATCTGAGTCTACATTCGAAAAAGAGAGTAAAGATCTGGGTCCTATGGATCCTACCCATTATCATTTCTAGGTGTTCATTTGGCGAGAATTCATGTTGGCGAGAATTTTTTTTTGTTAAGAAATTATCGAGATGACATCACATGCTACCAGGTAGATGAAGAAATGATGTCAGCGGTTTTTTTATTTTTTGTTCTAAGGGTATTTTGGTCATTTCATTGACAAAAATGAAAAAAATCTGCTAACGTGTGCCAGAGACCCGAAAGTATAATAAAATCAAACACGAGAAACATTGGCGTGTATTTTGCAAAAGAGAGACTTTTGAGTATATTTAAGCAAACCGGAGAGAATTGAGAGTAAATTTCCCAAATAATTAATATCCCGCAAAGTTGGCTGCAATTGCAAGATAGTGTGCGCAGATATTCGAGGACAAGTGTTCCACGACAAACTAGTTTAATCTGCTTCGTTACGGGTATGTTTAAAAAGTATAATCCGGTGTCACGACTTACTATAAAGAATCACACCAAGACGTCCCATTACAAGAACTAGGCACCAAGAATATTGCATCAATTTGTTATACTGTATTACAAAACCCAGTCCAAAAGAATCATTGTCCAGGCCCTGCGTCCTTTCAATAAATTTTCCACTACATATGATGCCCTCTTTGAAGGTTTATTACATTTTCATGTTTCTTTTTTCACCAAACGGTCAATCCTCCCGCTCTTGACCGTTGGATTGAAATGATGTTAATCTAACAAACAGAATCTGATTCAGAACGTGCTAAGAACATAATCTCAGAACCCTCAGAGTTTAGCTACGGCCTGAACTGGAGGGCCAAAACAGAGATTGCAACTGAACGAATAAACTTGGTTTTCTTCTCCACTCAGCACGTCCTGAGCCCATCCGTACCTAGCCCGTTTCCTCTTTAGAGCCCGACCGCAGAAGTGGTCTGACGTAAAATCAGAAATGGGTTACGCTTGTCTGATTCTGCAAGAGCAAATAGGCTGCATCTTATCTTCAAAAAGGAACCAAGGGGCTGCATTCCGACAGATTCAATCTAGCTAACGACACTAACCTAACATCGAAATGGGTTCGGTACAGATATCTTCATAGCCATCAACTCCTCGACTCTGAAGCTGAACGTTGGTGGTGTTGTTGTCTGCATATTCTTCAACCGCATTTGGACTGGATCGTTGCATGTGTGAAAAGAAACACAGTGACGCTTGAGCTTTCACAACTGCAAATGGAAAAAATGGCGAAAGAGTAGCCAAATTTCCTTGTAGAAGAAAACAGAGAAACAACCAACGAGGCACCTCAAACGCAAAGCACCGAACCTAGACTACATAGTCACCTACTCTTCCAAGCACCAGCCACAAGCAAAGAACTTGCCTAAACGAAGCAAGATGTGCTCCATCTTCTTCCATAAGCCCCTGCTCCAATTTTTTTTGCAGAAGATCGATGTTCTGTCATTCGGAAAGAGACTTGTGCTCCATATCCCGGAGAAATCATGTGCTCGTATTGAGAAAAAGGTATCGTTCTCTATCCGATGCTGCATAGTCTAGCAGCATATGCTCAAAAAATACCCCTTTGACAAGAACTGGACTGAAGATAGTAGATGTTGGCAAGAGGCAGAGGTGCAAGTCATGCTTGCACAAATGTACATAATACATTTGCTGAACTATTAGCTCTTTCTCTCATGTACAGAATTCATGTCGAACATGGTATGCTCACCAAACTTTTCAATTTATTCCACAATTATTTCCTGTACGACATCCCGAGGACCCCAAATCCGAAATTTCAGCAAGCACGTGCCTCAGTTAGTTGCCTGGTTACAGTTCCACCAGCACCAGAAACTTTCAGAGATGCAAACAGGCAGGACAGCCTTGCCATCATGGGTCTGGCCTTAATTCTAGGTACAACAGCCAGTTCTTTGCTACTGCCAGCTTCATCACAAGAACTATAATATCCCTCGAGATCTGCTTTGGTTACCAGAACTGCCTCACGAGAAGGAGAGTGAATGTCCATTCGGAGATCTGCGGTGGTTATAAGAACCGCATCACAAGAAGGAGAGTGAGTGTCCATTCGGAGATCTGTGGTGGTTATCAGAACAGTATCACCAGAAGGAGAGTGAGCACTGGCGTCCAATCGGAGGTCTGATTTGGTTATCAGAACCGCATCGCCAGAAGGAGAGTGAGCACTAGCGTCCAATCGGCGCTTACTATATTCCTGAACAGCCTGTTAGTCATAGCGAAGTAGAAACATATAAGAGGACAACAGCGCGAGAGATGATCCAGATAGAAATTCCATACAGGAATCTGAAAGCAGAAAGACTGTAAAAAGGCAAGTCCCTAACGGCAGGTTCTCTGCAATATTGGCCAGTGTCCGACACTAGCACCAAACCTCTATAAATTGTATTGTTGTTAGCACAAAAACTCAGTTGCGTTCAAGCATGAGCAATACAGCTGGAAATCACGATCACTAGTTATATTTTCTAATTACCTTCCACTGGGATGCCGCAAGCGACACTCGAGGCCTTATAGATCGGACGTATTCAAGAGCATATGCAGGTGCCATGTCCTTGTGCTTAACCTGTAAAACACAAATTAACCATGACCCAAAGCGTCTTAGACCTCACTAAACACGATGGCAACCCAAAGAGTAGCAGGAGCCACAAACCAACCAAATAACAGAGCACGATCGTCGTACTCCTCCCTCGCCCAGCTTTACAGTGAACGTAAGTAGTCCGACCACAGCATGCATTCTCTGCAACCAACAAGGACAAGATCAACATCGAAACGATCAAAGCCCCGGAAACAACACGCACACAAAACAAAACTTACTGTGGATGAACTCGACGGCCCGGTCAATGTCGACGAATGAAGGCGCGAAAAGATAATCTCTCGTAGGAATCACGAGGTGCTCTATTCCGTGAGCCTGTCCATCTCAAAAACAAAACTACCATTAAAGAAGAGCAGGAAAGAAAAACTAAAAAGAGGGAAAGAAAAAGGGCAACTGACACTGTACAGAGACGAGTGGACCAAAGTCTCGTAGGGCTCGTTAAGAGTGATCACCGCACCAACTCCAAGCTGCTTCAACCGCGGGACGTCCTTCGGAAACGGCACCGCACCAAGCAATATATACTGAAAAAACAAATCTCAGGCCCCAACCAAACCCTAACCGAGCACAAATTTAATTGGACAAGGGGAGAGAGAGAGCTGGCCTGGTCAACGGGGTCCCACCAGCGGAAGCCTGGCTGGATTTTGTGGCGGCAGACGTTGTAGAGTAGGGTCGGGTAGAAGAGTACACGTGCCCCCGCCAGAACCACCGCCCGCTTCGCCTCCACCCTCCTCCTCCCCACCGTTACCACCTGCTTCCCGCCGACGACGTCGTCTTCGCCGTGGCCCTCCGCTTCCTCCAACTCCTCAATCTTCATTCCTCTTTTATTATAGATAGAGAGTGTTTTTTTTTAGAGAATAGAGAGAGATTATTGGTTGGCCACAGAGGATGGGGAAGGTCAAATCTTACAAATGTGTGAGAGTAAATGCGGATCCACCCGATCATTAAAGGTTAATATAAAAAACGCGGGTCCACCGGATCTGGGCCCGATTCTGACATTAAGGTTCATAAATAAAAGAGGCGGATCCATTCTTTATTTTTATTAATTGCTGCAATTTTGTAGACGCAGAGAATTATAAAAATATATTTTTTTTTAAGGGAAACGGAACTATAATTTGATTGCAGAAATTTTATTGCTAATTTTTTATTTGATATTGTTAGAATCTAAATTGGTTTGTTTAATAAATGTGTAGATATATGAGAAATGTTTTATGAATATAAACTTTATGGGTCAATATTTGTGATACTACGAATATTATTCTTATGATTAGGTAGCTTAAACAAAAAAAATGAATTACTTTCACCAAAAAACAAAAAAAATGAATTACTTTCACCAAAAAACAAAAAAAAATTCGGCGATTTCTTTTCTTTCCGTTTGTAACCAATTTACTATTCTGTATATTTGGTGTTTCCTGGTCTGGGATATTCTTTGTGACAAAGTAGTCTGATGCAATTTATACAAATAGTTTTGGTCCGATCTCCAAATTCAGCCTGAAGATATATTAAATGGTCGACGTATGTTATTTTATGATGTTAAAGCGATTTGATTTAATGATTCGTCTAATCCGATTCATAGTCATATGATAAATGCAGTTTAATCCTTAATACGTTGGTTGTGTGCGTTTCAATTAGGGATGGCAATGGGCAGGATCTGGGTAGGATCTATAGGATCCAGATCCTTACCCTCTTTTTAAATGGTAGACCCAGATCCTTACCCTTATCTTTTTTAAAAATAAGGATTCGGGCAGGATCTGGGTCCTAAAAAATTGGGCAGGATCAGGGCGACCCGCGGGTCCGTATTTTTTTTAATATATTTAATTTTAAAAAATTAAATTATCTTTTGATAGTTTTCAAATAGCAATGAGACATTTTCATTCATTAAAAATATCAATACAAAGAAACCAAAAAAATAAATCAAAAAAAAAGTTGAAGTTGGGTAAGTTAAAATTGAGAATTTGGTTTGTAATTTTTGCTGCTATTACTTGGGGCATGCAACTGCTTCGTAATGGTATTATCTTCAATGAGACGAGGTACGATAATGAGTTTCTCCTGTATTTTGTGCTATTTCATGTCCACGAGTGGATCCTTTGGACGGATACCTTGATCATTCACAATCAATCGCTGCTCACTTTTTTGATTGCCTACAAGAATTTATAGGTCCCTCTTCTTTACCTCTTGAGGTTGAAGGAACGTTTTGATTGGGGGTGGGGTTGTAACTGATGTAAATATCGGGTCTCTTTATCTTGTCTTTCTTTTTGCTCTTCCTCTGTCTTGAACTTTTGTTTTAATAAAAAATATTTACCTACCAACAAAATTGAGAATTTTGTATTATGTCTAATAATATACATGTATATTATTTTAAAATTAATTTAAAAAATTCGGGTAGGATCAGGGCAGGATCCTATAGATCCATATCCATGCCCTTATCCTTTTAAAATATCAGGATCCGGGCAGGATTAGGGTCTAGACCCGGTCAAAGTCAACGGGTCTTGGACCCTTCGAGTCTGGATCAGGGTAGACCCTCAGGATAAGGGTCTAATTGCCATCCCTAGTTTCAATGTAGAGAAGGGTTAGGTGAACATTTAAATTTTATTTTGGAAGGGTTGCCATCTGCTTCTTACCCACCAACTTTAGCCCAACTGCGGATTGGCGATTTTGGCGACTGAGGAACAACTTTTTTAGGTTTGATCTTTTGACCGGAGGAACGACTTTTGTTGAATGCAGTTAACCTTAGGATATTACCCGTCTCTCTACGAGATTATCCAAGAATTGAAAAAAATTAACCTGTTACCGAAATTTCATTGTCCACCAACCACCCAAGTTTTTTCACACCCAACAAGTTATTATGCTTTGACTTGTGAAATTATTAATCTTTTTATTATAAGTAAAAATATTGTTAAACATCATAGTGTTATTAAAACGGAAGTCCACTTTGGGCCAGCACAGTGGCCCACTTGGAGAACGAATAGCATCCGCGTGTTTGAATTTAATGGCCCACACGAGATATGCCATTACCTCCAAGGAATGGCATCCAATATATATGCCAGGGATATTCCCTACCTCCATGCCCATTTCTCACTTGTCGATACATTTCTGATTCGGATAACATTTGTTAATAAATTCATCAGGTTGACCAATTTGTGACCCGATACTGTTATTCGCCATTTACATATGAATTATTTAAACAACTTGGTATTCATATATTTATTTTTTTATCAATAAATTTTTGTATTAAACACCAAGATAATTATATATGTACAACGTCTCCTAAGAAATTAGCTCGAATAATCACAACCAGTGCCATAATTCGAGCTAATTTAACCTTCGCGACTCAAAAAATAAGATAAGATAAGATTTTGGTTACAAAGAGCCTTCAAAGAGTCCGACCAAAAGAGCCATTCCCGCGTATGGAGAAGAATCTTGTTGATTGCCCGGTCCACCCAAGGAGACTCTTCTTCAAAAATTGCTAGATTTCAAGTGTACCAAATTCTACAAATGATTGCTCCCGTAAAAAGCCTGCATGGTATTCAGATATTTATAAATACCACTAATATTGGTTAGATTAAAAAATGGTAAAAGTGTATCAACAGAATGTTAACACAATTACATTATGTCTCAAACTACAGAGAATTAGAACAATCTATGTGCTGGTGACATCTGCTGTAATAATCAAGATGAAAAATAATTAAAATCAAGTATAAAACCCGGTATTAGTTTGAGCATGTGCTGCACACCACAAAATATGCTTTTGCTTTTTACGAACCATGAAATTTGTTTTTTCCGTTGTCGTTTCATATCCGAGAAATTGTTTAAAATGTTATAAATTATTTATAATCTACGTAAAAAAAACTTTGAGAATAAGAATAAAGAGAATATAGGGACTGGATCACAAAAATAAATAAAATAGTGAAGACTTAAATAATAATTTTTAAAATTAATAATATTTTATAATTTTAGAACTTAAAAGAGTGTGGGAAATGGAACATAGTGGGTAAACTAAGATGGGCCTATGTTATGACTCACACTCCAACTTCGCTGCGGGCCTTCATTGATGGAAACGTACTTTTTTTTTGAAATTTTGCTCCGATAGCCCAATAGGAAAACAAACTCCTCTTTTTTTTGGTAGAAAATGTGGGTCACGCCCCTCTGTATAAAAGCGAAGAGTTCAACCAAAACAAGCAACAAAGATCAAACCATAAACAGACTACCTAATTAGAGGGCCAGAGGTTCTTCCTCAGCCTCAGAAGTGGGGTCCCCTCTTTTGAGGTTGCGGCCGCCGGCCTCAGTAAAACCTTCTGACGGTAAAAATCCAGTGGAAAAACCCGCTACAAGAGGGAAAGAGCACCTCGGCAAGGTCAGGGTGACCCGTCTTGACGTTAGAACTGCTAAGTCTGATCCCCGTATATCATCACTGGCCATATGGGTACATCGGGGTAAACTAACTCTCAGTAAGTCATCAAGGTACATCTCAAATCAACAGGCTAAAGGGACATTAGAAACAACATAGTCATACGAAATTTCTAAAGTGCGCTTGAAGAGGGCGTCTGCCACATGGTTGCCCTCCCGCCAGGTGTGCTGAATGTCGATCTCCCAGCTCCTTTCCAGGAGCTCCCACGCTCTACAGATCAGGGTCGCCAAGGGGTGTGCACGATCAGCATCACACGACCAACACATAAAATGGCTAGAGAGGAATCCACCTCCACCTGGACTCTCTGGAACTCCCTCTCTCATGATAGCTCAAGCCCGAAGACTAGAGCCCACAGCTCCGCAGCCAAGGAGACACAGCTACCAATGCTCTTCGCGAACCCACATACCCAAAGACCAGTCGAGTCGCGAATGATACCTCAAGCCCCAGCAGGACTTAGGTTGCCCATCGAAGCCCCATTAGTATTGAGCTTGACGAAGCCGGCCACAGGGCGCTGCCAGGAGATTAGGATTTCAGGACGAGGAGGTAATGGAATATTCTGGTCTGTTAAGACACGAACAAACTCTCATGTCCGGCTGGGAAAACAAACTCTTTAAAAGGAAAGAAAAACAGCAATCATGAAAAAGCACTAATTGTAATTGGGAGAAAAGCGAGGTTGAACTAGTTAAAATCACAAGCGGGTCAGGCTGGGAGGAGGGAAACGCCGAACGCGAAAAGAGCGCAATTGGAATTCATAGCCGTTATATTCCCCCAAAGTCGGTGCAAGCTTTCAAGGCTATTTAAGAAAGCCGATACCGCCCGCCATTACTCGTTGTAGTACCTACCCAAAAGATAATTACATTCCAGATTTTGCGGCATCATTTGGAGGTATTTTCCTTGGAAGTCCCTGGTATAGCCTTTATTTTACCATCGTGGTGAAGTTAATTTGTAAACCCGGGATTTTTAAACAAAAAATTTAAGGAGTTAAATGATCAAAACACAAATAATCAGTGACCTAAATATAATTCACCACCCACTCACTACACAATTTCTAAAAGGACCCATTCACAATACCACAATCTCCACCAATTTCTCAGGCACTAACAGATTATCCCTCTATACCTACTTCTACTGAGTAATTGCCGCAAGTTAAGCATTAATCTAAGGTCTAGGTAGTTACACATATAATAAAGGGAGACTTGGCCAGGAAAGAGTAGATTAACAATGACAAAAGCGACAAACACCCTCAAACAGAAAACCAAGTACACAAATTATTTAAATAGGAGGTGCGAAGCCTTGCTCAACTACAACTAGAGATAACCGGCTATGGCGTGACACCGAAGAGGAGAAGCAGACTTTTTTTGCTTATTGCTCAATTCTATTAACATTCAAGATTCCTCAAATACAAAGTAAATATAAGGAGATTCTCACGCTACAATTAGGTAAGCTGTTAATGGGATCAATTCAATGTGCTTTTGATTTAATCAATTTTACGTTTGGGCCAAGTAATTAAAAAGGTATTCTTTCTTGATGATGGTTGCTTGAGTTTCGTAAGGGAGGTTAAATGGATTGTGTCCTTGTGGTGAATTAATGTATGTTAAATTGGTGATTTGGTGTATAATTAGATGCTTACTTTCATGAATTGGGCTTGACACTTGGTGATTGAATTGACCATCTTATTCTCGTTCTTGTCTTGCGTTGATTTTACTTTCTTTATGATATGATTACTTAATTTGTTGTTAAACTATGATATGGCTACTTGGTTTTTGCTGTTGATAATTTGATGGTTTACTAGCTTTGAATGGGTTGAATGATTTGTTTAGAAATGTGTTGATGGCATGATTTTGGTTGGAAAATTTCATGTGAAGTAATTTAATCTGATTTATTGGAATTATTGTGCATATTGGAATTGTGGCGATTGAGGTTTGGTCGATATTATTTGAAGTATGTAGGGCCGAGTGAGGTTATTAATAAGTCCCATAACGATGGGGTGATATGCCAGGACCCTATCATTGGGGGTGATATGATTGTCCCCATAACGGTGGGGTAAACTCCAGGATACTACCATTGGGGTGATATGATGGTCCCCATAACGGCGGGGGTATGCGCCAGGACCCCTCCATTAGGGCTGATACGATGACATAGCCTCATTAGGAGGGCTCCGGAGTTCCTGTCTTCATTCATCATGACTAGCTGCATCAGAGAGTCCTGCATTATCGTGTTGCATAACATTTCATAAATGTTCGCTAATGTTCACGTTCATTTGGTTGCTTCTAAGATATGAGATTGATGAAGTGGGTAGTCAATATGCTTGATAGATAATTTGTATTATTTTGTTGTTGACTTTATCTGCTAACGATGATGTTTGAATCGTGAACTGCTTTCGAAAATGCTTGGGCCTGGCTTCGGGTTGATTGTTTGGGCAACTTATTGAGTAGCAAAACTCACCCAAATTTGCAACGTTATTTTCAGGTAATATGGAAGATTAATGGGATATATTTGAGAATAAAAGTATGGATTTATAAACCTTTAGAGAGAGTATAATTGAACCTTACGCAACTCTAGTTGTGTAGCAGTTGTCTCGGCTCCGGGTCGTGACATAATTAGATATTTTCATCCATACGTACCTCCACTTGTATGAAAGAACTTAAATGTTGTCGATTCTATAGGTCTAGTACCACCTCCTTTTCTTGGGGGTGGGTACACAGGAGACATAAAGTATTCTGGAAGTTGCTACCTACATTGTGAATTAAATAACTGGAACAGGAATGATGGCATCAATGTTGTTCTTGATGATTTCTTTCTCGGATCTCTATATCTTGAATTGGACTTACTGTCTCCAATGTAGCTTGCTGCACTTCCAGCAAATCACAAGATAAGAAGACCAATACACGAGGCTGTTACTTCAAGAGATTTATCGCATGTGTATGATGTATTTCTTTCTTTCTTTTCTTTTAATTCAGTTTTAATTGATGCCGACATCTCTTTTCTGCCTTTTAGGTTGCTAATGGTGAGCTTAAGGATCAATGTTCCAATCAAACAGAACCAAAAACTGATTTTCAGACTTACAAACAAAGTGGTAAGTTTTTTTAACTAAGAGACTTCCATTTCCATAATTCATATGTAGCTATGTTTCACACATGTTGTATGATCATATTCTATTGAATCTGAGCAAAGATGACTTCCAAGAAGTTTGCTTGACTCTATTCAACTTCTAGTGCGTAATAATCTCAATGCTTTTTTTTTTCTTGTCTCATTTTATGCCAATTTTATCTGTTTATGCAGTTTCATTTGCTAAAGGAAGTATTTTGCTTCTTGGTATTGGAAGATAATCTATCTTCGGATGGATTATTCTTGGTAGGAAGACACGTTAGCGATTCTCCAACGCTTCAAGGACACGGCACGGAAAATTGGTCTTGCCAAATTTTTTGACCCTCCTTAAAGTTCCAGCACGGCTACTTTCAGCCTTTAGGTGTTTTGGAGAATTCTTTTGGTGGAACTAATTGTGGTTTCCAGGGATGTGTACTAGATAGCGTTCATTATTGCTTAGCTTTGATAGCCAGGTATCTAATACTTTTGATGCTTACTCTGGTACATTTTTGTAAGAATTGAGAAACCAAAGTGATAACTTTCTAAAGTTTAAAGGAGCAATTGGCATGTCCTAATATGTTTGGGGAGCAAAGAGTATTTTTCCACAAACCCTAGCCGTATTAGGATAACTTGGGGCGGATTAGAGTTTTTAGCCTTGAAAACTATGATAAATAGGCATGTAGAATGTTCATTTTGTCACAAAAGTAATACCCACAAAATTTCTCTCACTGTGAAGGTGAGGAGCAAAATCTGACTCGGGAGGAGGTGCCAGGAGAGGACGAGACCATCCGGGAATCACTGTACGAGGAGGATAAGCTATTAACACTATTTTTCTTCTTAAATTCGAGTGATTCCTATCACAAGTCACGTATTTTATCTCCCAAACAAAAGGTGGAGAGGAAGAATTTGTGAGGGGATAAGTCAGATTCGAAGGAGTTTCGGAATGATCGTTGGATTAGGCTCTTGAAAGTTTAAGAATTTAGGAGCAATGTCACGTAAGTAAAATTTGTGGTTACCTCATAAATAGATAATTTTAGTCTTCCTGAGACTATCACGTTTTGGTCTGAATCACGTATGATTCGGGTTTGAATTCTGACCTAATCTAATTCCTTTAATGTTAATGAATTCATTTTTGTATTATTTTTTGATTACCAAAGTTTCCTGATTCTCTATTGTTTATGGATTCGCTTATGTCCAAATTTTGATTATGATGAGTTTCGATGTGTTTATGCTATGTTCTGTATCTGAGAAGCAGAATTATTTCTACACCTTTCTGGGCCCTATAGTTTATACGCATCATTTCAAATGGGCTACCGAGTAACCCCAGGTGTGGGTAATCAAAATGGATAGGGAGTGTAAAAATTATCTTGGCTCGTGGAGGGGATACCCTTCTGTCTTCTGGGCCCGCAACGTGGGAACGGAAGGATATTTATCTGTGTCCCACGAGAATCTCGTCATGAATATGTTAGCCTCTGGAGTCCTATTTTATTTAGTTGACTAAGTAGTTGGTTAGGGGATCCCTTCAATTTACAAAGTTAATATGTGTACATGTGTTCTGAGTTTAATATATTTGTGAAGTATATTTATTTTCGTTTCACTTAATGAGTTATTCAACTCACCTTAGTCGTATATATTTTAGATCGTTCAGGTGAGGTCCGAGATCAGGAGTAGAGGGGTTCATCTGCATGCATCATCGATGTTTCTTCTCAAATAATAAATGATGTCGAATTTCTGACTTTAGTGTTTAGTTTTGATGACAATCGTTTGATTTTCAAATAATTGAATACTTTTGGATGTTTCAGATTTATTTCGTAATAAAGTGTGGTGCCTTTCGAGATAATTAATACCTCGGATATTTGTCACTTCTATTTTTGGGTCGTGACAATTTTAGTTTAAACAACTTTAGTATTTTTTCTGAGAAGTAAACATTTGTCACTTCAAATGTTTTTTTAGCTATGTTTCATTTATTGCAATACATGCCATTTGCTTGCTTAGGGTGGGATGAGACATAACCGCCTGTTGTGAACCGGGGCAACCTCATAATTAGGTCACACATCTTTTCAAAGTTATTTTTTTCACGTAGGCGCACTAATGGTATATTATGTACATAAAAAATTTCATCTCGAATAAAATTACACTATTAAAAAAATTATACCTAAATAAAATTTGATAATGATAGAAATCAAAGATAACTTATGACTTTGCAAAAAGATTAAAGAGGAGGGAGACAGCGAAAGCACGATTGGCGTGATGCGAGATGTTCATTTGGACGGGCCGAGGATCAACACCCGCAAATCCAGCCGCTTTGACGACCCCACTCATTAGTCATTACTAAGCCCTTAAATTCTACCACGCGAAGTTCCCTTTTAACTTTATCCCAGAAACCATATGGTGACATGGACAATGGGCGATTAATTTAAGTAAATGATCATGACATAGTATTTATTAAATTTTAACATTATTATGTTACTTCGTGTCTAGCTGGTAAAAATTGTATAGGAGTTTTTTTCATTTGATCGAAAGTACCAAAAAAACACTGGTTAAACCAAAAATGAAAGTATTATGTTTTATTTCTTAAATAACAAATATAAAGAGAAAATGGAGTCTTCTGCTTGGTGTCTTGTTGGTGCCGCAAGCCATAACCAAATTTTTTTAGGGGAATTTCGGCAACAGAATGTAACTTCATAGTATCTTTCAAAATATGTATGATGTTTTATATTTTAAAAAATATATACATGTGCTTCATTTTCGGATAAAAATTGTACTCCATATTCCAAATGATAAAAAAAGGGAGTACGTTTTTGCATGTGCTCCATTTTTCAGGAAAGGCTAGATCTTCGTTTTCCGAATGAGCCAATAATAGAGCACGAACCTTATCGAAAAGACACAACATATCAAGGTTGTATTTGTGATTGCAATTCTAACTATATCTTCACGCTTCTCATACTCCGCTTACTCCACTCAGTTCCGACCATCCTCGATGGAGTTGCACTACTTTAGACTCTTGCATTGACCGCCACTAGAAGTGCGGCAGTTGGAATTGGTGCCAATTGCTGTATGTTTTGGGGCTCAATTTCCATTTGGGTTTCCCTTTTTTTTTTCCTCCGTTTAATTGATGGGTCGTTGATTATTGAAGGAGCAGCGAATTCGCTGGGATGCGTTGCCTTCCAATACAAGGACAGATTAAAGTTTGAAGCACCAAACTGCTTTTAATGATTTCATAAAGCGTACGTTTTTCCTCCTTGGTATGCTTTATGCTAGTGCCGTGCTTCAATCATTAGGACAAGGTGGCACCTCACGTTACCATCAATCTCTTTATTGCGAGTTAATTCGTAATTGCACTCGTCATCAATTATTCTTTACGCTGGCGTAAATTCGTCTGAAAAGATAATCAAATTCCCATATTTTTTACGGTTTACGGCTTTCAACCTTAAATTACTAAATTTGGTCCCATATTACAGGGTGTCAGTTGTGGCAGTCTTGTCAAGAATCATCAGTGTGTTCGGTATTTTTTTCACCATATCTCTATTAATAAATAGATGAAATACAGTTGTTATTCATTTTGATGGTATTCACTATTCACTATAAACAGTTACTTTTCTCTTCTGGGGTTATTTATACACATACCTTATAGCTAATATAGATTTTTTTAGAAACAGGCTAATATTGACTAGAGATGAGAACAACAGAAGGGTTTCCCGTAAACACTTCATTAAACTTTGCCTTGCGATGCGGGCCTTCGAAGGGGTCCAGAACAAAGGATCAGACTTGCAGGCTGCCTAAATCTGTTATTTAAATTTTAAAAAAGGCTTTTTTTCAATAGTTTTTTGTTCGACGCTTGCAAATTCTGTATTAAATAAATGCGTTGGGCTGAGAGGCAGCGTCTCAGGGAAGTAGGTCTACGTAGGTGTAGCTGTGGAGATGGTTCACGTTGATTGGTTCAGCTTTCATATTTTATAAGCTCAATAAATGCCGACCACCAAAAATGAATCAATTTTTTTTGGGGTCAAAGCGAGGGGTAGGACCCCTTGATTATATTACTTAAGTTGAGCATAACAACAGAGCGAATATGGGCTACATCACTGATATCTAACAGAAGCAGCCCTCTAATACCTTCGGGTGAGTTTACAAACATTTGCGATCCTATGGGGAGGAAAAGCCAATATTAACCAACCAATCGGCACAAACGTTTACTTCACGATAGATTAATCAATTAAACGCTCTATAAGTGCTAAAAAAAGAAGTTAAAACCGACTTAAACACACTGAAGTTTTGAAGTTCGATTGTTTTAGGAGAGTAATAGTATCTTATGATTCTTTTCCGAGATTAACCACATGAGCTATTTATTTTTTGTTTTATTTAATATCCAAATAATAAACTGCCGGCGTCTGTTCTTTTGAAGGAAATTTTTGTTGTTGAAGGAATGCCGGTGTCTGTTCAGACTATAGCCTTTTAGCACATGAGCTATTTTTCTTTTGTTTTATTTAATATCCTAGTGTTTGTTGTTAACGTGCTACTTGGCTTAGGACCACATTAGGTAAAAGGTTCGGCCTGAACTAGTAAACTGCCGGTGTCTGTTCAGACTACAGCCTTTTATATCTTATGTACTTTCTCTAATATAGGAGCATAGTCGGGTCGAATTTGGTGGAAATTAGCATAAACTAATATCATTATATATACAAATCAATATCACTTCACATACAAACTAATATCACTTCACATGCAAAACTAGTATCATGCAAACTAATATCATTTCACATGCAAACCAATATCACTTCACATGCAAACCATTATCACGTGTAGGTTATTGACCATTAGATTTAAAGACAATCAAATCTGACGACCCAAATTTAGTCCCCTCCGCAAGGACATCTTTTATGTAGTCTCCACTTAATCCGAATCCGAAACCGGTTAAGGACCATTCAAACCTCAATTAATTTTAAAATGCAGTTTACACTATTCTTATTAATCTTGAACATAAGTCACCTAACCAACTTTTCCCTCGTGTTATTTCCGATGTTATCTTTTTCCTCCTCTTTGACCACTTGAAAAGACCTTGGAGTCAAACTCTCCACAGTAAAAAAGGACGTCAATTTCTCAAAGCCTCAATTAATGTAAGCAACGTCCGCTTAATATGGTCATCTTCATAATCTAAATTATCTATTTAAACTTATGTTCCTTTTTCTCAAATTTTATTAAATATTACTGGCCAATTTTTTTATCACATAAATGATTGTGACTTCTGTAAAATTAATCTAACTATATAACGTGCTATGGAAAAAAAGTGGTCAATGCAATCATAGCAGCGTTAATAAACCGATTTCCATGGGAACTCAGAAAGAAAGGAAGGAAACATTTGGCATTAAAGGCCCACCATTTCCCTCATTTCAACGCTGTGGCCTTATTTTGGGCAACCTTGCAAGCAAAACCCATCAACTGAAAGGAAGTAAGGAGAACAACCACCAAAGATAATAATGGAGAAGAAGGGCTGGCTTCTGGTTTTCCTCCTCCTCCTCTCCCACCAAACAGCCCCTAGGGAGGCAGCCAGATTTGGTGTTGGTGGTGGAGTTGGAGTCCACGTAGGCAATGGCAATGGCAATACAGGTGGTGTTTGGGTTGGTGGAGGAACTAGCAACCCAACCACTCCCTCCTATGGCTCTTCATCAGCCAGTTCCAACCTCAACTCTGCCTATGCAGCCCTCCAAGCTTGGAAAGCAGCTATAACTGATGACCCACTAAGGATTTTGGACACTTGGAATGGGACTGATGTGTGTTCTTACAAGGGTGTGTTCTGTTCTAACAGTCCATCCACTGGTCCAGCAGTTGCAGGTATTGATCTCAACCACGGAAACCTGCAAGGAAGTCTTGTTAAGGAGCTCTCTGTCCTTACAGACATGTCTCTACTTCACCTTAACAGCAACAGGTTCTCCGGGTCGGTCCCGGACAGCTTCGAGGAGCTTGATTCTCTCAGGGAGCTCGACTTGAGCAACAACCATTTCTCCGGCCCTTTCCCTTCAGCTACTCTCAACATTCCAAACCTAATGTACTTGGACCTCAGGTTCAACAGCTTCTCAGGGGAAATTCCTGACGAGCTCTTCACCAAGAGGCTTGATGCCATCTTCCTCAACAACAATAACTTTGGCGGGGAATTGCCTCAGAGCTTGGGGAACTCTCCTGCTTCGGTGATCAACTTGGCTAACAACAAGCTGGGGGGAAACCTGCCATCTACGTTTGGCCTGATGAGCACCAGGGTGAAGGAGATTCTGTTCATCAACAACCAGATAACAGGGTGTATCCCCGAGGGGATTGGGATGTTCTCTGAGGTGCAAGTCTTTGATGTGAGCTATAATTCTCTGATGGGTCACTTGCCGGATACAATCTCTTGCATGGACCAGATCGAGGTGCTCGACTTGGGGCACAACAAGCTCTCGGGGGAACTCCCAGAGCTGATTTGCTCAATAAAGAGCTTGCTGAATCTCACTGTATCTTACAATTTCTTCTCAGGGTTTAGCCAGGAATGTGCCAAGTTGTTATATAGGGATGTGGGTTTTGACTTTGCAGATAATTGCATCCCCGGAAAGAACATGCAGAGGCCGCCACCCGAGTGCTCCGGGATTCCAGGAGGTGGGCTTAGCTGCCTTAGGATCCCTGCTGTTCAGCCTCTTGTTTGTGGGACGTTGTTGGGGAGGTTAAAGGCTAATCCAAGTGCTTCATCTCCATAAAATAAAATAATACAATTTCATGGTAGACACTGATTAATTTGTAAACAGGTTGGTGATGTCTGCAATGATCATTATTTAACAGAATGGGGAGTTATGATTGGAGTTAATAGCATCTATGATCATATTCTTTATTCCTCTCTCTCTAGATAAGACGTGTCCATTTTTAAGTCCGTTTTGCCCAAAGACAAGACATGCCTAAGCTATAAGAGTACGGGAAGGAGAAGATAGATGGTGAGCATTGATTGTTACCTGTTCTGACATGTATTAATATTAATTCCGACTTGAATACTACAGTGAGTATTTTTTTTCATTAGTTTCCATTCAAATTGAAAGATCAGAATTACACCCTTATTTTTTTAAAAAGCGAATTAAACTATTAACTTGAAAATCTGTTTCCTCTTTACCAAAGCCAAACTATCTTTTTTTTTTTGGTGGAAACAAAACCAAACTATCTTATTAGTATGTTCAGACATATTGAGCAATTGGGATACGTGCATCATTTGGTGACAGTACGATCCAATAGATATCATGGAAGTCTTATCCATGTCGCTGCCCCACACCATGTGACCCAACAAGCCTCATGTTTTTTTTGAGTCACAAAGATGCAATTAAAAAATGGGTAAATTACTCTAAGGCCCCAGGTGTTTGGTATATTTCACGTTCGCCCCTCGTATTCTGGTAATCGATTAAAAACTCCTTGAGGTTTGGTTTTATTATACTCTCAGGCCCCTCGCTGACGTTAACGGTCTAGATATTATTATTTTATTACTTAAATGACCATTATACCCCTGTCTCCTTCAACCTGGACAGGTCCTCGGCGGACGGATTCGTCGCCGTCGCAGTGGTCTATGTCCCTCTCAACGACCTCCTCCATGGCAGCTCCTCTCTCTCCCATTCTCGAGAACTCCGCTGTCAACCAGAGACCCACCGTCGTCCTCTCCTTTAACCTGCCACCAGCTCTCCGTCGACCAAAACTCTGCCGCCGTCCTCTCTTTCAACCCGCTACCAAAGAACCTCCAGCTGAAACCAACAAACTTAGTAGAAGAAGCAACAATCACATCATCTTCTCCAATGGGGCCCGATTAAATTCTTGCCGAAACCAACAATTAGTGCCCTAATTTCTAATTCTTGCCACGACCACTGCAATTAAAGGAAGAGCTAGAGATAGTACTGAAACTAATCGAACTCGAGCTCCCGCTTCTGCCCCGGTTGGACCTTCGTCACAGTCTTTTCCTCAGCGTCCGTCTCTCCCCTCCGCTTCGCCGCGGAAACCTCGATAACGAGTGGCTGGTAGCTCCCCGGAAGGTCATCGGTATTTTTTTTCAGGTGGTCGGATGACCGCTCGGGTTCGTCAATTTTTTTAATTGATTTTTATTTGACTTTGTAAGGGTATTTTAGTTATTTTACAATAAATTTTTTTGATCACGTCAGCGAAGGGCCTGAAAGTATAATAAAACCAAACCTCGGGAAGTTTTTAATCGATTACCAGAATACAAGGGGGCGAGCGTGAAATATATCAAACACCAGGGGCCTTTGAGTAATTTACCCTTAAAAATTTCAACGATGTCATTTTCACCGGTACCCACAAATAACGAGTTTCGCTTTCCCATTTCATGAATGGATCAGGAAATATTGACGAGGCAACAGTAAATAAATGCAGGAAATCCTAATCAATTGATGAGGTAACGCAGTTTTATATAGTTCAGGCGATGTAATACATTGGATTTGGGAGTTTAAAGGACCTCTCAGCAACAGCGAATCCTAATAAATCACTCCATCGGTCTCCAGAGGACCCGTGGATCCTACATCCTTCCTCAATCAACTCTGATCTTTTCTCTGGCTTGTAGAGAGTCACCGGTTTGCCTGTATCCGAAACTCCACTGCATTGCAAACGATAGTCTAAAAGTCTAACTTAACTAAAAATTTCGAGATCAAGTCTTGATAATGGCGCGACAAAAATTAGAAGGAAGTATTGTCAACATTTGTAGGCACTCGAAATAGACTAAGAATTAGTCGGCCGAGTAAGTTTCGGCCAGAGACCACCGTTGCCCTGTGACTAGGACACAACTAAGTCGTTGGTCGTAAAGGCACATCTCATCCAACCATTGCAAAGACTTTTGCTCTGCAATGGAATGCAACCAGAAGAGTACAACGATGTGTCGACATAACACAATTGACGATAAAACCAGGAGGAGCAACTAATAATTTACAAGCAACGAATGGATGTAACAAACAAACGAAGCATAAGAAAATGTGGCATTTTCCATGTACTAATAGCATCCATATTGCAAATCCCATCACGGGTCACATTTTGTTGAAACTTTGCAACATAGGTTAAGTTCATACGTGACAACATCTCCAAAACTACATTTAATCTAATCTCCATCACGAATCATAGTCAATTCATCAGTAAATACAACGACAAGTTTGGAATTATAAGATTTATCATACATAAGCACTTTCTCCCTCTTCTCTAGAACGTCATTAAGTCAAAAAAGCCTCTTCCATTGAATGGCTCAAAGACTAAACTCTCACTTCTCTTTTGGCATTCTTTTTTTCTGGCCAACGACTGGAATCATTGGAGGATATTTTCCACGATCCAACCAACAGTCTAGAAGTAGTAAATTTACTTATGTTCGGTGGCATAAACGCTGATGATCATGATGGGAATTGAAAGATGCTCAAGCTAAAGCAGAAACTTTATTAATCACGTCTTCATCATCTTTTTCCTTGAATCACGTATAATCTATATATCCTTTTCCAATGCTTTGTTTGTTTTCAGTTTCCCCCTATGAGAGATCCACAATAGCTTGGAACAAAACTAAGTGTTACTTTTTGAAAAGAAAAAAAATACTATAATTTACATCATGACAACCAAATATATATTTGACAGTTAAAATTTCGTCATCCAATCAATACATATATGTACATAGTAATACTACTAGTTATTTTTTTTTCAATATGAAGTTAGTGACAACTCATCAGTGACGTAGTTCTGAGATTCGTTTTTTTCGTAAAAAAGTTCTGAGAGTGTTTAACAGAGGAAAATTAAACCCTGTTAGCTAATCAAAATTTCAGAAAGGGGGCGACGGGCTGGGCCAGCTGCCGATATATTACGGCCCAATAAATCCACCCTCTCTCAATAATCAGCCTAAAGAACGGCCCAATCACATCTCTTACGTGTCATGTCAACTCCTTTGTGGATATATCAAAAAAATAAAATAATGACAAGGACAAAAGCAAGAAAGCGGATCTTACGTGGTTAACCGCACTAATCACATACTCCCACCCCCACAAAGCGACAAAATGTAGACAAACTCGGCCGTAGGATAGTTGATCGGTCCATCGATCACCAACTCAGATTCCAAAGGAAACCAATAAAACGCAATCATAAGACGTCGTTTCGTTTTGCTTCTCAATTATAACCGCATGGAACGTACCCGAAGCCGTGGAGCTCGTAAAAAGGGAGGAGCGTTAGGGATGGCAATGGGTAGGGTCGGGTAGGGTAGGGTATTGGTAGGACCCAATTCATACCCTAGTTTTTGGAGTTAGACCCATATCCTACCCTCGACCCTACAAATTTTTTATTGTTAGACTCATACCCTACCTTTCAGGAGACCCAGGGTTTATAGGGTCTGCAGCGTCCGACCCTTTAACATTCTATCTTTTGATAATTACTCTACAATATACTTTTATTATTTCAATATAATCCAAATAAAGAAAGAATCAAAGTCAATGTAATAAAATAATAATTTCAAATTAAAGTTGAGAGTAAACTATAAACCAATTAGTTCAACATAAAATGAAACACATACGACTTTTGAATTATAAGTGTTCTTGTATAATATAAAGTTTCAACTTCAAAATAATTTCTTTCTAAATTTTCAAGCGACTTTTGAACACGTTTTCTCGATCATCTTCTTGCTCTTGTAATCTAATTATTCTCGATAGCTTTTGTGTCTAACCAAAAAGTTTAATTACTTAATTAGTCATATACTATTTGAAATTTTAAATTAAAAAATAGTATTATATTAGGTTTTTTTTGTGCGCTTATTCTTTTTGCGGCTGTATTATAATTATCTTAGCAATATAATAAATAGGGATCTAAGTAGGATCTAATTATGGTCTAACTAGGGTAGGGTCTAATTAGTGGGTCTATGGGTAGAGTCTGGGTCTGGGTTTATATAGACCCTATCCAGACCCGGATCCTACCTAAATCTATAGACCCAAACCCGAACCCTACCCAAGACCCATAGACGCTAAGATTCATAGGGTAGAGTACGGATCTGATCCACTGGATCTGGGTCTTTTTGCCATCCCTAAGGAGCGTCTCCATCCCGTCCCCGACGAGCGCCACCGTCTTGGTGAATCGGAGGAGTGGATCCCGCCAAGAGATAATCGATGATGGCTATATTAAAACCCTAGCGACCTTCGTTGGAAGGTAGACAGCTTTTTTTATAATTTAATTTTCTTGGGCGATTTGATGTGTATTATTTATTCGTGCAGCGAGGAAGAGGCAAGGAAGAAGATTATTCAGTGTATAATAAAATAATATAATACGAGGTTGAGGTTTTTTATTAGGGGGGTTGCTTTCTGAAGAGGTTGATTGCGCCTCTTTGTTTAGTCATTGGCAATGCATATAATCCATCTTTTTCCCATCCCTAGGTTCCAGGAGTTGGAATTGTGATTCCAGACTCTTACGCCGATGTTGAGGAGAAAGACTAGACTAGACGCCAGGCGAAAATTGTGTTATTAATGAGTCTGCAAATTGGGACCATCGATGTAGTTCATTCTAGAAAGCCCCTTGATTATCTTCTTGTTTTGAATACTCGAATTGCAAAAACCGCGAGGCTGTACCATATGAATGAAGTGAAGAACAATGCTCCACAGAATGGCGTCAACACAACACACGCCGGCTGGTAGCTTTTAACCTCGTCACGTCACTTATGGGAAAAGATCTGAAATAGACATGTTTGCAGTAACTAGTCGTCTCTCTCTGCTCACACTTTCTGCAATCTGGTATTTGATGTTTTTTGTTTGCTGTATGGACCAATTGCTTTGCAATGTTATTCCAAAAGATCAGACTGCTTGATCATGCTCTCTAGGGCAACTTTCATGATAAAAGTAAAAAAAAGAAAAAGAAAAGCAAAACATCAATTTCTGATGGCTGAATTGGCCAAATCTTTCTTAAAATGAGAATTTCTTCGCCCAATTCCCTCCTCCACGTACCAAAAAAGGTAGAAGACGAAGCTAACTATGAACAGACAATTGACTTTTTGAGTCTGTACAGAAGGTAACCCAAACAGTGCAGTAACACTCGCCCCATTCTACCAAAAAATATGTAAGAATCAAACGGTCAAAAACAACCCTCCAAAAAATCACACCACGCTCCCAAAACAGCAGCAAAAAACTATACGACTTGAAGTGGGGGACATAACCAAAGAATTAAGGGCACTCATTGAGAAAAATTGCAAAAACGTCTTTCTCATCTCAAACCTACCAGCTGCTGAATATTGGTCATCACTGCATTAGAAGTGGGGATCGAACATCGGTCAAGGGCTAGCTGAGGTACTAGTACTTTCTACAAGGCGGAATCTTTGTCGTCGTGAATAAGCTCCTTCCTCAGCTTATGGGAGAAGAGCCGGCACGCGTCCATACTCAGATCAATGGCAGCTGAGAGAGCTACAAAAAGGGCAGCATCAGCCATGCAGGTTACATGCTGCACTCCGACTTGCACCACCGGCTTGCTCACTTTCCCTTCTCCTTCCACCGTCGACCCCATCACGAATCCCTTAACCGGAAACCTGAAGTTCGTTACCGTTTCGCGGAGTACCCTATTGTCAATGCAGAACTGGCCACCCTTTTTGACGCTCACTGTAGATTCAGCAATCAGAATACTATTAGTAGGGCCGTTATCTGTGATGAGCTCGAACCTGTAACCGAGGCCATCCGTAGCGCCCCTCTCCCTCCAGGCCTCTAGGCGGCCCCAAGACTTCCAGTTGCTAACCGAGACACCATTAGGCCGGAGGATGAGCCAGGCACCGGGATTCGATCGAGAGACGCGATCCGAGCCCGGAGAAGGCACAAACGGGGTGATCATGGATGCTGCTGCTACCGGGGAGCCAGAGAGGTCATATATCATTATCATCCACCCCTTGCGCTCTCTTCCCGCCAGCTCTCTATCGCCGGGAAAAGTTCTCATCCATCCTCTGCTTGTTTTCGTGGTGTAATCTGATGGGAGAGACCTGAAGTGTCGTAAAAGAAGTAAACTCGGATTAGAAACTTGCGGAAGAATACTATAATCTAAACTTGCGGAAGAATACTATAATAATTTGAAGAGAATGGTCAAATTATTATCAGTTCTTGATTGGATCAGCCAAATGTGTATTAAAAATATAGTGTATTTTATATCTAGATTGTTCAGTCCAGTAAATGTTCGGATAGAAGTGGTATAGAAAAACTAAAAGAAGTACTCTTGGTCAACTTTCAGTAGGAAAAAAAAAGGATAAACACTTTAGTACCATGTGTTATATGAATTAGACACTTTACACTTTGTGTTTACAAAACACCCAAAAAGATACCCTGTGTTATCCTCCGGCCATCCTTTACTAAAAAAATATTGTCAGATCTGAGATTCCGATAATCAGAGATGACATGGCACAAACAACAAAAGTGGCAGTGACTTGGAAAAAGGCTGACGTGGATTAAAAAAATAAAAAATGAAAAAAGTTGTCGAACATCCTTTCATCTTCTTCGTCTTATCGTTTGTCTCCGGCGACCAAAAAATGCGCCGGCGAAGCCACTCCCTTCAATCGCCTCCCCGCTCCTCCCATCGCCCCGCCACCCTACGGCAGCCACCCTCCTAAAGGCCTCCTCCCCCGCCACCACCTCCGCCCCCTGCTCCTCCTCGCCCTCCCTCTTCTCTACCTCCTCGTTTCCCACCCATCCCAATCCCTCCTCCTTGACTTCTTCTCCACAGCTGCCTTCGCCGCTCTCCTCCTCTCCCTCCCCTGCCTCTCCTCTATCCGCCTCTTTCTCGCCCGCTCCTTTCCGACCAAGTCCCCGACGGCTCTCACCAGCCCGTGTCCGGGTCCTGGGTCCAGGCCTACACCAATGACGAGTTCCACAAGGGGATCTGCTCCGGCTCGGACATGTATTACTACTATATGAGTGGCTGCTACAAGGAAGACTGGGTCGACGACAAGTACGATGGCTTCGAGGTCGAGACCTGGGCTTGTGGGAGCCGCTTCCGAGGGCAGTATCGCATCGGCCTCGACGACGACTTCGGCGTGTACCGGTTCTACACCGGCGACGTATACGCCGGTGAGTGGTCCAACGGTCAGACCCACGACGCAGGTGTCCACACCTGCGACGACGGCAGCCGCTAAGTGGACGAGTTCAAGTGAAATAAGATGATACAGAACAAAATGTAGTACATGGCTTGTACTTCCGGAAATAGTGACCTTGGTCAGTGTGTATTTCGGTCGCCGGAAACCAACGGCAAGGCACAGAAGATGAAAGGGTGTTCGACTACTTTTTCTCTTTTTTTAGTCCACGTCAGCATTTTTCTAAGTCATTGTGCCATCTCATCTCCGATTACCGGAGGATGGCCGGAAAATAACACATGGTACCTTTTTGGGTATTTTGTAAATACAAGATACAAAATGTTTAATTTATATAATACAAAATATTAAAGTATTTTTATCCCAAAAAAATACAAACATGATTAGAAAGGAGCAAGAAATGGTCTTGGGTCAAGATTTTCCGGAATTTGTAGCGTCAACATTTCCAAAACTGAACATATCCCAGCATGTGGGGGCGGGGAAATTTATCTTTGTCTTGTATGGGACCAGAATTTGAACGTTAATTACCACGGAAGGAACATTAAAAATGATTAAAATAGAAGTGAGTGGCCCCTAAAACAAGGTATATCATATGGGTAAAACCGTAAAACCCATCGTCTTCATCGTCTTTATCAATGGGTAGGATCTGGATAGATCTGGGTAGAATCTATAGGACTCAGATCTTTATCCTCTTTTTAAATAGTCGATCCAGATCCTTACTCTTATCCTCTTTAAAAATAAGGATTCGGGCAGGATTTTGGTCCTAAAAAATCAGGCAGGATCTGGGTCCTAAAAAATTGGGCAGAATCAGGGCGACCCGCGGGTCCGTATATTTTTATAAATATTTAATTTAAAAAAATTAAATTATCTTTTGATACTTTTCAAATAGCAATGAGACATTTTCATTCATTAAACAAATTAATACAAAGAAATCAAACAAGTAATAAAAAAAATTGAAGTTGGGTAAGTTAAAATTGAAAATTTGCTTCGTGATTTTTACTGCTACTACTTGGGGCCTGTGGTTGCTTCGTAATGGTATTATCTTCAATGAGGCGAAGTGCGATGATGAGTTTCTCCTGAATTCTGTGCTCTTGCATGCCCAAGAGTGGATCTTTTGGACGGATGCCTCGATCATTCACAATCAACCACTGCTCACTTTTTTGATTACCTACAAGGATTTATAGGTCACTCTTCTTCACCTTTTGAGATTGATGGAACATTTTGGTCGGGGATGGGGTTGTAACCGATGTAAATATCGGGCCCCTGTATCTTGTCTTTCTTTTTTCGCTTTCTCTATTTTGAATTTTTATTTTAATAAAGAATATTTACCTACCAAAGAAATTGAGAATTTGGTATTATGTCTAATAATTAATAAATATTAATTTAAAAAATTTGGGTAGGATCAGGGCAGGTTCCTATAGATCTATATACATGCCCTTATCCTTTTAAAATATCAGGATCTGGGCAGGATCAGGCTCTAGATCCGGTCAAAATCAACGGGTCTTAGACCCTTCGAGTTTGGATATGAGTAAACCCTCAAGGTAAGGGTCTAATTGCCATCCTAGATGTGGGCAAGTATTTTTCCAGAAAAACCACGATAAGTCAATAACCTTTTTCCACTTTTCCCTTTTTGTAATTACCCCACGTAGAAAGGCCCGAGGGCAAGGAGGTCTTTACGAGACAAGCCATTATGAAACCCGGGAAAAGATTTACTAAATCTCGGGTTAACTAACAAATTATTTCTTATTACCCGCCCAAATCCATGCATTAACTACCACAATCTCCCCCGCATGTTAGACCCGTTGATTTCCCCAAAATGAAGTTGTTAATTTTTTTTCTTTTCTTGTGGAAGGAACCAAGTTGGTTGTTATTACGCTAATCTAACTTCAAAAGGAAAAAAGTTGCTCCATGTGTAATTAATATTTAATACTAGAGTATACACCTGAAAATTATTAGGCTCCTGAGTCGAATTAAGCAGGCAAATTAATATAAAAAATTTCATCCACCAAAAATAAGGAAAAATAAAAGAGTAAAAGAAATACCGAGTACGGAAGTTCCGGTCAGCGCTGAACTTGCAACTGAAAACGGGTTGAAGCACATTCCCTTGAACCTGGAACACCACCGGACTACACTCCGGCTCCCCTCCGAACCTGAACACGAACCGTGGGTCGGGCTCGGCCCGAACAACCATGTGGATCCTGGCCGCCCCGCCCTCCCCGAGCTTCAACCACCCGCTGTGGAACACGCAGGCCCGGGCCTCCGCGGCCCCCGGGTCCACCCGGACCTCCACTCGCCCCAGCAGCTTCGCCCCGGATATCCCGCAGGTCCGCCCCATCCGCCCGGTATACACCGACAGCCGCACCGCCACTTGCCTCCCCGAGAACCGCTTTAGAGCCGCCGCGTCCAGGTGAAACCCCGGGGCGGAGGTGCAGGCGTCCGGAGGGGAGGGGGACTCCGGCGCCGAGGAGAGCGGGAGGAGCGCGGTCTGGGACGGGAAGCCCTTGAGCTTGATCTTGCAGAAGCACGGTGTCGATGAGGGGTGGACCCCCGAGCCGGCGCGTGTGGTCGCGGAGGGCGGCAGTTTCAGGGAGAGGGACTCCACTATCAGCCGAGCGAAAGGACATGGATCCATAATACGGCGGCGTTTGATCCGTATGTAGCGGAGTGCGAGTGTTGGTTGGGATTGGGATTATGTCTGTTTTTTTAAGGTTCGGGTTAAGGTCTGTATATATTTTGAGGCGGTCTCTCTCCTCTCGGCTCGCTGTCACAGTAGGATGTTATAGTAGAGGAGGGGACCCTGGTTTCTATTTCCTTTTCAGTTCTGGTTTATTTTTTCTTCAATTTCCTGTTTGTTTATTACAAGGAACGGGAGTTTGACGTAAGTTTTAGGACTCCTTGTTTGGGTTTAGTGTTAAAAAATTTCATCAAATCTGATCGAACATATTTTAGTCCTATTTAGAAAATTAGGTTTTTTAATAAGATTTTCTATATTCGTAAAATTTAACCTTGGTATTGGTACGGTTGGTTTAGAAATTTTAGAACATAGAAGTTGGTGGTCTTTTTGGTCTTGGACAGCGCCAGGTCATGTCCAGCTGAAGCTTTGTAAATCCCCTTTCTTGTTTTTCTCACCATAATAGAAAGCTTTTTAATTTTCATAATGAAATATCCTATTATTTACTGATGAAGCCGTAAAGCCAATTCTCTATTGTTTTAGGGTCAAGAAAAATAAGGTTAGGGGAATATAACCTTTGTTCTCTCCCGTTAATTGGGAATTGCAGTTGACACTAGTCAATCTTATCTTTTCCTCTAAATCAATCATTAAATGGGGGTTGGATTTGGTACAGATGCCCCCATTCTAAATAGTTCGGAATGAAAACACGCGGGAGTTTTGTTGTTGCAAAAATGCTAAAATACGAGGACCAAAGTAAAAAAAGCCACGTGCAACACACAGGCCGGAAACAAATGTCATTATCATATAAATGCGCGTGCCAGTATCGTAACCGGAGCACGCCAGTATCGTGAACGGGGTATGCCAGTAGGACTTTTTTGCGAAAATGCTAAAATACAGGGATCAAAATAAAAAATACACTCGTGCCAGTACTTTAAACGGGACATGCCGCTGTCACAAAAACAAATGTTCTTATCACATAATTGCGCATGCCAGTACAGTCCTCCCTTCACTCCAAATCGTCTGGAATGATTTTTTCACTCCGGACTCAATCCACTTGCCCATTAAATGCCCTTTCTTTTATAAAATTCAGGTGAGACTCGTTTCCTAATAAAAAGATGTATTATTGATGTATCAAGATATGCAACATGATTGTTAGAGATTTGCCATATTTTAATGGCAAATGATCAAAATCTGTATTAATTGGTGTACTAATATTATAAAAGTCTAAATCGGAACCTTGTTGGTACTGGATATAAGAAAATAATGTGCCGCATTTTTCACACATATGCTAACGATCCGGGTATGATAAGGATTAACTTTGGAAAGAAAATGTGTCATTGGGGATTTTAGTGACGCATCCCAATTAAATAAATCTTAATTGGCAAAAAAAGAGTTGGGCTATCTTGGAAGGAATTTTGGAATTTGGATTTAGGGGGGACTACATAAAAATTATTCCCATGATATGGATTAAATATGGGCCTTTAGATTTGATCAAATTCTTTTTTTACAGATCTGATGGTCAGAATCTGTTGAGAGTATCTTCGAGTTTTTATCCAAACATACTCATTAGGGTTCTACTATATAATTCCCACCCCCCCCCCCCCCTCACTCCGTCCCCGCTCCTCCCCGTCCCCCTTTTTTAAGTCTCATTCCCTCTTTTATTTAGTCCTTTTTTCGGGTTTTTTTACCAGCTTTTTCGTTGATTATTTGGTCTGAAAGAAATGACTCATACGCTGTTTCGACTTTGATTATTGCTGGATTGGTCGATTTCATGTGGTTCTGATGATTTTGTATTTAAAGATTGGAACTTTATGTTGGTGTTTGGTTGTTGTTTGAACTTAGTGCTTAAAATTCTAGCAAAAATTCATAGATGAATGATACCAATATTAAAGTAGAATGATACCAATATCCTAGAACGATGATACCAATATTCGAGAAGAATGAAACCAATACATTCAAATGGTATATATTTTCACTTATAATGGGATACCAATATTGGAGAAGATGAAAATCAATATCACGGTGGAATGAAACCAATATCATAGTAGGATGAAACCAATGTCATAGTAGAATGAAACCAATAACATAGAAGATGGAAACCAATATCATAGTAGAATGAAACAAATATCATAGTAGAATGAAACCAATAGCATAGAAGATGGAAACCAATATCCGAGAAAATGGAAACCAATATTCCCATACTTGTATTTCCATAAATTGTATTATTTTGCTGATATTTTTTTAATTATTTTAATTATTGTATTTCCAATATTGCCCCTATCGCTTTCAGTGGGGATTACCCATGTCGCCACTGAATTTGAGCCCGGGATTTTGAGGCCCGCCCGCATCTCAGGGTCCCACACAGCTGGATTACAGCTGTCACCACGTTGTCGTTAGGCGCAGCCAAGCTGGAGTTTGATTGGGCAAGAATTCTCCCCTTTTGTTAAAATCCAAAATCCTTTTAAAAAGAAAAATAGTGAAATGACGTTAATGAAATACAGTAGTCCAAATTCCCAACACAAATATCTGAACAAGAAAGAGTTTATGCTTCCCAATGATTAAATCATCGCCGAATTTAGTTTTTCTGAATCAGGTGTTTGAACACATATTTTTTCTAAAAGAGAATTTCGGATCTGCTGTTCAAATACTATCAAAAAAAAAGTTCGGACTGTATCTAAGAATTTTTTGGATTGTATCTATGAATTCGTAACTTTTCCATTAATCTATTTTTTGTTAGTGTATGGTCGAGCTTGTTAACGGAGTATGAAGGATTCATATTTTTCGTTCAAGAAGTATGAAGTACGTTTTAGTTATGAATGTGACATTTGTTTAGCCAAAACATTAATAATTCGACATATCATGTGCAAAAGATAATCTCAAATCAACAAATGTCATTTGACATATTATTTTTTTTAAATGGCAACTATGTGCAAGTGATAAGCGCAAAATTGGAATGGAGAGTTTGATTAGACAAATTTATGAAATGAAAATAATCGCTGTACGAGATTAGGGATGAGGAAAAAAGCCAAGAACTACTGATCCACACCAAACTGATCCGGAAAAAGACGACCCAAACGAACCAGATAACAAAACAGTTCGGATCGGTTCTCAAGGCACGTGAAAATGCTTCCGGTTCGGGTCCGAATCTATTTGGACAAAACCACATATACCCGGACCGATCCATACTTTCCCACTAATATCAAAGGGGTTAAACTTCACGCACGCCAATCAGACATAATGAGGCCCCACCTAATTAGGCGTTGTCACTGATCTGATTGGCTTAAAGGGCCCAAAAATTGATCCCAATTTTGGTTCACAGAAAAAATGATCCCAAGTTGGCAGTAATTGCTCCGACGTTAATTTTGCCTCTGAATTTGACGCAAGCATTCATTAAATTTTAGGAAAAAGTCCACTTAAGTACTCTGTGGTATCACGAAAAATCAAGTCAGTACCCTGTAGTTTAAAAGGTATCAATTGAGTCAAATTTATTCTAATTAAAATCAATTAGAGGCCCGGACAGCTGCCCCGGGGCTGCCTGGCCAAGTAGAAGGCCACATCAACTAATCACTCCTAAGTGGCATGCCAACTAGACTTATGTAAAAATATCAAAATGGTCTTGATTTTGTACATAATTTTTAACGATCCTTGCACATTAAAAACCCTAACCTCTCTCTTCATCTTCCCTCCTCTAAAGATAAAAACCCAGAAACACAAACTAAAAAAAATTCTCTCGTACTGATTTGAAGACAAAAAGCTAAAAATATCCTAAGGAGGAAGCCCTTCAAAATCGAACTCAAATACGAAGGTAGAGAGGAACTCAAACAAGCCCCCGTCTCCGCTCCTCCTTCACAGCTGCCATGGGGTCACACCGTCGCAGTCAACTGTGTGGAGGAGGACGAGGAAGAGATCGATGCCGCCGAGGGGGCAGCCTGCCTGGCCGACCCCTCTCACCTTGGGTCTATTGGGTCCCGAGAGGTGTAGGGAGGAGTACGGGTCTGCGAGAGTGAAGACCTTGAAACACAACATCGGGGATGAGCTACAACCATCTCCTGGAAGACAATAGCTAGGAGATTGGCCTTCCTGGTGATGGAACAGAGTTGCGTTTGAAGAGGGGGAGGGTTTTGGTTCTCAGAGTGGAGATCTCCTGGGAGAGGAAGAGGAGTGCGTGGAGGAGCCGCTGTCCGGATAGATTCGGGGTGATGAAATCTCCCGCCGACGGCCGCCGTTTCTTGACCGGGAAAATTTGGGAGTTGACTGCCATAGATTGATGGGTATGGTTTTGGGGGTGGGAATGGATGGGTTTTGGTGTTAGGGATGGTGTAGGGAGAAGATGAACAGAGAAGATGAAGAGGGGTTAGGGATGGGTAATGTGCAAGGATCGTTAAAAAATTATATACAAAATCGAGACCATTTTGATATTTTTACATAAGTCCAGTTGGCATGCCACTTAGGAGTGATTAGTTGATGTGGCCTTCCACTTGGCCGGGCAGCCCCGGGGCAGCTGCCCGGGCCTCTAATTGATTTTAATTGGAATAAGTTTGACTCAATTGATACGTTTTAAACCACAGGGTACTGACTTGATTTTTCGTGATACTACAGGGCACTTAAGCGGACTTTTCCCTATATTTTAAGATTGTGGTTGCTATATGAGCAATATAATTAACGTCCTAATTAATGTGGATAATAATTATCAATAAGCATCTGAAAGCGTTGTTGTAATTTCATCATGTTTTGAATTCGAGTTTTTTGAAACGCGGTAATGTTAATCATTTATTGGAAAAATTTTGTAACTTTTCAAAAATTTCACCTGACTCGAATCTGGATTTGTCGATCCATTATAAACCAAAAAAAAAACTTTGCAATATAATTTATATAAAAAATAGCAATATAATTGTGGGTTAGGTCCACTCAAAACCACGCCCAGGTTTTGTATTATGGAAGTCTGTTATTTTCGTAATTACTAACCGAAGGATAAAGTGTATAATCGTGATGTAATCCAATCATCATCCATCACTATCAACTATTAGTGATATTTGTTTTTCCTTGTAAATCTAAAGGTGTATTGCTTCTAACAAATTTATAAATCATGATAGCATCAATTCCTCTGGCTCGCTAATCAAGTGGGATCCAGATGACCATAAAATAAATAAGTGGGTCCAAATGTAATTGGTATCCTCTAATTTCATTATGGATGCGTAAAATTAATTTGCGTTACGTACTACAGACGAGTCCATACAGTACATGGACATAAAGTTTGATTATTCTTATCAAAATTCCAGTTGGTTGTTATTATCGTCTCGGATTATAGATGAATTTATACTTTAATAGATACTTGATCTGGCTGCCTCATTAGGTTCCTCCTTGATACCCTAGAATAAATCCTGACCCTGATCAGATCCAAGGTCCAAAATGGGCTCCAGAATCGGCCCAATATTTCTTAATACCGAAGGAAGCAAGGGAGGATACGAAAAGAACGGAAACTGAAAAAGAGCGCCATCCAGAAGAAGAAGAAGAAGTAGAAGAAGGTGGAGGGAACCTTCTAGAATGTCGTCACCCGCCGAGTAAGTTTCAGATTCGCTCTGTTCTCGACCGAACTGTGGTTAATTGGATATTAATGAGCTTAATTGCAGTTTTCTGGTCTCGGGTATTACAAATCGCTGCCACCGGGTAAGTAAGGGGTTCGGGACACTTTGCCTCGCCTTTACGACGGCGTTTCAGCTCGGCCTCTTGGATGAATTACATCGCCTTGGTTCACAAGCTCGCCTTCTCTCACTTCCAGGTGAAGCCACCTTTGACTAGTTCAATCTCAACTTCCTTTCCTTTCGTTAATACTAGTTGCTCGTACTGTTAATTTTTAGCAATGTGTTGCTGGTTTAGTTGAGTTTGAGTGTTTAACGCGTAATCAAGGAGCGGTCGGGGCACGTGTCTAGGGCTTTGCTAGTTTGATGATCGCGAATGGCTCGTGGGCTGATTCATCATTACGCGTAATCTTGTGTAATGATGAATCCTGGTGTGCAGGCAGGTATGTATGGAGGCTCGTAACAAACTTCTTCTTCCTCGGAAAGTTTTCCATCCCACCTCATAATGATGTAAGTTTTAGTTCTAAGCGGTTATAGATGGTTAAAGTAATGACTGGGTTTACAGAGGATATGCGGTATCAAGTGATTTATCTCTGTGAATTCATGCCCAAGGCTATGCTGAATTTTGCTATTTCGTTTCTCTTCTTTTTCGGGGGCCCACGGTATGGAGTACAGTTAGAAACCGGACCATTCCAGAGACGTACAGCAGAGTTCTTGTGGATGATGATCTTTGGAGCCTTGACAATACTGCTGTCTTTTTTGTTACTAGCTTCAATTTTGCCCTAGCTGGCAGTTGACTGGAAAATCTCAGTCAATTTCCTTTTGAATTCTGATTAGCACAACATGTAAATATTCACCTTTTCCTGGGCACGTCTCTTGTGTTCATGCTTCTTTATATATGGAGTAGAGAATTTCCTAACGGCCACATCAATATGTACGGTTTAGTGACCCTCAAGGTAAGCTTGAGTATATATATATATATATATATATATATATATATATATATATATTTTTTTTTTTTTTTTGGTGGAAGGAAAATTTAGGTGGGTTGGCCTAAATGCCCGGGATCTTGGCGGTATTAGGATTCGATCCCTCCCAACTCAAGCTTAAGGGCGGACCCGTTTCCATCTAGCTACCCTTGCGTTGGTAAGCTTGAGTATATTTAGACACAGCTTAGTGAGTGGGTTATGGTGTCTGCCATATTCACTGTTTTAATTTCTCGCAGGCGTTTTATCTTCCATGGGCAATGCTCGTGTTGGATGTCTTATTTGGTGCTCCTCTAACCCCAGATCTCGTGGGGCATCATAGCTGGCCACCATTATTTTGCGACATTGCATGCTCATGTTCTATTTTCTCACCATAGGCTACGAGATATATGTGAACACAAGACATGACTTCTCATGCAGTTCATTTATCTGTTTGGAGCCAAATTCTGGTCGTGTTTTATTCCGCTTTATATTGTTGAGAAGTAGCAGAATTTACTTAACTTGTGCAGACATAAAATTGTTGCAAGACGGAGAATAGGAGGAGCTCCATCTCCGACGACAAGGACCACCACGGGTGCTGCTTCACAACCTGAACCACAGGTTCATTCCGGGGAAGAGCTTATGGACTAAGTGACTAGAAAAGGAGCAATCTGATAAACGGTGTTTCCTCTCCTGGTCTAGCTCTTCTACATTCGTTTAGATTCGGGACTAACAAAGTACACAAAGAAAGCGGCAGATTCCCCGGTTCTCTGAGGAACTAATTCTCGGAAAGGCTCTGGCTGGTGATGTAACCCTTTCCTAGAATATTTATCATACTGACTAATGCGCATGAGCATGGACAAAGACGAGGGAGATGATCAGCAGATTACGAAGCTCCAGGTTCCTGTTATAACAGTGATTTCAGCTTGACTATGTTTTTTGGGATATTGATTGTGGTAGGAATTGAATGATAGTTGACAACTTTTGAGTCTGGGTTTACTTGGAAAATGGAGGAGGATTAGTCTGGTCAGGCATTAAATCCTGGAAAACCGAAGCTAAAACTACTTGCTCGGTGATCCCAATAACTTATTTTCTCCAAATTATGACGTGTTAAATTGTTTTGATTGAATGATTGGTACCATTGAGACAATATTCCCTTGTACAGAGACGACAGCCATTTTATGATTTTACATTTTTATGCAAGTTGCATGTGATATTATTATGTTGAAAGGAATGGATCGGTTCTTGAGGTCTCATGGTGGCCTCAAGATCACCAGTTGCTCTGTCTGAGAGAGACAAGTGTTGTGACCTGTGGTCCTAATTCTTTGCTAGTCATTATAAATAGAAGAGATTCCCTGAAGCATCGGTAATCGGATGGAATTATGGACGGTCCATAATTACTTGTGCTTGAATATCAAGAGATTTGATTTTTTTAATCGAATTCAAATTTCATAAAATTATTAGATCTAAGAGTACTCGATATTGTAACAAAGAGTTCGTAGATTGAGACGATTAATTAGTAATGGTATTTGGGGCCGATTAATTAGTAATGGTATTTGGGGAGGCGGATATGCGTAAAACAATCCTCTACGCAAAGGGACGGACACCCGTGCGCTGTCGCATTTTATATCTGCATATTAGCATTGTTTTAAAATACGGTTTTTGGTACGAGTCGGATTTTGTCCTTTTCTGGCCTGACCGGTCTGACCGGTTAGATTATCGGTCAGATCAAACTTTTTAAGAATATTATGTAGACTAAATAGTTGAAATATATGTTTCAATATTTATATTTTAGAAATATCAATCAATTTATAACATATAAGGTCCATTTTTCTTTAAGAAAAGTCGAACATACGATACAATTTTTTGCTGATTTGACTAAAATTTGGTCAGACCGGACAATCTGATTCAAAAATCAGTATGAATTACCAGGTCCGACCAAATTTTGGACAATCTAATAGGAGGCCATTTTTACTCCTAAAAATGGACCGCTCTGATGTCCGATTTCAACTATGCATAACCTCGCACTTTGAAAAGAGGGAAAAAAATAATATTGGCGAGAAAATAATTAAAGGAAGTGTGGTTATTATACGTTAGAATATGAGGATTCTCCACTCAACCAATATCTTCTTCGAGTCCGTGCCGGAAAGACGATTGTGGACATACATCTGCTGTATGTTAACGATATTCATGTGTCGTCGTCATCAATTGCCCAGTCTGTCCATAAGTTACATACTGCCAAATTTATTCTAGTTGATCTATTAGATATTTAAATATCAGCTAATTTCGGGAAAAAAATAGAATAGTGCTTGATTATAGGATATAACAGTGGACTTCCATTTATATTGAAAGAAATATTTGAAGGGGCCAACCCAACTGGGTTCTGAGAGCAATTTCCTCGTTTAGTCATCCCATTCCCGCCGAAGTAAAAGAAATTTTACCAATACACATTAAAAATCACACAGTTAATGCTGGGACAAAAGAGGAAAGTACAACGCGGTAATCCCCAATCAGTTTTTACAATTCGATATGAATAGATCATTATGGTAAATATTGTATCCCTGCACATGCGCCATCTAATAAAGAGGAGAGATTTAAGCGCCCTTACAAATTCACGCATGACCCTTTAAATTACAACAATTGGTGGAGTAACGGAAAATTTCACTGCCGCCGACACCATTCTGATAGATCCAGATCTAAGTCTGAAGAAATTACATAAGCTCACAAAACTATTTTTTCTACCAAATGTGCGTTTTATGTGGCTAAAAATCGAGACTTCGGATTATGGCAGAGTAAACATTTTGTTAGTTAATCCGCGGATTGGATATTGGATGTAAAAGTTACAACTATTTGTAGTCTGATCCGATTTGTACCCATATTCGTCCGTCAATAAGTATTTCGATATCGGATAATTCGGAAAAAGGAAAATATATTGACAGCCTGCCTGTAAACGCAAATCATGTAAACGTAAAATATCTGAAATGCAATTAACCAACGAAAAGCAGGGAAGCAGAAATATAGGGTTGTCTGGTAAGAAGTTGGGTTTTTTTTTTTGGGAAAAAAAGGGAAAAGTCCACTTTAGTACCCTGTGGTATCGCAAAAAATCAAGTCAGTACCCTGTGGTTTAAAACGTATCAATTGAGTCATACTTATTCCAATTAACATCAATTAGAGGCCCGGGCAGCTGCCCGGACCTGCCCGAACCAACCCGACCCCTGCCCGAACTACGTGGCCAGCCACGTCACCCAATTTTGATGACATGGCGCCACGTGGACATCCTCCTCCTCCTCCTCCTCCTCCCCTCCGCGTCCTCCTCCGCGTCCTCCTCCTCCTCCTCCTCCTCCTCCTCCCCCCGCGTCCTCCTCCTCCTCCTCCTCCCCCCGCGTCCTCCTCCTCCTCCTCCTCCTCCTCCCCCCGCGTCCTCCTCCTCCTCCTCCCCCCGCGTCCTCCTCCTCCTCCTCCTCCCCCCGCGTCCTCCTCCTCCTCCTCCTCCCTGCGTCCTCCTCCTCCTCCTCTCCACGTGGCGCCACGTCATCAAAATTTGGTGACGTGGCTGGCCACGTAGTTCGGGCAGGGGTCGGGTAGGTTCGGGCAGGTCCGGGCAGCTGCCCGGGCCTCTAATTGATGTTAATTGGAATAAGTATGACTCAATTGATACGTTTTAAACCATAGGGTGCTGACTTGATTTTTCGCGATACCACAGGGTACTAAAGTGGACTTTTCCCAAAAAAAAAAGGGATAAGAAGTTGGGTTGGGAGGTTAAAACGCCCGGTTGTTTGGACCTACACCTTATAACTAATAAATCTCTCAACATCCCCTAAAAAAAATCTCTCAAACAGAGAGAGAGAGAGAGAGATCAGCGAAACCCAAGAGCTAAACGATGTCGTGGCAGGCGTACGTAGATGACCACTTGCTGTGCGAAATCGAGGGCAACCACCTCTCCGCCGCCGCCATCATCGGCCAAGACGGCAGCGTTTGGGCCCAGAGTGATACCTTCCCTCAGGTCCTCTCTCTCTCCCACCCTTAGGAGGAATAAAGTCGTGGTCTTTCTTGGTTTTTGTGGACTTGAAGATGAAAGAAGTCAACTTTCTCATCTGGGTGTTTCTTATCTAGCTAAAAATGATTTCTTTATTAAAAAATATAATCTGGAAAAAAAAAGATCAATTGAAAAGATTGGGGCTTGGAGGGTTTTGGGTTTCTTGTTTAGTTTTGGCTTAGATGGGTTTGATCCGTGGCTCAACTTTAGCCAAGAGTTGGTTGGTGGGTATGTTAAAGGTCGATCCTTTATCCTTGGGTTAGTTGGCGAAGGTTGGACTGGTTGATGCTGGAAGGAAGTTGCGTGGTTCGTGATCGATTTGATTTTGCTCTTCAGAGACATGTTTGGGAGTTAAAACTTGTAGATCCTGTTTTTTTTAATTATTTATTTCTGTGAGCTGCATGTTGAATTCATTTTGATGTTGATGTTGCAGTTCAAGCCTGAGGAAATCACTGGAATTATGAATGACTTTAATGAACCTGGGACTCTTGCTCCTACTGGGTTGTACCTTGGTGGCACGAAATATATGGTGATTCAAGGTGAACCTGGAGCTGTCATCCGAGGGAAGAAGGTGACTCTCTCCTTTCTGTTTAGCTCTGCCCTTGTGTGAAGCATCATGGAGATTCTCTTCTTGCTTATGATGTTCTTGCATTCACTGGCTCAGTATTGATTGTTTTAAAGAAATCTATTGTGCTCTCCATCGCAGGGACCCGGTGGCGTCACAGTTAAGAAGACCAATCAGGCATTGATCATCGGTATATACGATGAGCCAATGACTCCAGGCCAGTGCAACATGATTGTTGAAAGGCTTGGTGATTATCTGATTGAACAGGGTCTGTGATTGTTTTCCTGGCATTGCTATTAAATAGAATTTGAATGGGTCTTTATACGAGCTTGCATCTTACCTATCTGCCATCGGCCATGGCTAAATGTGATGAAATAATATCTTGAAGGTATTGAAAATCAGTGGGGAACAATGTCTGGAAATGATGCTTGTCAGGGTTATGACTTTTCTTCCCTGTACTACGGTTGGTTTGTTGATTGTCAAAGTTGAGGTCTTTGTAAGCTACATTGGGTTTCTTCTTTAACTGATTTGGTATTTGGTTGGGACGACTTCGAGCAAATTCTGTTTCTTTGCTATATGATTTTGTAGCTGTCCGTCTATAGAGCCTACAAATTCTGTTTCTGTTTCTTTTTTATGTCTACGACGACCATTATAGCCTGTTCTATCCTGTATTAAGCCCAAAAACACAAATATTTACCAAAACAATGCTTAAATTGTCTTTAATTTGAGTCTTCAGTTCGACAATGAGAGTTCAACTGCACTAACAAACTTGAACAAATGGAATTTGACTTGAGTTCAGATTAATTGACGAATCGTAGGTAGGTTTGGACAAAAAAACAGCAGTGATACGAACCTAGAAAGGTATTCTCGTTACATTACTTCATTTCTGCATGATGAGAACTGTCTATCCAAAAATATTAATGGACTGGACCTTAAGGCAATCTTCTTACATTAAACCTACTGCATCACAAAGCTACGGGGAATTTGCCCTCCAAGCTTGGCACTCCTCTCCACTAGATCCGATGATAAGAGAATCTACCCCAAACCCAGCCACAGCATTAAAACAATTGCACCATCTCAGCTTCGGGCCCTTTTAAAGCTGCGCAACAAAGATGTTGAACACAAATATGGTGACTGTCAAATGGACGAAAATAGCCATTATAGGCACTTCCTTCTGCACCGACCGAGAGGTTGAAGCCATAGCAGTTGCATTGGTTGTTGCTGTTTTGTTGGACCTGCAAGAGTACTTGGGTTGAGAAAGCTGATATAATTCAAAGGATTGACTTAGAAATTGAAATGGTAATAATATATCCGAGCATTCGACTTACCCAGCAGTCATATACAAGCATTTATCATAGCCTGCAGCAAGTAAGAAAAGTCAAAAGTCTTGCATCCAAACATATATACTTCCACATGATTGTCTAGCTTTAGATGATAGTGCAATAACATGCAAGTATTCCATCCAATTAACGAATTTCAATTCATCACAGCCGTTACAGGACGAGGTGAAAGCCCCGGGCTGAATTCAACAACAAGCAATCTTGACACGCCATGATCACAGCCACATGACAGTTAGTCACTTGCTAGCTCTATACCAACTCAAACTCAAGACTTGAACCGTCAAATTTTTCCGATTCGTAGCTCATTCTGTAATCATCTCACCGACTATTACCATGTCTAATATGGTTGCATATACAGTTCTGCTTGGTCATGAACATGCAATTATGACGTGTTCCACAATAAAACGGCAACCAGTAGGAGAGGCAAGAGCAATGAGATGTATCATGTAATAACTTACTTGGATTTTTGTCAACTTTTACTCCTGTCCCTCCAAAGCCGCAAGCAATATCATTTGCACCATTTTGCTGATAATAGCAGTTGAAAGCATAAGATGCATGTGAAACTAGTGTATCTGGCTCAAAACAAGGCTGGCTTGGCTGAATAGCAGAGCAGTCAACATTCCCCGAACCACATGCCCAGTCTAATGCATTCTGCAAGTCAAGTTGTGAAGCATTATTCGAAGCAATGCACCACGATGTCCCGTTGGCACCCGTGATACTTGAGTTGGACGGTGGTACATCAACGATGACCCTTCCGGTAAAATCCAGGTTATAGACACTCGTCTGGTCAGGATAAAACAGACCCCAGTTCCTCTCAGAATCCAAACCAGGCTTCCTGTTCTCATTGAACAATGAGAATATATAGACATCAAGCTCCTCTCCAGGCTTTGCAGGAGTGCCTGTGTTATTGATGACATGCCGAATCAAATTTGTGTTGTAGGTTTGAGCATTTATAGGAGTTGCAGCGGTCTCCTTCGCTGACCCTTTGGACGGCCAGCCTGTCTCAGTGACCATAACCTTGATCGTTCGGAAATTCAGACCCGTTAGTGCAAAATAAAGAGCATCAATCTGAGCATCGAACATGTTTGTGTAAAGCAATCCAGTATTTGGATCAACCACTTCCGATGATGATTCAAATAATGCATAATCCAGAGAGATGTTGCTTGAGGAATCTCGATAAGCATAGTAAGGATAAATATCAACCATAAAGGGAGACTGGTTTTCAGCAAGGAATTCCAACAACGGTTTCAAAAAGGATGCATGGCTACTATTGAAAGCTCCAGCCGAGGGCGGGAAGGACCTGGACAAAATCCCGAGGGAATGAGTGCTGGACACTTTAATCTTTTTGTGTAGACCAGCTTTTCTCAGCGCCATCAGGACATTCTGCATGGCTGGTACAACAAGGGCAGAGGTATTACTGGGACTTTCTGTCACTTCAGCGCCAACGGTGATGTATGTAATCTTTGTGTCTGGGTAGTAAGGCAGGATGCTGTTCTTCAACCATGTATCAGCATTTGACTGGAACTGAGAGAATGGCAATAGATCCGAATTCGAAATGCCAACCATAAGTTCAACTCCAGTGTTTGCAAAAGCCTTGAGAACCTGGATGTTCGAGTCATACATCCTCAGATACTTGATATTGTGTTGCTGCACTAATTGTGCAACCTTATCAGGAGTCGGCAGGTCATCGGCATTTCTGCCGTAGCAAACTCCAACGGTGCTACCCCCGCAGAGAGCTGCAGCACAAAAGCTTTCAGTTCTCTGCAAAAATTGCAATGGCATATAGCTGACAGAACAAGCAGAAACTAGTTTGTATATTTCTTTTTATCTCAAAATAACAATGAAGCTAACCAAACATCCCGATAAGCACAACCTTTCCTCTTCCTAGTCGGGGGATCATGAATATGATACAAAACCTTGAACTACAATGACGTAGTTAGTGGTCAAGGAGGAGCGTTTTGCTAGTAGAAACAAAAACTTTAATAAGGGTCCACAAATTTAAGTACTTCTAGTGGCTGTCTGCAAGTAAAACTAATTAAACCTACCTAATTACAGATAGAAAACAAATGTTAATCCAACCACACCAATCATTGGAAACCTTTTGAATACAAACAATCTCCATTTTGTTACCATTATTATGTTGATGATAATGCACCGACCTCAACCTCAACCACTAATATATGCAGTATGCTAAAAATTACTTGGAACAACTAAAGCCTAAAAGCTAAACTGAAGAAGCCAGCAACTTTCCAGCTAACCATTGGCCATATCCACCTTGAACTAAGCAAATAGCTTAGTGAATATGCAAAATAGGTGAGGGAGGGAAACAAGCAAAAACTACATTATACAATCACGACAACCCCATTTAAAAAAAAAGGAGTAAAAATCTAAGATATGAAAAAAATGAAGCCAAATTTACACACTCACTCACCAGGGTAGAGAACAGAAACCCACGAGGCAAAGAGAGCATCAAATGGAAAAATAATGACAAGGCCATACCCAGAAGTGTAAAAAACATTGAAGCTCCAAGAAGGAGCTCGAAGACGAATCCTCTTTTTCCTCCTCCGGTTCCCATTGTACTAATTTTCTCCAAAGCTTCGGTCTTTCCGGTAAATGCTCAAATGGGTTTTCTTTTATCCCAACTGTACAAACCGACGTACTCTCTCTCTCTCTCTCTCTCTGTGGAAGATGAAACAAAAAGGGCAAAAGCTTCTCTTTTGGGCTCAAGAGAGAGTGTATTTACTAGCACAGGGCTAGCATTGGCTATTTTTTTGTAGACAGGGAAAGAGTACGGTACCGTTTCGATGTTAGTGTCAGGTGAGGAAGAGTGGAGAGAGAGAGAGAGAGAGAGAGAGAGAGAGAGAGAGAGAGAGAGAGAGAGAGGAGGGTGAAGTGTCCCAGTGTCGGAGGAGGTGGGCCCGGGTTTCAGACAACCTATAATACTATACTAGTATTTTTAGTGCGAGGCAACGATGAATTATATTATTATTTTTAATTAAAGGGGAAGTGTGCCCATTTCCTCAGTTCCCAATATTTGTCCTCTGTTTCCTTTTTCGGGCGTTGTAGCAAGCATCCGCATGTCTGTTCTGTTTTCGCTATCGCGTTTTTCTGTTTGTCTTTTTTCCTAAAAAATTACACGTATTCCTATGTATATTTTATTTTGACTGATTAATCTAAATTTTAGTTAAATTCGATTAGAAAAAATGACAATTTTGTTTTTTTAATAAGTAAAAATTTATAAATTAATTTTTGACTACATTATGGTTAATCAACTATTAGTATGCAGTTAAATCGAACAATAATATTAAGAATTAGTTTGTGATGCTTTGTTTTGATAAATTGACCTTAATATTTTGAAATAATATATTCATCTGCTTATATATAAAATATTATAATTGGAAGAACAAACAGTATCGGCCGAAGATTGCCGAAGGAACAAGAAAAGAATATCGCTAGAGTTGAGAGAGTGGCCCAGGCGAGGCCCATGAATAATAACGGGGGCCCAATACCATCGGGCCCATCCACCGTCATAAATGGGCTCCCGACATGTCTGCCACGTAATCACCCACTCGTCCGTATCCGTATGTTCTGATGGATACGGTGTCAGTCCTTAAACATGAGGTGGGAGGATCGAGTCCCAACGACCGTCCAAGATCCAGAATTGTGGAAACAATTTAAACTCCACAAAAAAAAGAAAGAAGAGAAAAGTACTATTTAGTACTCTGTAGTTTTACCTTTTTTGCGATAGGACCGTGTAGTTTAAAAACCATCAATCAGGTCCAAGTTATTTCAAAAATTATCAACCTACGGTCCCGACTTGGTCCGGGTTATTTCTGAACCTAGCTGGACCACCACGTCATCAAAGTGACCTCGTTTAGTCTGACGTGGCTTGATGAATGGGCGGATGAGTTGTCTTAAAGGAAAATTTCATAAAAATTCCAAATTTATTAATTTTTTCCCTCCACTCCTCTTCTCCCTTCACCCATCTTCTTCCTCATCTAATCCCACAAAATTTTCATCTCCAACAGAGTGAATCAAGAAGCCTCAATCACCAGCCAACTGATAAATAAAAACTCACTAAATCCAATCCCCCCGAATCAAAGGCAAACAAACCCAGATCAAGAACAAACCTAGAAGAAAAAAAATAGAACAACAGAAAAGGGGGCTAAAGGGCAGAAGGGTCATTTTATTTTCTCACCTCTTTGGCAGAAAGCTCGAAGGCGTAAAGGAGGACGAAGTTGACGGTGAGCTTGAGAGGAGGGAGGCCAAGACGGTGGGCCACCATGAAAGCCAAGGAGGTCTTGGGTGGGTCCATGGTACTGGAGTCATCGCCCGTCCAGATCCAAGCTTCCACCGCCGACCAACCGATGCTGCCACTAGAGTCATCGCCCATCCAGATCCAAGCTGTCAAGGGTCGTCCCACCTTCTAGGTTCAGCCTGAAACCTTCTTGAGTGAGAGCGACGGTCCGAAATCAAAGATGATGATCAAGCCAGTGCCGAGGGCCAACATCATCTGTGGTAAGGCCGGGGAAGACGAATGGTCATCGTAGTTTGGATGTCCTTGGATTTCAATGTCAACCAATCCCTCACTTCAGTCATCGTCGGGCTGTCGTGGTGGTGGCAGTGGCGGAGTGGTGTTCGAGCCTCACCCCCGCCGAGATGCTCTTCTTACCCTCCGCCCGACAAGATGCTCCCACTGTGATGGTTCGTATTTCGGAGAAGAGAGTTTTAGTTCTCTTAATGGTGATTAGATTTCTTTAATGTTTGAAGTGGGACGAGGTTGATTTTTGGAGATTTGGGATTATGATTTTGTGGTTGTTGAGTGATATTGGGAGGTTGGGCTGAATGTTGATTGCTTGCTGGATCTTCTGGTGATGGAGGAAGAGATAGAGGATGGAGGAGGAGGAAGAAGAGGAGGAGAGGGAGATGATAGAATTTTTTTTAGGAATTTTTTTGAAAATATCTTTTAAGACACATCAACTCGCCACGTGAGCAAAAATGGGGTCGTTTTGATGACCTGGTCGTCCAGCTAGGTTCGGAAGTTGCCCGAACCTGAACTGGACCGTAGGTAGATAATTTTTAAAATAATTTGGACATGATTGATGGTTTTTAAACTACACGGTCCTATCGCGAAAAAGGTGAAACTACAGAATACTAAACAGTACTTTTCCCAAGAAAGAAAGCAAAGTGAAGCTTCAATTACAATTTCTCTTTTTCTTGATTTGATTCTGAAAGTACAGGAGGAGGAGGAGGAGGAGGAGGAATGAAGTTGAAGAAGCCAGTGGAGCAACTCAAGCTCAGCGTTCCCGCCCAAGACATCCCTATCTCTTCCTTGTTGTCAGTAACTCTCTTTCTCTATTTTTTTTTTGAGAAACAACTCTCTCTCTTTCTCTATTTGATCGTTCTTTTAAAACATCCTTTTCGGGTTTGGACAATGAGAAAAAGAAAGGAAATGGATTTACCAGGACGGCGAGCGGGACGTTTCACGACGGGGACCTGCTCCTGAATCAGAATGGTCAGACGCTTGTTTCCGAGGATAAGGAGGAATCTCGTGTAAGTTGTGTTCGCTGATTAACTATTCGACTAATTGTTCGAATGGAGGTGTTGTTTCTAGAATGGTGATGAGGCTGTTGTTGTCGTTTAGATTGGGAGTAGAGCCTCGCGTGTGTTCTTCTTAGTTCAGTTGTTTGTTTGTTTGTTGGAATTTTGGACAGCCTTGTGATGATGCCAAGGAGCTTGATTTCCAGTTCTCGCGGGAAGATCTGGAGACTATCGAGGTCATTGGTAAGGGTAGCGGAGGTGTGGTGCAACTCGTGATGCATAAATGGATCAGGACCTTTTTCGCACTCAAGGTCTGTGTTATTACCATATCAAGGTTCTTCTCGGTCTGCCAGCAAATTCATCCTTTGAACAGCGATTACGTTGAGCAGGTTATCCAGATGAACATACAGGAGGAGATTCGGAAGCAAATCGTTCAAGAGCTGAAGATAAACCAAGCTTCCTATTGCCGGCATGTTGTCGTTTGCTATGATTCGTTCTATCACAATGGAGCCATTTCCCTTGTGTTAGAGTACATTGACCGCGGCTCCTTGTTATCCGACAAGTTAAAACTATCCTCGAGCCTTATCTGGCTGTTGTGTGCAAACAGGTCAGTGTGCGTCCTTTTGCGGGGGACAGAAACATTCTTGGTCTCTCTCTCAGTTTTCTTTGGAAGTTGAACCTGTTTGTGCTTGTTCCAGGTGCTACAGGGTCTTGTTTACTTGCATAATGGAAGACATATCATACACAGGGATATCAAACCGTCGAACCTGTTGGTTTATCACAAGGGGGAAGTCAAGATATCCGACTTTGGAGTTAGTGCAGCTGTAGCTAGTAGCTCTATGGGCCAAAGGGATACCTTCGTAGACACTTACAACTACATGTTGGTATGTGTACTTCCGGAACATTTGCCAATTTAGATTTCTGATTAAACAGTTGTTCAATTTTTAAAGAAGCTTTGTTTCAGCTGACCATCTAGCTGCCTAATCAGTGATTTTTCCTCTTCTCGTTTTAGCCGGAAAGAATTAGTGGGAGCTCATATGACTATAGCAGTGATTGATATATGGAGCTTAGGCCTAGTTGTTCTCGAATGCGCGATCGGACGATTCCCTTATACGCAATCAGAAGATCAAGAGAGCTGGCCAAGCTTTTATGAGCTTCTCGAAGCGATTGTGAACAGCCCGCCACCAACTGCTCCACCGGATCAGTTCTCCCCTGAATTCTGTTCCTTCTTCATATCAGCCTGGTAATGGTTCATACAAATGCTTATTACAATATCCCTGCATTGCCAAGCTAGCTCTCGCTGCTTGTACAATTGCTCCTTTCCTTGGCCATTTCAGTGCCCTTAATAGCATTTCTGTGTACTTGCAGCATACAGAAAGATCCTGCAGAAAGAACATCTTCTTCTGACCTGTTGGTTAGTAGTAACCAGATCGATCCCTTCTATCGTCCCCTCGTTCTAAATGCCAGACTCTCGATTGATGTTCAATGAAAATTTTGATTCCAGGTTCATCCGTTCATCAAAAAGTTTGAGGACAAGGACAACGGATGATTGGACCCTCCTGTGAATTACCCCCCCAGGTAAATGTGCTTCTAAGTTCTAGCCTGTCACACAGCTTCTGTGGTACGTACCTGGTGTTGGTCATAAATATCATCAAATTCGAGATTCCAAGACAACGGACGGATGTTTAGAGTCGAGTATTATTGAGGTTTATTTAAAGGGCGGTTGTCCAATAATGGATGTTGGAATAGTTTGTATATATAGAAAACTCTACCGTTGCGTCAATCGTATCGCATATGGGCCAAATACAAGCGTGATTGGGCTGGACTCGCACAAGATCTCGATCCAGGCTGCAGCTGAGGAAAATAACTTTTTTTTTTATTTTTTTATGAAAAGAAGGGAGAGCATTTAAAAGATGGAAATGAGCTGTTCAAATGCCAAGTAAAAAAAAATGCCAAGTAGAAAAGCTGTCTTCTCTTTCCTCTTTTATTTCTCTGGGTTGACAAAACAAAGCAAAATCTATCTTCTTTTTAGTGAAAGACTATTCAACGCAATTGAATTAATATCAAGGTTATTTAACTTTCCGTTTTAAGAAAATATGGCTTGGAGGTGGTAAGAATTTCGATTTTTAAACGATCGGTTGAATATGGTTACGTTATGTCGGTAAACGCCAAAAAATTGATGTGCAGATTAGCTCATAATTGTTAAAAGAACATTTTTATTTTATAAAAAAAATATCAACCTTGAATTATAGGTACGCTTTTAAAAAAATATTATATTTGAAATTTAGTAAAAATAAAATTTTAAAAAAATTAACGTTTTTATTTGATTCCAACGCAAATTACACCGTCCAGTAAACTTCGTTATTTCACTGGATAGATTATGTAAGACATACGAAAAGGAAAGGAGCAAGTCGCAGACGCACCACAAATTCCTGGGTAAGGATTGTGGATTGGTCGCATTAAATTTAGGCATTTATGACGAATATTCTGTTTAGGAGGAATTCATTGGGGCCAAGTGGCAAAGATCCTGTGGGTGGAAACCCCCGATTATTGATGACAACAAATGATCGAACCTGTGGGCTCAGGATAAGAACTAAAAAGTGCACCAAAAGAAAATTAAAATTAAATAAAATAAAATAATGGGCATCGGATCGAAATCCAAAGCCTAAAGGGTAAGGCCTAGAAAGAAAAAAGCATGTGGTTGCAGTTTGTTTCCTAGTCAACCTTCCTTTATTTATGCTTATCTTCTTCTTCTTATCACACTTTTTTATTTTCTATAATTCCAAAATTCTAATATTGACTCACCACCAATTATTACAAATAATTGTCACGATTTGGCACATTTTGTAGATAGGTATAGAAAGGGCATTCTCGTGTCCCATCCATTTTACACGTTCCATTTTGAGTCTCAAAACGCTAGAGGGTCTCAAGGATTCCATTGTTTATTTATTTTTATCTGGGTAGCCACAGACACGTATCCCTGACGTGTAACTCAAAAATATATAATTCGTACAATTAGACGAAGTCAAAATTCAATACTATTTTATTAAAGATAAACGGATTAAAATTAAATGTCATTCACGACCTCGCCTTGAGATGATAAAATCTAATTTTTGCTATTTATTTTTGATAAATTCATAATGCAGTATCCGACTGTCAGGCTCTATAGCATAAAAATAAAATAAACATAAAAAGCAAGTGATCTGAACCAGGCAATTCATCGTTTTTGGCTCTATCGTATTTCTGAACTTGTCCATTTAATGATGCCGTTAATGAGCTTAGTCAAAATTAGGACATATTTTAGGACATATTCCTAAAATAAAACTAATAATGGTGTTTGGGGTATATTTTAGGACATATTCCTCGAATAAAACTAGTAAGAAGAAGGGCGAGCTACATCCAAAAGACAAAATTGTTTCCGCCGCTAATTCCAGATTAACATTTAAATCTTCTCGGTGGTTTAACAATAACCGACCAGATTAATTAACTAGTTTGACAAAGTTTATTTTGTTTTTATCAAAGTTGGACAAAGTATTTGACTGTAGTCATTGAGCATATAGTTATTATAAATGAAGTACCAGTAATATTCCAGGACGAGGGCGGAGCTTCTTAGATCTAAAGTCCAAGAGACAATCGCTGAAATGGTTTCCCAACGATGTGACAAAATGAAATTTGAACAGAATTTTTTGGGGGTACCCTTTATCTGGTTTTTAAAACCCATCTTGGTGGAAAACTTTTTACTAGCTCTTAATACATTAAGAAAATGTAATTATCCTGGCTCATTCTTGCAGTAGCCTCAAAATCACTACATCTTGGTGAAAACTTTACTAGCTCTTAACACTTTTTTTTAAATTTATATCAGTACAATGTGGTATATTCGACCAACCATAAAATCACTACAATGACAAGGTGCCAAAAATTGTGCAAAAATATTGGCCGAAGTTAGTTCAAATGATAGTGAAAACTTACATTTTTGAAATATCTTGAATTTAAATATTACTCAAAAATAATATTAAAAAGTCATCCTTAAATACGAGTAAACAATTTTCAACTCTACACATTAAAAATTATAAAAAAAGGTTTATTCCCAAAAAAGTTCGTGGTTATGAAAAAGTGCAAAATTGTAAAATTGTCATTGCTTTAAGGGGCAAGAGATGACCCAGATAAGGACTTAATTCCCTATCCCACACCATGAAAAGCGAAAGAGGCGGTGACTCGGATTTGGATCCTCGAGTCTTAGGCCTTATCCTTTTTCCTTGTAGAATGGGAAAACACCCAAATAAACTATAATAAATATTCAAAATCCATAGGATCCAACATTAATTTTCCTTTTGATATTTTCTCCCCAGTCCACCAAAAAAGTACCCAATTTAAGTAACCGGTCAGATTTTCTAAACTGAGAAAAACAGGATAGGATCATTTAGGATATAGATATACACAAACACCAAAAATCTCGCGTAGATATATAGTAGAAAATCAGCAACAGGATCCAGACATCTTGCACCTACCAAGTACACCATCTTATATATTTTCTTACACACTCTCTCACTGGTTCTAGATTGTGTCACAAGTAATGAATCAAGAAGCAATCCGTCTCCATTTCTTTGGAAACTTGGGATTGGAGAAAATGAGCCCCAATGATCAGGCTCAACTTGGTCTATCCATGAAGGAAGGATTGGTTGTGATGAGTGATTCTATCTCAGGAGGATCCTCCTCCATTGACGACGATGATGATGATGATTCGATGAACTCTATTGGGTCGACCTCTTCGTCGGATTTAGTAGAGGATGCTTCTTCCTCGCCACCAACAAAAAATGGCCCTCTTTATGAATTATCGGAGCTCATGGCCCAACTTCCAATCAAGTAAGTAGCCTGAAAAACTTGTCATTTTTTTATGATATCCGAACATTTATTAGATCGACATATTCGGTTTCCTTAGGGATCGGAACTCGGTATTAATTGTGTTGTTGTTATTGTGCATGGCAGGAGGGGTCTTTCCAAGTATTATCAAGGGAAGTCTCAATCTTACACATCTCTAGCAAGTGTACAGAGCTTAGAGGATCTTGCAAAGAAAGGGTCTTTCCGGAACAGGCTGAAGATGAAATCATGCAAGAGCTGTCCAGCTGGGTTAGAAGGGCGCAGACGGTGTTTCAGCCCCGAGGCCACCATTTCTAAGAGGGCTTCAAGAGGGTCTTTTTTTACATCGTCCAAGTTAGGTAGAAGATGAGGGTCTTTTGTTGCTACAATAGACTTTGATTAATTTGGCTACTGGTTTTCGAAGAGGAAGATGATTAGGAACAAGAGAAATTAACTTGTAATTTTCAAGGATGTATAGTTGGTTTCATTTTGGGATTTACACCGCCGGAATGCCATTTGATTTATCTGGTTTGTTTTTTTTAAGGTAAATTTTACACGATGACTGTAAGAACTCTAGATCTTATAGATATTTACAATTAGCGGTATGTATTTGATATTTATCAATTTCGATTATCGAATACTAAATTTACCGAATACTGAAATGCTAAAAAAAAATTTTCGATCCCGAATAGTATTCGGTAAATTCGGTATTTATCGAATTAAATTTTGGTAAATTCTGTATTTACCAAATCACCGAATTTTTAGAAAAATTAAATTTATCATTATATTTAATCCAAAAATACAAACATAGATTCAATAAACACAATTTTAATCTAATAAATACAAGTCCATCAAATCTAATTAGTATAAAATCTATTTAGATCATCGATTTTTTGACGAGACCAAGAAATTTTTTCGATAAATTATCTATAATTTGGATTATATATTTATTAATATATTTGATAAATTACCATTTCGGTAAATTTGGTAAAATATCGGTATTTATCGAATACTAATATTTACCGAATTTCTCAAAAACCTCTTATCGAATTGATTATCGAATACCGATTTACCAATCCCGAACTACTGATTACCAAAATTTTATCGAATTTATCAAATTCTAATTATCATTTGCACACCTTTATTTACAATAACTTGTACTGTTGGACTACAAATTATTTCGCCTTGTTTTCCCTATTATTAAGTCTCTATGCACCTGACGAAATTAACATGTGATTTATCTGGTTTGTTTTCCCTATTATTTCTAGTCAACCTTCCTTTATCTTCTTCTTCTTATTGCACTTTTTTAATTTCTATAATTCCAAAATCCAAAAATTGACTCACCACCAATTTATTACACATAATTGTCACGATTTGGCACATTTTGTAGAAAGAAATAGAAACGGCATTCTCGTGTCCGGATTTGGATTCAGGGGAGACTACATAAAAATCATCCCCATGGTATGAACTAAATATGGACCTTTAGATTTGATCAAATTCTTTTTTTACAGATCTGATGGTCAGAATCTATTGAGGATATTTTCGAGTTTTTATCCAAACATACTCATTAGGGTTCTACCATTTTCCTATATAATCCCAGAAAAAAAAATCCCCCGCTCCCCCCCCCCCTACGGTTATGTCGATTGTGGCGGTTTCTTTTTTGAGGAAATGATTGTGGCGGTTTCGATTGGCCCAAAATGCTACAAAATAATTACCCTCTCAACTGCTTTTCTTTTTTGATGAATAATTTATTGAATTGTTGATTATTTGGGTTTTTTCTTGAAGTCTCATTCCCTCTTTTATTTAATCCTTTTTTTGATTTTTTTACCAGCTTTTTCGTTGATTATTTGGTCCGAAAGAAATGACCCATATGCTGTTTCGACTTTGATTATTGCTGGATTGATCGATTTCATGTGGTTCTGATGATTTTGTATTTAAAGATTAGAACTTTATGTTGGTGTTTGGTTGTTGTTTGAACTTAGTGCTTAAAATTCTAGCAAAAATTCATAGATGAATGATATCAATATTAAAGTAGAATGATACAAATATCCTAGAACGATGATACTAATATTCGAGAAGAATGAAACCAATACATTCAAATGGTATACATTTTCACTTATAATGGGATACATATATTGGAGAAGATGAAAACCAATATCACGGTGGAATGAAACTAATATCATAGTAGAATGAAACCAATGTCATAGTAGAATGAAACCAATAGCATAGAAGATGGAAACCAATATCATAGTAGAATGAAACCAATATCATAGCAGAATGAAACCAATAGCATAGAAGATGAAAACCAATATCCGAAAAAATAGAAACCAATATTCTCATACTTGTATGTCCATAAATTGTATTATTTTGCTGATATTTTTTTTAATTATTTTAATTATTGTATTTCCAATATTACCCCTATCCCTTTCAGTGGGGATTACTCATGTCCCCACTGAATTTAAACCCCTCGTGTCCCATCCATTTTACACGTAGTCCCAAAATGCTAGGGTGTGAGTTTCTTGGTTCTCAAGGATTCCATTATTTTTATCTGGGTTTCTTGCTATTTGTTTTTGATAAATTCATAATGCAGTATATGTAAGGCTCTATAGCATTAAAAAATGAACATCAAAAGCAAGTGATCGGGACCAGGCAATTCATCGTTTTTGGCTCTTTCACATTTTTGAACTTGTCCGTTTAATGATGCCGTTAACGAGCTTAGTCAAAATTGGTGTTTGGGGTATATATTTCAGGACATATTCCTCAAATAAAATTAGTAAGAAGGGCCATTCTACATCCAAAACACAAATTGTTGCTGCCGCTAATTCCAGATTAACATTTAAATCTTTTTGGTAGTGATAGATTTAATGCGTAATTAATGAGTAATTACATATTAAACTCGATAAATTAATAAACTAATTCGTTAATAATAAATTACTTACTTGTTGAAGCAAGAGGTCCACAGTTTCGGGTCCACAATGTCTTCGTACTAGTCGAATTACAATCACATTTTAACGGATTCGTAATTGATTTTCACGAGATTTCCTCTATAGAAAATCTGATCAAAACTCAGGGACTATTTCAGAATTTTTCCTTTCTTATTGAGTGGTTGTGGGCAAACTTACATTTTGGTTCAGCCGAATTTCTCTTTTTATAGGGAAATTCGGCACACCAGAATGCGCCATGTGGCACGCCACATGGCACTACCGGGCCGCATGTCCGCCACGTGGCACTTGGGCCGCCAACTTTGGCGGCAACTACGTCAGCGCCACGTCGCGCTGACATGGCGCCTACGTGGAATTGGGCCGGTCAGCGCGGGTTGACCGGCCCATCCAACCCAACTTATGGGCCTGATAGGCCTGGGCCCAATCAGGCACAATAATAATTGCCTGATTGGGCCTTTAGGTCCAACATCTCCCACTCAATTATTATTGACCATGATCAACATCTATGAGATTTCTTTAAAGAATTTAGTGCGACCAGCATACGTCGAGTGTGTTAAGCCAAATTCAAGAGCACGGACACTCAGGCTACTTGAATAGTAGCATCTCGACAACCTTCTTGTATAATGCATGCTATTACCCCAGGACTCATGTCACATTCCATTGTTCTTATTAGTGATTTCAAACAATTATATTCGGGTTCACTATTGTACTTTTCAATACAATTGGTGCACCTGAACCACGAAACTCAGAATGTGATTAACAGAGTTTCTTCTCCCTTAACTATATTTCTTTTATAATGATACAGCCTACTTTTCTGGTCAGCTCTGCCAGGTCGAATCGCTATGCCATAACCTTTTCATAAACTTTCTAAGCTAGCAGCACTGGATCATACTTTCAGAATACGTTTAGGATCTTAAGGGTAGGTTTCGGGAATCACAGTTCTCGAAAATTGGTCTCACACCAGAGATTGTGAAATTACTCAATATTTTTATCTCATCCAGTGGTCAAGTAGTACAAATGATACTAATCACGTGTTACGGTGTACATTCCCTTTTAAAGAAACACATGTCATTTAACATCATACTAGAGTATCAGCCTTAGCTTAACTCTAGGCTAATAGGACAAACAGTATGATAAGTTCCACTTATATCTTATCATATGGATTGTAGAAAATCCAAATGCAGCAACTTATTCCTGCATCCCATAAGAAAACTTGCTCTTGAGCAAGACGGCATTTCGTCATAGGACATGCACTTATGAATGTCCAATAACTGCCTCATCTCATCTAGGAATCAACTTCTTGACTCCCACTGAGGTAAACACCCGTGTGAGTGGGCTACTTCTCTGTCCAACATATTTCATAAATAACTCATATTGCCAAACAAAACTCCTTTATTTTAACTAATTGGATTACAAATAAAACCGTCGTAAACCCAGTGACTTAACATGTTTCTCGAACACTTCTCGAGGTAATGTTTTGGTCATTGGATCTGCGGCCATATCTCGTGTAGATATGTGTTTCATACACAGTTCTTTATATTTTACTAAATTTCTAACAAAGTGAAATTTAATATCTATATGCTTAGCCCTGCTATAGAATCTAGGATCCTTAGCATAAGCTATAGCTGCCTGATTATCGCAGAATAGACTCACGGGCTCTGTTGAGTTGATCAGGGAGAGATGGCTTAAGAATCTCTTCAACCATACCGCTTCTTATGCAGTATGGCTTAAGAATCTCTATCTTCCTCCTCAATTCTTCCACTCGGAAGAAGTGATCTAGATGATTCTGGTGCATCTGTCTCATAAAGGGTAAGGTCATTACGAACTTCGCCCAACTTTGGAAATTCATTCTCCAAAAATGTGACATCGCGTGATTCAAATTCTGTTACTTGTCCATTGTCCAGTTCACCCACAAATACGTACCCTTTAGATAACTCTGGGTATCTTATAAAGATACTTTTTCTATCTCTCGGTCCTAATTTACCGAAAGTACTTGAGGTAGAATGGACATATGACGCACACCCCCATGGCTTAAAATAGGATAAATCGGGCTTCCGATCTGTCCACATTTTATAAGGAGTGGCTGTAACAGACTTAGAGGGAACACGGTTTAGAACGTATGCGGCAGTCAGGAGCGCATCTCCATAGAATGATATAGGCAAACTTGCCTCTGCCATCATCGATCTAACCATGTCAAGAAGAGTTCTATTCCTTCTTTTACCAACCCCGTTTTGCTGGGGTGTATAGGGAATGGACAACTGATGTTCAATTCCTTTTTCAATGCATAGAGCTTTGAACTCATCAGAAAGATATTCACGGCCATGATCAGTTCGTAAGGCCTTTATCTTTCTGTCCTTCTAATTCTCAACAAAACTCATGTATGTCATAAAGCAGTTTAAGGCTTCAGACATGTGAGAAATCAGGTATATCAGACCATATCTAGTATAATCGTCAATAAAGGTGATGAAGTAATATGCTCCATGCCTTGCCCTCACGTTCATTGGACCACATATGTCAGAATGGACTAATTGTAGTAGAAATTCAGCTCTAGCCCCAGTACCGAAAAGTTTCCTAGTACTTTTTTCTTCTAGACAGGATACGCATCTGGGTAATATAGATTTTTCTACATTTCCCAGCAGTCCTGCCTTAGCTAGACGGTTTAAACGATCCTTACCGATGGGGCCTAGTCTAGAATGCCATAGTTTAATATCATCCTCTGATGAGTTTGAACTAGTGACTAAGGAAAAGCTTTCACAAGGATCAATATCCAGAATAAAAAAACCTTCCGATATATATCCAAGGCCAAAATAGGCATCATCCAAAAATAATCTAACAGTGTCGCCTTCAAACGACAACCGAAAACCTAAAGACATTAAGGCCGAAACTGAGATCAAGTTCATTCGAATGTCTAGAGCAAACAATACGTCATATAAAAGAAGGGCACGACCACCACGAAGGTGTAATTTACAAGTGCCCAAGCCTTTCACATCTACGCACGAGTTGTTACTAACAAAAATAATTTTTGCTCCAGCCGGCAACCGCCCGTATTCAACGAACGAACAACGGTCTCTAGCTACATGGTCTGTCGCTCCTGAATCAATCACCCACATATAATGTGACTCAGTTAGAAGGGTACAAGAGGATACATTCAACTTACTCACACTTGAGTTTAGGTGTACCTGCTTAGGCATCTTGCAATCTTTTACAAAATGTCCTTTCTGTTGACAGTTAAAATATTTTACTTTTGAAATGTTAAACCGTTTGTTCTTTTTAGCCTTGGAGCCATCCAACTTGGTTCCACAATTTTCAGCCTTTTGAGTTTGTTTACACTTACCCTTTCCTTTACCTTTCTTCTTTTTCCCATCACTCACAGTCGAACAAATCGAATGGGCTTCAGGGTGGGATTTCATAGCTAGGAGGAGATCTTTCTCCAACTCAAGGTATCTGGCAACATCATCAAATGTTACCAAATAGTCGGAATGGATAAGATTCATCTTCATCTGTTCCCAACTTGGTGGTAGAGAACGGATGACAGCTTGAATCTGATGCTCGTTGCTAAGTATGTGACCAACCTCTGCTAGTTCACTAATCATATTAGACATCACTCTCAAATATTTCCTCATGGCAACCTCCGGACGCTTCTTAAAAGTGTCAAACCTTATAGTCAAAGCACGCAGCTTAGACATTGAAAGCTTTCCAAATTTTTATTTGAGAGCATCCCATAACTCCTTCGCATTGTCATATACGCGAAATTGTCGGGTGACATCATCCATCATTGAACTTAGCAAAATCAATCGAGCAGTAGTGTTCTTTCTCTTCCAAATAACATAAGCTTCTTTGTCTCGCTTATGTTGAGCAGTTGTACCTTCTTCAGGCTCATTCATTATCACATGTATGTGCTCCAGAACCTCTTGTTCCTCAAGCACATATTGAATTTTCATGCTCCAATTCTCATAGTTTTTACTGTTGAGTTTTAACTCATGGTTTAACTCAGCTATGATGGATCTAGAAGCAACTGACATTTCTATAGAAATTTTTTAATATGAGAACATATTAGAAATTTGATTTGGCAATATGATTCAATTTACTAATCACTCATAACTTTTAACGATATGAAGTCCTTGATTAATCTCAAAATTGAAGTGGGTCGCGAGCATGCTTCCCCTCACCATTCAAGTATTAATCTTAAACTTCAACCGTTTAAAGTTCATTGATAGTAAACTCAAGTGGAAGTAATTAAACAAACATCTTTATTTAATTACATGTTTGACAGATGCATTTGTACATTCTGAGTTTGCTCACACATGCACAAAAAATCAGACAAGGCCTCAACCTATTGTACAAAAGTCCCCCAAAAATAACATATTTACATGGGGACAGTTAAACACAACATATAATTACACGAGGATCGGATGTCCAGGCGATCCGGTAGGAGAATCCAGATACATATATGGATCCGAGTTCGAGGACCATTCTGTGGGGACTGGATGCGAGGATGATCCAGCGAAGGATTCCAAGTTCACCGCCAGAACCGGGATCGATTCCATAATCCAGATGATCAGGAGCGGAGGAAAATTGTAATGGTATTCCTTAGCGATGTAGTGGTTCAAGATCAAACCGCTTCGCATCTCCAGAACAGGAGAATGTATCATTTCTCTGAGAAGACCCCTCTCCTCGAGATAGTGGATCAAACCATAGAGGGCATCTCTATGGGTATTGAACTCAGGCTCCGAGAAGACACACATATCTTCAAAGATTTTCAGCGTGACCAGGAGGTCTTAAAACATGGAGGGCCAGTCCTCTCCATAATTATAACCTCCGGCCCAGATGCAGTCTTGCATCTCCCGGTGAACAGCCTCGATATGCTCAACGATGACATACATGTCATCCTTAGGCACTCGTAGCGGTAAACGGCGCTTCAGAACCTTTTGTCGAAGTTTCGTTGCACAGAAGTTCAGATACCTTCCTCCAGTAGCCATCAAATCTTGCAACAATTGCAATTCAATTTCGGGTTAATTCTCGTATTCTCCCAAAATATGATTGAAAAACTCATTTTTTCAATCTTTTGATGATCATTCTATGGACCAATTCATGTGATTTTAGTTAAATTTAACATATCTCGGAACCCGTTCCAAAATATTTTCTTTTTAAGTTTATTAAAAATATCGTTATAATTTTAATAAACCTAATTGACAAAAATTTCTTAAAAATTTTATCAATTTATCGGATTTTAATTAAATAAAAATTGATTTTATCCAATTAAAAGAGAAAAAACCCAAAATTTAAGTCTAATTTTGACTTAAGTCAAAATTGACCATGAATCGGGTTAGGTCGAACCAATAAACCAAGCCAATTCGATCGATTTTTTGATTTTCTTGACCCGGGTATAAATATTTTTGGGAAAAATCATGAAATTACGATTTTGCCCCTCGCATATTTTTCCCTTCCATTTTCTCTCTCTTCTCCCGCACGACGCCGAAGGCGTCCGATTCTCCACCCACGACCGCCGCGCAACGACGGCGAACCAACGGCCGAGACCGGTCGCAATCGACTCGCCGTGGTGTCACAAGCACGTCCGTAGCAGCCTCGCGGGTTGTCGTGCGGCTGTTCTCCGTCGCGGTCGTCTTCTCCCTTCCGCGTATCTTCAATCTTCGTTTTCCGATGATGTCGATCCACGAAAGTGGTATCGGAACGTCGAGGACACACCGGAGAATCGACTATCGTCGAGTTACGGCGTCGAAAACGTCAGATTTCTGACGAAATCAACGGAAATCGATTAGGGTTTTTTGTCGATTTGGGGATTTTTGGACAAATTTCAAATTAATCCCCAAATTTTTTGAAAATTGCACCAAAGTTCAAGACACGCAGGTGCCACGTAGGCGGTCAAATTTTAGATTGGTACCTTAAGGTTTCGCGCGTGCGCGAATTTGCTCGCGTGGTTAGGCAAAATTTAATTTAGTCCCGCTGGTTCATTAATTACATTAAAGTCTAACAGATTATAATTTTTTAATAAAATCACAATTAATACGATTTTTAACCAAATAAATCACATAATTACTTGAATTAAAATATCATATCATCATCAAAACATGGTTTCAAGTATGCTATGATACCAATTGACAGATTTAACACGTAATTAATGAGTAATTATATGTTAAACCCGATAAATTAACAAACTAATTCGTTAATAATAAATCACTTACTTGTTGAAGCAAGAGGTCCACAGGTTCGGGTCCACAATGTCTTCGTGCTAGTCGAATTACGATCACGTTTTAAGGGATTCGTAATTGATTTTCACGAGATTTTCTCTATAGAAAATCTGATCAAAACTCAGGGACTATTCCAGAGTTTTTTCTTTCTTATTGAGTGGTTGTGGGCAAACTTACATTTTGGTTCAGCCAGATTTCTCTTTTTATAGGAAAATCTGGCATACCAGAATGTGCCATGTGGCACGCCACATGGCGACACGTGGCACTACTGGGCCGCATGTCTGCCACGTGGCACTTCGGACCGCATGTCCATCACGTGGCATGCCACGTGGCACTTCAGCCGCGTGTCCGCCACGTGGCTCTACATCAACGTGTCACGTGGGCCGCCAACTTTGGCGGCAACTACGTCAGCGCCACGTCACACTGACGTGGCGCCTACGCAGCATCGGTTGACCGGCCCATCCAACCCAACTTATGGGCCTGGGCTCAATCAGACACAATAATAATTGTCTGATTTGGCCTTTAGGTCTAACAGGTAGTTTAACGATAACTGACCAGATTAATTAAATAGTTTGAAAAAGTTTATTTTGTTATTATCAAAGTTGGACAAAGTTTTTGGCTGTAGTCATTGAGCATATAATTATTATATATGAAGTACCAGTAATATTCCAGGACGAGGGCGGAGCATCTTCGGTCCAAGAGTCAATCACTGTAATGGTTTCCAACAACGTGACAATGTGACAATGTGAAATTTGAACAAAATCCGCAATTCCATTTTTGTTTTTGGTACCCATTATCTGGTTTTTATAACCCATCTTAGTGTAAAACTTTACTAGCTCTTAATCTATTAAAAAAATTAATTATCCTGGCTCATTTTTGCACTCTAACAATTTATTTAAATACATCATTTTTTGAATTAATTTATTATATCAGTACAATGTGATATATTCGACCAACCATAAATTTACTACAATAGCGGTAAAATTATTTTTGGAAGTTATTACAAGCCAGTGAACTTCAATTTTTTAAAAGATGCATTGAATTCAAATTCTAAAATTGAAAAAATAATATTGAAAAAATCATCGTTAAATACGATCGAAATTCTAAATATAAAAAATTTACCAAACAATTAAAGAAAATATTCCTAAAAAGTACTTGGTTATAGAAAAAAGGTGCAAAATTGTAAAATTATCATTACTTTAAGGGGCAAGTGATGACCCAGATGATATTTTTTTTACACCCAACTCCCTCCAAACTTACTCTCCCTAAACCCTAAATATCTAGACATTTTTGGAGCCTTCTATCTCTCATATCTTCGCCTTGCCTTGGCGACCATCACTTCAGCACTCTCCCTCTCGGTGCGACCCTCCTCTTCCTACTACCAGTGGTCCTGCCTTTCCTTCAACTAGTCATCGACCTCGCTTCTTCCGTCGTTTTCCGGCCGTTTCTTGCTTTGCCCTCCACCCACATTCCTCTGTCACTGTCTCCACCGGCCTCTCCCTCGGGCTTTTGCTTGGTCGGCTCCACCGGCCTCTTCCTAGGTCCTTTTTGGCGGGCCATCCTGCGGTAGCCGTACAAGCCCTACCTGCCGTCTCCGTTTTCCCTTGCCATCCAGACCGTCTTCGCCGTCCCTTCGGTCTCCATCCTCGGCTGAGGCAATTTTTTCGGGTCGTCGCTCTGGTCGCCTCTCCTCTATAAGCTGTGCTCTTCTCCACCTTCTTCTGCCTGGCCTCCCCTCCAGCGAGGCTGTGAGGGTCGCTTGCGGTTCCTGGGGGTTGGTCTTCGCCGACCTCCCCCCAGGCGATTTACTTTTTGTTTAATGCTTTATTTTCTTTTGTGTTTGTTATCTGTTGTTTATCTTGTGTTTGTTGCTTTTGATTCCTAGCCACAGTTGTTTAGTGGCTGCGTCGGGTGGTCGCTATTTTATTTCTGCTTCTGCTTCTGCTTATGCTTTTACTTGGATCAACTTTTTCCTAATTTGAGATCCTTTCAGATCTCGTTGTCTGTTCGATGGTTGCGGGTGGAGAATTTTGTCTCGGTCGATTTAGGTCGACCTTGACTCTCATCTGAGTGTATCTCGAATGCATTCTGATGCCCTCTTGACGATGTCTTAAGGTTATTGGCCGAAATTTGCTTCGGCAGAAGTCCGTCCCGGTCGTTGACTTTCGGGCTTTTTCGACCGTCCATCGTTCCCCCCTGTGCCATTCTGCTGTTATCGAACTGCCTTTCGTTTTCTGTTTGACTTTCTTATCTTATGTCTGTATATTTTTTTTTTTAATACTGTAACTCGTTATTAATATAGATCGTGAACACTCTTACCCTTAAAAAAAGAGATGACCCAGATGGGGACCTAATTTTCCATCCCACACCATGAAAAGCGAAAGAGGCGATGACTCGGATTTGTATCCTCGAGGCTTAGGCCTTATCCTTTTCCCTTGTAGAATGGGAAAACACCCAAATAATTACACATAAATAAATCTTCATAAGTGGGTGACGACAATCCATAGGATCCAACATTCGTTCCCCTTTCAATATTTTCTCTACAGTCCATAAAGAAATTACCCAAGTTAAAGTAAGTGGTCAGATTTTCTAAACTGAGAAAAACAGGATAGGATCATTTAGGATATAGATACACAAACACCATAAATCTCATATATATATGTATAGTAGAAAATCAGCAACAGGATCCAGACATCTTGCACTCACTCACCGAGTACACCATCTTATACATTTTCTTACATTCTCCCTCTCACCACCCTTCTCACTGGTTCTAGATTGTGATACAAGTAATGGATCAAGAAGCAAGCCATCTCCATTTCTTTGGAAACTTGGGATTGGAGAAAATGAGCCCCAGTGATGAGGCTCAACTTGGTCTATCCATGAAGGAAGGATTGGTTGTGATGAGTGATTCTATCTCAGGAGGATCCTCGTCCATTGATGATGATTCAATGAACTCTATTGGGTCGACCTCTTCGTCGGATTTAGTAGAGGATGCTTCTTCCTCGCCATCAACAAAAAATGGCCCTCTCTATGAATTATCGGAGCTCATGGCCCAACTTCCAATCAAGTAAGTAGCCTGAAAAACTCGTCATTTTTTAATGATATCCGAACATTTATTAGATCGACATATTCGGTTTCGTTAGGGATTGGAACTCGGTATTAATTGTGTTGTTGTTGTTGTGCATGGCAGGAGGGGTCTTTCCAAGTATTATCAAGGGAAGTCTCAATCTTACACATCTCTAACAAGTGTACAGAGCTTAGAGGATCTTGCAAAGAAAGGGTCTTTCCGGAACAGGCTGAAGATGAAATCATGCAAGAGCTGTCCAGCTGGGTTAGAAGGGCGCAGACGGTGTTTCAGCCCCAAGGCCACCATTTTTAAGAGGGCTTCAAGAGGGTCTTTTTCTAATTTAGGTAGAAGATGAGGAGGGTCGTTTGTTGCTTGCTACAATAGGCCTCCCTCCCTTGTATTCATCGTATCGAGAGGCTAATTTGGCTACTGGTTGGTTTTCGGAGAGGAAGAGGATTAGGAACAAGAGAAATTAACTTGTAAATTTCAAGGATGTATAGTTGGTGGTTTCATTTTGGGATCTACACTGCCGGAATGCCATTTGATTTATCAGGTTTCTTTTCACTCGCATTAAAATGTGAACGTGATTAACATTTAAGGAAATAATTTAGGTTATGCAAATAAGTGGTTGGTTGTAATCTTTTGTCATAATAATACAAATATTCATCTCGTCATTCTCCACAACTTAACATTTTGAGTTGAAGATGATTCGACAAAAATACCTCGTTCCAAGGCAATTAAAGTAGTATTTAGTCCACCAACTCATGTATGGTCTGATGGATACAGTGTCAGTTCTTAAGCATGAGATGAGAGAATCGAATTTCATTACCGTCTAAGATCCGAAATTATGGAAATAATTTAAATCTCACCAAAAAAAAGTAGTGTTTAGTCCCGACTTTATATCAATTTGAAGTCATTAGCCTAACAATAAAACACCGAAGGTTTCCTCTTCAATTTGATTGTGCTTTCCCAAGTGATAGGATGGGGAGGCCCACGCCGTGGAAGATGAGGATTAGATAGAAGAGGATAATGTTCCTCTGCAATTATTTTTGTCCCTCCCAAGCTCCAAAGAGATGACAACACCCTCCATCCTGTTGATAAGTTTATTTCTGGACAGGGGTCCGCCTAAGAGACTTATCTTTTGATCTTCCCACCTACAGGGGCAATTATAACCAGCACATCACTTAGAAATTTTTGTGTGTAGATTGAAGATTTTAAAATATGAGCTTCCAACTTGGGGAGAATCATACATTGAAGATTTTCAGCTAATTACCAGTTCTACCTACTTCTCGGTCCAGTAACAATTTTGTTTTGTTGCAGATCTCGCCCAATAATGTGATCGATCTATCCTACACTTGCAAATACTGAAGCAATCGGTTGTGGAACCCCGTGGCGGGGGGTCATATTTTGTAGACAGGCGCAATGCCGAGAAGGAAGAAGCATTTTCGCATCACAACAGCTGTGGCTTCGCAGAGCAGAAGCCTGCTTGTTTCTTCAGCAGATCCAACAACCTGTCCAAGTTCCATAATCAACATCATAACATCACAAGTTGAGCACATCCATATATCCGAGTGAAGCGTGCTGTGTAGTACTGTGGATCAGGAGGCCGGTTTTCCACCTCAATAAGGATCATTTAAATCATTCTCAAACGGAAAAAGAAATTATGTAACCAAACACCAATGAAAACGTGCTGAGCAGATTGTACCTGGCAATTGGAATAAAATCTAGTGAAGCTTTCGGATAAGTTGTAGAGGTACTCGCACAAAACATTTGGCAGTAGATTGGCGCATGCCTCCTCAACTGTCTGAAAGATTAGAAATAAACACAGATATAATTTAAAACCAGACACTGAACTAAAACCCGCTAAAAGAACTGGTTAACTTAGCTATCACCTTTTGAACGAACCCGAACTAAAAGAACTGGTTAGGTTACAAGTTGGATGGGTGAATCAGATGACTGGAAAATGGGGATTTATCAGGTTCAGGGAAAATGTTAGCATTTTAAGAAAGATGCATATGTTTAGGTGGGTGTTCGCCCCATGACCCTGTATTTAAATCATCCTTACACATACATTTTGCAAGGTCACTAGTAAAAATACTGTCTTAAAAGTGATCACACTAACCACCACCGAATGTCAGATTTGGTGTTTGCAATTCTCCTTGCTTATTTAGCAAAGAAAGGTTGTTTGAAACTTTCTTCCTAAAGATATTTTGCAAATACCTACTCAGTTATACCGATAAAACAGAAATTGTATATAAAATACAGAAAGTTTCTTCCTTATAAACAAGTAAAAGAGTAAGCTGTAACATATATATAACCACCATAAGACTCCAGGTGACTCCTGACTGGTCACTCTCTGCTTTTCCAGCTAAATCATCCAGTGGTGATCTAATTACTTTGTATCTAAAAAGAACGATAAAAAATCAAATTCCCTGAAAAGTTGTGTTCAAAGCACCCCCCCCTTCAAGCTCACACGGTGTAAGTGGAACATAACCAAACAAAAATCTTATGTAAAACACGGACACACCTCGGCAAATTGTAGCAAATGAAGCCCCAACGCACGCTCATCCTGATGATCCAGCAATAGCGTACCCACCTGTACGAATAATTGGAATGAGAAACAAAACGGAGCATTTAGCTGAAACACCTAACACAATTTAATCTAATCATGACCCTTGGCAGAAACTTCAAGTGCCCCAACCAGTACACGGACAGGGAAGTAAACTAGTTAACATATTCAGAGGGTTAAACAGTGAGGCATAACAATCTAACTCTTACTTATTAAAAAACAATCTCTCACTACCAAAGTCCAAACTATAACTAAGAAAGAAGGAAGAAGAACTAACAGAATGTGCTTCAAGCATACAAGCAGCGGGAGAAGAGTATAACCGAGGCAAATAAAAAATTAATGAATGATTGATTAACCAACGTAATGTACCTTCTTTAGTTCTTCAATGTCTTTACCAGACTTCCTGATGATTGAACAGATACGAGCATGGGCATAGAGCAAATAAACAGCAGTATTACCCTGCACAGAGTTTACAAAGGTTTTAAATAGTAAGTCTCACATATATGCATCGGCAACAACATAAACGACAAAAAAATTGTATTAAAGAAAAGCAAACTGGAGAACAATAGAAGACAAGTTCCACAGAGAGATATTACACCCAGCTTTACCTTCATGAACTCAAACTAGACCAACCTAAATGTACCGCCCTAAGACAATCAGAAGAAGAAAAAATCAAATAAGAACTCTTCTAGTGCCTAAGAATGGTTCCCACTAGACATACCTTATCATTAAGCATTTGATCAAAATTGAATGTGTAATTTGTTAGCCGGTTGTTCTTCAAATCAGCATACCTGCCAAGACACAGAGACTATCTATCAAGGTACAAGAGAGTTGGAAATCATGCAAGATAAGAATAGCTCATCCTCAATGAATAAGTACGTAAAGAGCACAAGGCTGACAGAGTAATAGCACGTTGAGAGATTATTTATAACGACAATGCTATTACAAGATTGTATTTGGACTAGCAGCTCTACCAAAGTTCAAAGTTGGAGCACAAACCCCTTCACACATGATCGATGTCCTCTTTGCTCTAAATGCTTCTTCCATTTAATGGAATGCAAAGATCGAACATTTAACAGTCTAGTCACCAAGTTAAACAGGTGGGTCTATGATCCACAAGTACCTGGGCTTTTCCCACCATTTGGTTAAGAAGCAGCTGACCAGTCTGACCAAAAATCTCTAAACCAAAGCATTTTTAGAATTAACACCTTTTACAGATTTAGTCCAACTTTCTTATTTAAGCAACTATCAAACACAAAGTACAAATTGTTTTCACATCTAACTGAAAAATAAAGGAAAAATTCACACAAGGGGCTCAATAAAAAAGCTGAAAAAATAAGGCCTTTGCAGATTAACAGGAAAATATTATTTTAATGGCTACTATCTACTGATAAGAGACAATGCCAATCTCAAAAGCTTGCTATTAATTATGAAATGGCTGAAAATAGCTCAAGGTTGTGTCTTACTTAACAGCACCATAGCCGATTGCTTCAGCGGTTTGCTCCAGCTCCTCTTCAGACCAATCTTTGCCCTTGCCTATGATGCAGGAGCATTAATAAAGTTTTCACTTGAAATAAACAACAAAGCTTTTAACTACTTGAGGAAGAAAACCAGATAAAGGGAAGTATGGAGCATCAGCAAAAGAAAGACAAAAAAAAAAACAATCTTCTGCTACTAACCACGCTCCGTAAGTGCATCTTTGCTGCGAATCTTGGCCTCGTCAAGTAGATCAACCAATCGAACCACTTCAGAAGCTCGAGTCCTAAATCGCTTGCCATCTTCTCCAAGAACAAGACCAAAACCAACATGGTTAACCTTTGGGAATGCCCCGTCTTGGGCTGGAAGCCAAGTAGCACGTTTTGCAGACTGAATAGAAGAATCAATAAGAAAAATTAGCCATCTTCTACCAATGATAGCAATGAAATACAACCCTAGAAGAAAAAATTTCAACAATGGCAACACTGATGAATGATGATCAAACCTTTCCAAAACCTGACAATCAAAGAGTTTGGCTGCTTTTTTAACAGGGTTAAGAAAGAGAACGTAAAGTACGAATCCCACTGAAGACCACACAAAGCAACAGTTACATACTTTAAACACCATGTCGAAATGCTCCTGCTGGCCTACATCAGTAACATAAATAATCCACTCGGCTTTTTCTTGATTGAGTCGATACCTGAAAATTTATAGCAGCATTCCAAATGAAAGTAAATAATAAAACCAGTTTTGCCCCTCATTCCACAACATTTTTGGGTATAAGTGCAAGGATAATAACAGATGTCACATAGTTCCGAGTAGATGCCAATAAATATGCCAATACAATAAGTGAGAGAAAAGGTCCATGCATCAAGTCTTTGATATCAGCCTTTCAGGTCATAGACTACAGCATTTAACAACTTTCTGCTATCTTTCTCCACCAAGCTATAGTTGTGACCATCATTAAAGCATCAAAAAGACCATATATTGAGCATACCAACGTCAAAAATTAAGAACCAGTTTGTGTTAGCAGTGGTGTTTGTTGGTAGTTAATTGGTTCAATTTTTACTTGAACATAATCTACCCATCCAAAAGATGTATGTGCACCAGTTAGTTTTTCACTACAGCAAAAGATAGGTTTGGTCGTTAAAAACAGTCGGGAAAGGAAAACAAATATATTTTTATCTATTTAAAGCAAGAACCGCACTCACCAAAGAGCAGTTAGATCTGTAGAAGCATAGTTGAAGCCACCATCACTCTTCACAACGATAAGTGGTCTCTTATAACCCTCAACATTTATCACACGGGCACCATCATTCTCTTCAACTAATCCTTTGTCACTTAACTCCTTCAAAACCTTTGGAATGTCGTCATTGTAAAAACTTTCTCCCTGACAAAACAAGTGGAAGATTATAAAACACACAAATAGATACGGTGGCATGACCTTTGTCAATTAATGCATAACAGCCAATATGGCTGATCAGGAAAACATTCATAAGTATGCAAGTTTTGGCAAACAATTCTCAGTAATCTGTCATTTTCTCTGGACAAAAAAAGTCGAGGAAGAGTAATGGTATGGATGAAAAGAAAAGAGAACTTATCGTCAACCTTTTCCTCAAGCTCGACTCCCAGGCGCTCGTAGACCTTCTGAAATTCCTTCCTGCTGATGTCACAGATCTTTGACCATGCATTATAATACTTGGGTTCTTTACTCTGAAAAAGGAGAAAAAATGATTATAAAAGTCCTAAAGAAACGTGATCTAGCACCCATTACTGCACAATCAAAATCAAGACTACAAAACCTTTGACTTCAAATGGGTATTACCTGAAGGCGAACTACTGCCTTTTGTGCCCTCTCCTTAAATTCGGCATCTTCATCAAACTTCTGTTTTGATGCTTTGTAGAATGCCTAGAGCAGAACACATTGAGATCGTCTCAGTTAATTGAAAAAGAGGAGAACAAAAGTGTCAGATCACAAGAAGCACTTGTTCTCTTCTGTCAATTTTAGCCGAAGTGGAAAAATTGAAGAGTAGAAAAACAAGCATGTATAACAGATTAGATTATTGCACAATACGGACTGACAGAGGGCATAAAAAAGAACATACTCAAAGGAATACTAAAAAACATAAAACTTGATTGCAGAGTGGCATGATATAACTCAAGATATCAGGCCACTCAAAGATGCACCAGCTACTAGCTGCAGCACATCTCCATCTAAGTTTTCAGGAGCACCCAGGAAAATTCAACTCTCATAACCTAAAATCAGTGTTTGCTCACCTGCAGATCTCCAATAGCAGCTTCATTTATGTTTTCAACGTCAGGATACTTTTCAAACAGAAATTCAATCAGCATGCCAAACTGCAAGGCAAACAGTTGATCTTTGAGATGCAAAATTCAGAGGGAGAGAGAGCAGACATTATAACTAACGCAGAAACTGCAAGATTATTCTTTCCCTTCCAAATCCAAAATAGCTTCATACCACATGATAAGTCGTTACAAGAAGTTGCTTGACTTTTAGTGGCTACTTACATTGCGGATTATTGAAGAAAGAACTCTGACCAGAAGAAGGGTTGGTACCAAAAAAGAATCATATAGCCAGTGCAGAAAGCCGGGAACAAAAATAATGCTCGAAACAAAAAAAAATCATAAACAGGTGGGCTCTGAGCCTCTGACAGTTGCAAAAGAGTGAAGCAAAAGGCCCCTTTCCTTACACCATATGATATCAAGTGAATGTTCTTTTTTTTCATTTTTTGGTGATAGGAAGGCAGTATCAAGAATATATAAAGAAGACGGCAGAAATGAATTAATACTGATGATGACCCAGGATGTGAAAAGTAAAAGAGGCAACCAGAGTGCATCAATTTAAGATAACAGACCTGTGTTCCCCAGTCACCAACATGGTTCCTCCGGAGGACATCAACCTTTGAAAACTCAAGCATGCGAGCAATTGTATCACCAATAATGGTGGATCTTAAATGACCAACATGCATTTCCTTTGCAATATTAGGAGAGGAGAAGTCAACCACAGCCCTTTTGATAGAGAAATTCGGAGCCCAGGAATCAACACCATTGACGAGCATCTTCTGGATAATCTGTGAGTCACATGAAGGCAATAATAAACCATTCAGCATCACATGAAGAGAACATAATACAAAAACCAATCAATTAGCTTAGAAACAACAAACACCTTGGCCATCCAGCTCCTCGACAACATAATGTTGACAAAACCAGGCCCAGCCACAGAGCATGACTCTACCATTTCGGATTGTGGAATGTTCTTCATGATAGCCTGTCAAAGAGCGAAATCCATCAAACTTCAGAAGAAACAAGTGCATGAACAATTAAACCAGTCCAAACATCGAATGAGCAAAAAACTACCTGACCAACCGCTTGCGGCCCCTTGAAATCGCTGCTCTTCCCCTTTAACTTGGACCACAAACCCATGGCATTGTTGCTTCAACCAGCCAGAATAAACAAACAGAACAGAACAGATAAATCCAGCAACTCGCCAACCTAGAATCGGACTAAACTGTAATTTCATCAAAATTTGGAAGTACCATTGGTAATCGCCGAACTTGGCAGTACAGGCGGCGACCAAGGGCTCGACATCAGCCTCCTGAGGCACCGTCTCTCGAAGCGACAGCTCCAGGAGCTTCGCGAGCATCTGTTTCAGGTTTCCCATTTCTTCCTGCGACTTTTAGGAGACGCTAGGGTTTTAGCAATTGAACCGACGATGATATTTAACAGGCAAAATAATGGAAAAATGAAAAGGAAAAAAAAAACAGTACCGAAGAGTCCATGGTATATAGACGCAGCTTACGGGCGGAGACAGCTACTCTTCTAGAATTCGCCCGGAACAAGTCTGCCTAAACGCAACCTCACTACAATTAAAACGACACATGCAACTTCTAATCCAAATGGAATATATAAGTATAGAGATAGAGAGAGAGGCTAACCGGATGAAGCGAAGAGGATTGGAGGCGGAGGAGGTGAGTGGAAGGGAGCGAGGCGAGGGAGGGAGAGAAGCGGCGATCGAGGAAACAAGGTTAAGCCGCACCCTATCAGATTCATATTACTATACTCTCTCTCCTTCCCTTTCCAAAACTTTCCTTTTTTCTTATTTTCAATTTTTTAAATTTAATTCATTGAAAGTAGAAACCCTCTCTCAGTCTCAGCCCCCGCTGCCGCGTGTTGTGCTCTTACTATTTATATACTGTTTTTTTTGGTGGAATATTATATACTGTTTAGTGTACCGTTGTAAAATTTTCCTCTTTAAAATAGGGCGTGGGAAATGAGTTGAATTGGGTGCGGAATGGTCCATTCCGATTTGCTTGGACTGAATCAAAAAAGTTAAAATACAGGGATAAAAATAAAAAAAGTCTACGCGCGTGGTAGGAGATCACTCGCATCATGTTATCGTTAACTTGGCATGTCATTGTCGTAACACGCGGGCCATTATAGATAACTGGGCTTGCCGGTATCATAATCGGGATATGCCATTGTCAGTAACGAGGCATGCCATTACCAGTCTTCTAGTTCAAATGATCTGGAATTATCCTTTCACTCCGGACCCAATCTATTGTTGTGGAAAATTTTGAGGTTCTGGGTCTTCGGCCAATTATCCATGGCCAGTGAGACACGGGTATGCTGACGTGAAATTGTTCCAAACCGGCTTAGTTGTCAAGCAAAACAACTGTTTTTTCTTGATATATTCTTTTTTAGGGGTTCTCCTGAAAACACAGTAATAGCTGGGTTCGAACTTCTAATTTCCGGGAAATATAATTTTAATTTTATGGTTTGCCGAGACTGGGCACGTAGGCAATTAACTTTGAACAACTATTGCTTACAGTGTCGTTCGCACCAAAAGAGAGGATGAACAAAATTAGCTGAAGTTAGTCGATTATTCAATACTTGTGGTATGAAATTATGATAAGAAATAACTTGTATTATACTATACAATCGATGCCAGTATGCCTTTACTTGTAAACAGGCATGTTGTGCCTTCCGCATCACAAATTTTTTTATAGGTGCCAAGAGACAATTTTATAGGTGACTTCTTAAATCGGACTAGAAAATTTAAATGAGTGCGTATAAATAAAAAATATTTGATTACATCTGATTTGTCATCCTAATCAGCCACTCTTTCTTCTTGGTTTAACCAAAGCCTCAACCATAAACTACAATGTATATAAATAAATTTTCTTAATTGAATAAGGTTTCGAATTCATTGACAATAACACAAATATTACTTCCCTTTTAAAAATTTATATGGTCAATTCAACTTGATCTTAACTAGTTAACTCAACACATACATTTTAAGATAAATTTTGGGAACAAACACTTCAATATCCCTACAAACTGATGAAGGCATGATTTACTTGTCCAAAATTTAGTACAAGTTGAACTTGTCAATAGTCTCTTTTCACGATTATTTGGTTCAAGAATCAAATTTATTTTTATAGTACAAAATTTCTTTATTAGTCAAGCCACAGTTATTATAAGATTCATTTCATAATTAGTCATCGTAGTCATTTACCTCACCAATTTACATCTCTCTTTTTGATTGGTGGGAAACATACCAAGTATGTGGAGGTACAAATAAAAATTTCTTGGAGATATTAGAGTTTTGAAGTATTTTTCCCCACAAACCACTTGTAACACTCTTAGTCATATATACATTAAGCAACTACACTACCCTAAAAAAAAGTTAAGCAACTACATCATATAAAATAGTCAAAATGCTGTTCTTGCATCGCTATATACCATTGCAGGCATCGAACAAATAGTATAGTATTATTGCAATTAGTATTTAAGTACTTATATTATTATTTTTCGAGGGGTAGAAGACTCCTAAGTATTTATTACCATATTATAAAGTGTATGGATTGCCATAAAAAAACTGAAAAATCATTAAAGAGCAACGGTGAACAATCCATAACGGAAGATTCCAAATATAGAAGCCACGTCCAAGGAATTTAAAGTAGATGACAGTACCCGATCTCTACTCTAAAAAATAAATTCAGCAAATTGTTATAAGATTTTTGTTGCAATTTGGAAATAATTGTGTAATTTAAATTACTTGCCCGGTCGTCCTTATCCATTTACCGCGATCTAATCCAAAAAATACACGTACGGCCCCAATATCCGGACAGACGAAAATACCCCCACACCATGCCTCAAATAAATACACGGAACCACTCTCTTTGGTAAACCCAAAAAGCAAGTGTGAAGAAAGAGCTCGGAGAGGGAGAGGGAAATGAAGAACACAGGGAAGAGCCTAAGAACTGGCGGGAGCGGAGTCAAGTCGGAGGCCAGGAAGGACAGGAGATCCGGGAGCGGGATGAGCGGATCCCCAAAGAAAGGCGGCCACGGCGGGAAGTTCACCTGGGCCGGCGACGGGCTCTCCCCGGCCGAGATCGGGCTCGAGAAGGAGGCCGCCATGGACGCCAAGGATCCCAACTTCGAAGAGATGGAGGCAGAGACCGAGTCCGCCTGATCATCCCCTCTCTACGGGTTGAATAAGATTCCTCTCCCGCTAATAGCAGGACTTGTAAGTATCAGATCTAGGGACTCTATTCAATCAAGAGTCGCGCAGCTGATTTTCTTCCTTGTATAGATATCTCATGGCATATCCTGGCTCGGTCCTCGTAACGGCGTCGTTTTCAACTTGATAATCTGTACAACAGATCTGAACCGTGTCGTCGACCTATCAAGTCTTGGTGTTAGTTTCGTTGGTCGATTTGAATTTAAAATCTCAGACCAAGATAGAATAACCAGCTAACTGATCTAGCCTAGTGGTCGATTTACTGGCGAAGCAGTGCCCCGTTTTCGCTTCTGACCGGATCTCGCCGTCGAACTTATAATTAACTTCTTGTTAGGCTGCTGAATATCAATCGGTTGAGTCCAGGGAGTGACCATCTCTCATCATCTAATTTTGGCCTCGTTCAGTGCTCCACACGGTAGTCCTACAAGTAGAAGATATTTAGGCGACTTATCATCCCATAACTTCCTTCATAATCGGAAATTATTACAATGTGACTTGACATGATTTTAACATCAGATATGTGTTTCATATTTAAATTATTGAGTAATTTTATGATGGTCTACTGAAAATATTGATTTTGCAATAAAATTAATGAGAGAATAAATTTAGTAGGATCCACCATAAAATTGCAACGATAAGATCCCAACCATCGGTTATAAAAAGTCCTATTGCATTTTTTTTTTACAGTTTTATCATTTTTAAAATTTTGTAAAAAAATATTTAGTCTAGTGGCACAAAATTTTATAAATTTTAAGGAAGTCTAATGTTCAATCTTTGGTGTAGTGTAAAAATTTACCTTTCAAAAAAAAATTTGTCACTTTTCGAAGGTTTTATTTTGTTCAAATTTGATTAATTGATCTAATAAACTGAATAGTTTATGATATAAATCTAAAAGAGAAGTCATATTACGGAGGGACCATTAGTAAAAATTTTCCAATCTGATTCCGAACTTTCCAATATTTTCACATTCTCCGGCGTTTCAATTAATGTTTTGAATTCACTTTTCTAAACTAAATGTGAAAGTTACATAGAAATAAGGGAAAAGTACAATTTTGTATCATGTGGTATTTCATTTTTCGCGATAGGACCGTGTAGTTTAAAACTCATCAATCAGATCCAAATTATTGAAATTTTATCAAGCTACGGTCTCGCTCAGACTCGGGAGACTTCTGATCGTAGTTGGACTGCCATGTCACTAAAACAGTCCCGTTTTTGTCTCACGTGGCATTGATGTTTCTTAAAATAAAATTTCAAAAAAGTCCCTTAAAATTTCACCACCAACGAAGCTCCCAAAGCTTCTCCCTTTCCCCACTCTTAAATCTCAACACCAACCCCCCGACCCAACTCCTCTCTCTCTCCATTACCAGTATCGCCAGAGACACAGGTAAGTTCAAAATGGACGTGGATTACAAAAAAAAAGGAAAAAAATAGAACTGTATCTTCTTCGACGGAACAAAGATAACGAGGGTTAAAACTGGCAATCCTCTCGATTCCGTCCCTCTCGGCCGCCGGGGCAAAGATCGGGTTGATCTTGAAGTTTGAGGGAGTTGCGGCGCTCGTAGAGCTTGAACCCCGAGGAGGAGGGCTGGGCCGGAGTCTTCTTGTTGGATGGACTTGATGGTCAGGATGCTTCGGGTCGACCCGGATGGGAAGGGCGGGTCGGGTTTGGCCGACGGCTTGTTGGTGGGGCTAGGGGGGCCCGCGAGCATATGGACGACCTGCTTGATCGACGCCGTATCGGGTTGAACGAAGGTAGTCGGGTAGGGGTTGTTAGGCGTCGGGTCGGATCTGGGTAGCGGCGGTTGGCTGGTCGGAGACGGCAGCTGTTGGTGGTATGGGTATAGTGAGGTTTCCATTTTTTCTGATGAGAGAGTGAGGAAAGAAAGGGGGAGAGGGGTTTCTTTCTTTCTACTTCTCACGCTCTTTCCCTGGCTTTGACCACCACGCTCCCTATTAGATGGTTGCTAATTATTTGTAGTGATTTTATAGCAAGATAATAATATACTTTGTCGATGATGGGTTCTTGATAATCCGTTAAGGAAAAATAGATCAGTTTTATTGGGATTTTGAGGTTGGTGGGTGGTATTGGGAGGTTGGCTGGATGTTGATGTTGGCGAATTTGGTGGCGGAGCAGGAGAGAGAGGGTGAAGGAGGAAGAGGGGCAGAGTGAGAGGATAGAAAATTTAAGAGACTTTTTTGAAAAATTTCTTTAAGACACATCAACGTGTGAGACGAAAACGGGACCGTTTTAGTGACGTGGCAGTCCAACTAGGATCAGAAGTCTCCCGAGCTTGAGCGGGACCGTAGCTTAATAAAATTTCAAATAACTTGGACTTGATTGATGGGTTTTAAACTACATGGTCCTATCGGGAAAAAAGAGATACCACATGGTATAAATTTGTACTTTTCCCTAGAAATAACATCTTAGATCCGATCCGGATTCTACTTGGATTCGGAGGATCTAGATATGGATCTTGAATTTAACTACCAAAAAAATATGGATCTTGAAATAAACGACCCAAATCCATATCTGAACGACAAAATCCATTGCTATCACGCACCGCTCGTCTAATGTAGACAGTCTTTGTTGTGGGCTCATAGGGGAGTCCGCATCCAAATCCAACGGTTCCAAATCCCCTTGATTCATTTTATTTTCAACTTGTATAACAAGGTAAATTACTCTCAGGTTTGTCGTGTATGGTCAAATCTACGATCAGGTCGCTCGTGTTATGTCAATAATTTTTTCGTCCCCCATTTTTGGTTTTATTATACATTCGGGTCCCTAGCTGACGTTGTCCACTTTTTTTTGTCTTTGAAATGACAAAATTACCCTTAAAAACACAAAAAAGCTCCTTCCTCTCAATTGTCCGACGGGGACACAGTGAATGAAGACGGTCCCATCTCAGAGTTGGATTATGAATTGGACGAATACAGCAACCCTTGGCGGCAGAGCCTCTTCTCGCATACTCCACCTCGATCCGCAGCAACCGATCTCGCTCTCATCGACTCGCTTGTTCCCCAACTCATGGCGGCGGTTACTCCCTCTTCCTCATCCTCCTCTCCATCCGATACCGATGCAATAAAACTCTGAGGCGGGTCAACTCCTTAAGCTTTATGCGAAGGTAGAGAGGGGATGGTTCACGGAGGTGGGAAAAAGTGTCATCTATGGTGAGGTACTTCATCTGATAGGCCTCCACGCGCTGCTTAAGCACATTTATGCCGCCAGAACCTTTTCTTCCGACTCCCATCGCCGCCACCCTCTAGTAAGTTGCAGCGGATGGAATATCTAGGGTTTAATAATCTACGAGACAATTGTTAGAGCCTGGAGGGGACGATCGAGAGGAGGCGCCAGCATCAGAGCCATAGTTAGGTCGCCGTCGGCGAGAAGGGGACGATGAAGACGAAGGAGATCAATTTTTTGTGTTTTGAGGGCATTTTTGTCATTTTAATTAAAAAAGAGAAAAAAGAGCGGATGACGTCAGCTAGAGACCCGAATAAATAATAAAACCAAACACAGGGGACGGGAAAGTGATTTGCGAAACAGGAGGGACCCTATCGTAGATTTAACCATATACGTGTGACCTGTCAGTAATTTACCACCATATCCCCTCTCTTTTCCTTTCCAATAAAATACATCATCGGACGCCAGCTCGACACCCCCAGTACGCAACGTTTTGCCACCTTGACGGGAAATTGTACTCCATATCCTAATACTGCTTCCTCCTCTCTCCCCCGTAGCTTCGCCGGGGCGACACTCCACCCCCCACTAAGCAACCGACGACGACGATGCCCACACGAGAGCCAACCGACTGACAAAGACGCCGGCGCGAAACGGAGTCTCAGGCGGAAAACAGAAGGCGTCGGGATGGGGAACAAGATCGCGAGGACGACGCAGGTTTCGGCGTCGGAGTAGTACCTCCACGACCTCCCGACGGCGCACAACGTGGTGTTGAAGGAGGTGCTAGGGAGGGGGCGTTTCTTCAAGTCGATCCTCTGCAAGCACAACGAGGGCCTCGTGCTCGTCAAGGTGTATTTCAAGAGAGGCGACCCTATCGATCTCAGAGACCACGAGCGACGCCTCTCCCTCCTCAAAGACACCTTCCGCGCCCTCGACCACCCCCACGTCTGGCCCTTCCAGGTCCCCTATTTTGCCCTACATAATCACTCGAATTGGATTGGATTGGATTGGATTGGATTGGAGTTTGAGTGTTTATAAGTGGAGGTTTATAAGGGGTGCGAGTTTTTTTTTACGGGAAAGGAGAAGGGGAGGGAAGGTAGGAAGCTCACTAGAGAGCCGTAGCTTAGGTTTTGTTTTCATTTTGTTTAATGTTTCACAGTGGATAATTCTAAATTTGCTCGAGGCTCGAGAAGGTGAAGGATTGGGGAATTCTGGTTGTTCAGGGCTACACTGCTTACTCGGAAGGTATTTGGAATTGGATGCTGTAGCTGGCTTCCTTGTTTTGTTTCTATTTTCAGAAATATTTTGGAGGTGAAGGGAAATTTTGGTTCAATGAGGGTGACGTTTGAGATTTACAGTGCGTTTTTTGGCGGTTAATTGAACGTGTTGCTGATTCATGATATTGGGCTCTAGGTGAGGGATGGGAATCTAGTCCAGATCTTTTGTTTGTTGTCTTTGATGGGATGTTCTTGGGTGGAAATAAATGCATAAGTTGCTGCATGATTTGGTTTAATTTGGATGCGCGCTTCCACTTGTTTTGCAGTTTTGGCTAGAGACTGATAAAGCAGCATATCTAGTGAGACAGTACTTCTTTAATAATCTCCACGACCGGTTGAGTACTCTGAGCCTTGTCGAGAAGAAGTGGTTGGCTTTTCAGGTCCTTTTTCCACAACTCTTTCCCCAAGTAGATTAAGCGAGTTCATGAGGTGTAACTATCTTGTTGATGTGGTTACCTTTTGGTTTCAGTTGCTGTTAGCTGTGAAACAGTGCCACGAGAAGGGAATTTGTCATGGTGAGTGAAAGTAGAGCTGGTTTGTGGGATAAGATTGGTTTTCAGTCCTTTGATTTTTAATATTTGTCCATCGGTCTCATTGCAGGCGACATCAAGTGTGAGAATGTGCTTGTCACCTCCTGGAATTGGGTTTATCTCGCTCATTTTGCATCATTCAAGCCAACTTATATTCCCTATGACGACCTTTCTGATTTCTCTTTCTTTTTTGACACCGGAGGAAGGAGGCTTTGTTATCTTGCTCCTGAGGTTGGGGACCTTCATTCTTAATGTTACTATAATTTAGGCAGATCACAGGGATAATTTGAAACAGATAGCCATTCTTTGTACGAACTTCCCTTCTTTTAGATTGTGAATCTGAACAAATTGTTTTTAACCGAGGTGAGATGGCTTCTCCTGTTCTGCACACGCTTCTTTTGATATTTATCCATTTCCTTTTCTTGATGATTCTTGTTGACGACATAATTTCTTTCACTGCATGCTATGACTATGCTATTGCATGAAACTAACTGGTACACTCATAAATTATCAGCGGTTTTATGAGCATGGAGGTGAGATGCAAGTTGCACAAGATGCACCTTTGAGGCCTTCCATGGATATATTCTCTGTTGGGTAAGCATTCTGATATACTCATTTAATTGTTAATGTATTTTAAGCTACTTGCAGATGCTTGTGCAAGTATCTACTATAGCGAGATCCAAGACATGACTCAGGCCAGGGAGTGAGGAGAGAGCAGTGGTGCTGTATCCATGAATCATATGAATGAGGATTTAAGAAATTGTTTTATTAACTGCTGCTTTCAAAAAGACATCTCTTTTTTGTTTCTCTGGAACTTGTCTACTGCTGCTGTAACCGACCAGAGACTTCTCTTCACTCTTCTACTTGGGTACCTTCTTCTTTGGCAATGTCCCCATCCCTCAGTCAGATTTACTTGTTTTAGCTTCATATCCCTTGGGCTTGTGAACTTTTATCAGTTCCTTTTCCTATTTCATACCATAATATGACCTTTACAATGTATTTTGGAAAGTACTCTTTTTGTAATTTGTTAGATGCCAATCACCGAACATGTCTAGCATTTAATCCACATCCATATGGAGCGGAGTTGGAGTTTCTTACTTTGTTTTTTTTTGGGAAGAAACTGTTTGATTGTCAAACATAATGCTATGGTATGCGATTTCTGTATCTAACTACAAATCCAATCAATGGAGTGTAAAGTCTTCCAAAATCTCGACTTCTTTTTGTTTGTTTTGTAGTAATAATCTGTTCTGCTATTTTGTTTTTTGAGGCAGATGTGTTATTGCTGAGCTTTTCCTCGAGGGTCAACAACGATTTGAACTATCCCAGCTTCTTGCCTACCGTAGAGGACAATATGATCCCAGTCAACATCTTGAAAAGGTTCTCTCTAGTTCACTTACTTTATTTGGGTGTATGTTACATAGTGCTGCTCTTGATGCTCAAGTTACTGGCTGTGCTAAGTCATAAAAAGGTAATGTTTTTGAACATCTTCAAAAAGTTTATCTTCAAAAAGGTAATTGGGTATGCTATTCTCTACTATTTACAGAAGTGGCTATCTGATTTTGCTGAAAGAACTGTTTGTGAACCCTTGAGAATTTTTCTTGCAGATCCCTGATTCTGGGATTCGCAGGATGACACATGATCCATTTGGAACCAGAGGCTCGACTTTCTGCTGGAAGCTATCTGCAAGAGTTTGCTACTGTGGTGTTTCCGAGCTATTTCTCACCCTTTCTGCACAATTTCTACTGTTGTTGGAATCCTCTTCATTCTGATATGAGGGTAAGGATGGGAATTTCTCTGAGGTACTGCATGGAACTCGGTGACAATTGCATGCGTTATTTACCTTGTTTAATTTTCATCTTCCATAGGTTGCAATGTGTCAGGGTGTTTTCCACGAGATACTCAAGCAAATGATGAGCAGTCAGACAAGTGAGCAGGCTGGTGCTAAAGTTAGCTTTTCTCTGAGTAGCGTGAGTGATAGATGCACCCAAGATACAAAGGTATACGGTAATAATCCCTTGATGAGAGACTTGGAAAAGACGGAAAAGATTGACACAGTTTCAATTAATGACCATCACAACCTTCTTGGTGATATAAATAACCTTCTGGGGAGTGAAAATGGTTGATGACAACTCTCATGCGAAGTCTGGTCCTGAGAATATTGCGAGTTCTACATCTCCATGCGACTTCAGGGAATCTGGCTTTGAATCTCCTAACGTGTTCCTGCAAAAGATATCAAATGCATTTAGAAAAAACAATCACCCCTTTCTAAAGAAAATCACGTTGAACGAATTGAGTTCCTTGATGTCAGAATACGACAGCCAATCAGACACTTTTGGCATGCCATTTCTACCATTGCCTGAGAATAATATGAAATGTGAAGGCATGGTTTTGATAACTTCTCTACTCTGTTCCTGCCTCCGGAATGTCAGGCTACCTCATTTGAGGAGGGGTGCTATTCTTCTGCTAAAATCTTCTGCTTTGTTTATTGACGATGACGATCGGTTGCAGCGAGTACTACCTTATGTAATTGCTATGCTTTCAGATACTGCAGCAATAGTGCGGTGTGCTGCCTTAGAGACTCTATGTGACATTCTTCCTCTAGTCCGAGAGTTCCCCCCTAGTGATGCAAAGATTTTCCCAGAATACATTCTTCCCATGCTCTCAATGCTTCCTGATGACCCCGAGGAGAGTGTGAGGATATGTTATGCTAGCAACATCTCTAAGCTGGCATTAACTGCTTATGGGTTCTTGATTCACTTGACAAGCTTGAGTGAGGCCAGTGTTCTTGATGAACCGAGCTCAATACAGAAGGTACTGGCCTCATCCGCTGAAGCACCGAGAAGGCTCAAAAGGGTAAGTAACAATTCACAGCTTGCACAGCTGAGGAAGTCAATTGCTGAGGTTGTTCAAGAACTCGTGATGGGTCCAAAGCAAACTCCAGATATACGAAGAGCGCTCCTTCAGGACATTGGAAACCTGTGTTACTTTTTTGGGCAAAAACAGAGTAATGATTTTTTGTTACCAATTCTTCCTGCATTTCTCAATGATCGGGACGACCAGCTAAGAGCCTTATTCTATTGTAACATCACATATGTCTGCTTCTTTGTGGGACAAAGAAGTGTAGAAGAGTATCTTTTACCTTACATTGAGTAGGCTTTAAGTGATCAGACTGAGGCAGTTATTGTTAATGCATTGGACAGTTTGTCAATCTTGTGTAAAAATAGCTTCTTGCGGAAGCGGGTACTGTTGGATATGATTGAAAGAGCGTTTCCTCTGTTATGCTACCCTAGTCAGTGGATAAGAAGGTCAATTGTGGTTTTCATTGCAGCAAGCAGTGGGAGGTTGGGAGCTGTAGACTCGTATGTTTTCCTTGCTCCAGTGATACGTCCTTTCCTCCGCCGGCAACTAGCTTCTCTAGCCTCTAATAAGTCTTTGTTTTCATGCTTGAAGCCTCCTGTTTCAAGAGATCTATTTTACCAAGTCCTAGAAGATGCGAGAAGTTCAGACATGTTGGAGAGACAGAGGAAAATATGGTACAATTCATCGGCGAATTCTAACCAATTGGAGAATGTGGTTATACTGGAGAGAGAGGGGGAACCAAATTCAGCTAAGGCCTTGCTGGAAAAGACACTTGCTTCCAATGATAAAAATCATGACATTGATGGGATGGGAATGTCAGGTGATAGTGAGGCTAAACTCAGAGCTATAGGTTTCCCAAGCAATCTTTCAAGTACCATTGACACGAGTGATACTCGTTCCCCAGAAGGCTACAATTCTCAGGCTACATGTCTCCGCTGGTTGGTAATATTAACAGCTTCATGCACGATAGAGCTTCAGAAGGGATACCTTTGTACTCCTTTAGCATGGACAGAAGAGCAGTGAAGAATGCTCCTGCTGCATCTGATTCTTCGTTGCGAATGAACTCTCTTGGAGTTGGTTCTTCATACATGCCTTGGATGGATCCAATGAATAAATCATTTAGCCTTGCCAGCTCTGTCCCTGCACCTAAGCTTGTTTCTGGTTCGTTCAGCATTACTGGTGGCTCTACACAGTATTATAGAGTAGTACATGAACCAGATAGCAGAGAGAGTGATCAATCAACTCCTATAAATGGTAAGTTCCAAGAGATGGGGTTATCTAACTCATCAAAAAGTAATTATTTTCCTCTGGAAGATGCTTCTGCTTCAAATGATCAAATGGGTATCCCATCCTTTGCTCGGACCATGTCAGTTCCAGATTCTGGATGGAAACCTCGTGGGGTGCTAGTTGCGCACCTGCAGGAACATCGTTCTGCTGTGAATGATATTGCAATCTCAAATGATCACAGCTTCTTTGTTAGTGCATCTGATGATTCAACGGTTAAGGTTTGGGATTCAAGGAAGTTGGAAAAGGACATTTCATTTAGGTCAAGGTTAACTTATCACCTGGAAGGAAGCAGAGCACTGTGCAGTGTAATGCTCCGTGACTCAGCCCAGGTTATTGTTGGATCTTGTGACGGGATTCTGCACATATTCTCTGTTGATCACATATCCAGAGGTCTTGGGAATGTTGTTGAGAAATACTTGGGTATTGCTGACATAAAAAAGAGGGATCTCAAAGAAGGAGTGTCTTGAACTACACATCTAATTACAATACAAGCCAAATTGTCATGTACAGCACCCAAAATTGTGGGATCCATCTCTGGGATGTGAGAGAAAACTCAGATGCCTGGACACTAAAATCAGTTCCTGAAGAAGGGTATGTATCTTCACTAGTGGTGAGCCCTTGTGGAAACTGGTTTGTCTCCGGGTCTTCTAGGGGTGTACTTACCCTGTGGGATCTGAGGTTTCTTGTACCTGTTAACACATGGCAGTATTCTCTAGTATGCCCTGTGGAGAAGATCTGTCTCTATGTTCCTCCTCCCAGTGTCACGATATCTAGCTCTGCTCGTCCCCTTGTGTATGTTGCTGCGGGTTGCAATGAAGTTTCTCTTTGGAATGCTGAGAATGGGAGTTGCCACCAGGTATGTGTAGTATATTCAGTAGCTTCATCATTGACAAATGCCAGGATGAGATTCTGTAAATTCTCCTTGGTATTAATATAATTTTATCTTTTTGGTATTTTAGCCATTGATTATATAGGTCGATACTGAATTCTTAACTTAGTACAAGTACTTTGCTCAGTCTTCTTTGCATTCTTCATTTCATATTTTTAGTTCCCTTTTTTTTTCTGCATTAAGGTCAAGCTATTCTCTTTCTACGTGGTAACTTTCTACCTAGCGCAACAAATGAAAAAATGCTATGCAAACTGTTATCAAGTTTTCTGATAATTTGTCAAGGATGACATGCTGAGGGCGTGGGACACATGAACTCTTCGTGCTTGTAACCTGGCTTTTAGTTCATAGTTACACTTGGTTGTGTTTGTTGTTTTCAGTTGATGCCCTTGATAACATTGCTCTAATATGGTTTGCCTCCACTCATCTTTCAGGTACTGAGTGTGGCAAATTATGAGAATGATGTTGTATCATCTGATACACCTTGGGCCTTAGCCAGACCATCCAGTAAAGCTGATTCTAAACAAGATATGAGGAGAAATGTCAATCCAAAGTATAAGGTTGATGAATTGAATGAACCTCCTCCACGTCTTCCAGGAGTTCGTTCAATGCTTCCCTTGCCTGGGGGTGATTTGCTGACTGGGGGCACTGACCTGAGAATACGTCGATGGGATCACTACAGGTGGAGAAGTCAAATATTCTCGTCTCCTTGCTCTTTTCTTGTCATGTCAATTTTAGTGTGATTTTGTAATTTCATGTAATTCCCTTTATTGTTGCAGCCCGGAGCGAAGCTATTCCATCTGTGGACCAAATCCGAGTGGAACAGGAAATGACGATGTGTACAAAACAAAATCAAGCTTTGTGGTTCAGGTGGTGCAGGTACACGATCCCGAGTTGCTTTTTTACAGTTTGGTCTGTATGCTTTGCTTCAGTCTTTTGTTGGTTTTTAGTTTCTTATCTTAGAAGTTGGAGTGATATATGTACTCGCCTGAAGGAAGCATGCTGGAGTTTTTATATATTAGTTTGTGATTGATTGTTGACTTCTGAATTGCTGATGTTACTTGACTCACTCCTTTTGAGAAATCGATGTCTGATAGTTGCTGTATTTGTGGACAAGTCTGCTGCTGAAGGAGATATTACCGCCACACTGATGTACTCTTTGTCCTTGTTGTCTAATCAATGTAATATATGAGTTCATTGTGTTAAGATATGGTTATTGTTGAACGCATTTAAAATTACGTGAAATTGGTGATGAGAAGGTTCCTCCGACTTGTCTCAAACCAGACTGTCAGGTGGCAGAATCTTAGATGACAACCGAATAGCAGGAGCTAATTACCTAAAAGCCTTGCATTCTTTAGTATTTCCGTTCATCCTAGAGTCACTGCACAAAGAGCATGCTAAATTTGTATCTATTTCTTTTAGTGGTTTCACTTAAATGTGAACTGAATACAAATCTGTTCTTGGGATTGAATTGGGTATGCAATTCTCAGGGTTTTAAAGGCTTTGTCTTTAATCATGTACAGGAGGCAAGACGACATCATGCTACCGCTAAGGTGACAGCAAAGGCTGTCCTTGCAGCTGCAGCTACTGACTCTGCTGGCTGCCATCGAGATTCTATTCTATCTTTGGCTTCTGTCAAACTGAACCAGAGGCTTTTGCTATCTAGCAGCAGAGATGGAGCAATCAAGGTTTGGAAGTAAAATAGCTAGAACAGATGATTTAGATTGTACATATGATGTCAATGCCAGTTTAGAACTGTATTTATTGTGGACAAAGTAATTATTCTATGTCAACTGCCTGAGCAATTTTCTTAAACACGCGTCAGATATTTCTTTCTTTCTCAGAAGCAACACTAGCATGTGATTTGTACAGCAAGCATCTAGATGTAAAATTCCGTTCATGCCTCATTTGGCATTCCAACTTAATCTCCAGCGATCAGACCTGGTCCTCTTCTTTTTATTTTACAGTTTTTTGTTGTTGTAATTTAACATGTAAGAATGGCAATTGTCATCAAGTCTTAGGTCATTATTACATGTACATAATCAGGTTAGTTTGCCGTTCAGAACTAGAGAGGCATGTCTGACTGCCCTGGAGACTCGCCAAACTTCGTGCTGCACTTCATGCCACGATTCTGCTGTTTTCATGTTCTTTGCCTTTTCAACTGCATCGCCTATGCCAGGGAAAGACTTGGATCCATAATCATTATGCTTTGAAGGCCCATATATCTGCATCAGCCAGAATTGTCAGTGGACGCAAATTTCCTTGGTAAATTGATGCTTGGCACGTGCCAGGGTGTTTCTGTTACAATATTTGGTACTTATCCTTTCATGATAAGCCTGAATTCTGTCATTTTATGCAAGAGGTGATCGGAAATGATGATGTCTTACATAATTTGTTCCTTATAAATGTGCATGTAGTTAATTTTAATCCGACATAGAAAGGCTGGAGACAATTTTGCTGAGACTTACCAAATGCTTGTACCATGACCGATCATTGAGTCCATCTCTGTCTGTAAATGCCCGCTCGGTCATCATCAGCCTATCATTGAGTTCTCTCTCTTGCAACTTGTCATTCTTTGAAAATGATAACCAACCTCTGTTCCTCTCAATCTCCTGGGAATGATTTGTTTTGAAGTGATTATTTTGAAAGATTCATCGCAATTTTAGATTTGACACATCTGTCTTACCTTTTTCTCTGCATTTATTTTGATGGCAGCTTCTTTGAGCTCCTCGATCGATTCGAACAGAGGGATAAGGCTTATGCCCTTACCTGAGACCTCGTCTTGTAAGTCCTTTGCTCGTTCCTAGGAGAAATATATATATATATATATATATATATATTTTTTTGGAACTTAGTATGTACTAAGAACACGCAACCGAAATGCAGGTGTGCCTTCCAGAAAAAAAAGTACAGGTGTGTGTTATGTGCATGTTACATACCTCAAGCTCAGTAGCATAAGAGAGATAATCAAACGGCAGTATTTGCTCATCTGCCAATTGAAGAGCTATCCAACCCCAGACACTTGCCACTAGCATTTGCATGGAAACATTTGTAAGAGTCGGGTTCTTAATTTAAAAAATCAAGGTTTAGAAACCTTTCCCAACGGTTATTGGTGTTTGATTTATGGAACTTGGCATGCCTTTTTTTTTCTTTCTAACGAGCATGTTTGCTAGAATTTCATTTTTCTAATGAAATGATAATTTAATGTTCATTTAACATGTAATAGAAATCTGGAAGGTCAAATTCTCAGGCAAACCTGCAACATGTCTCTGGAACATGGGATCTCCAAACTTTTGCATCCAGGTGAAGTCATCGTACATCGAATGGTAAACTGGGTATCCTGTGATAGATTGTTATTATCATTTATCAGTAAGGCTGAGCTATTTGGTTTTATAAATTGATTTGATATCTTTGATTTCAATGAGAGAATGAAATATTTTTGGATCCGGGTTGTTTGTTATGAATCTCTGGGTCATGAAAAGAGTATGAGGAATTACATTTAGCAAAAGATTAAATGAACCAGGATGACAGAAACCTCGAGGAACTAGAATGACATGTCAAGTTGAGACTAGTAGTTTAAGGTTAAGTTGCTATTGTTCTACTGGATCGGAATCCTGAGTGCAGAATTATATTGGATTAGATTTTTCATTCTCTATTTGCCAGATGGTCAATCCGTTATTTCTTTTCCTTTATTCATTGAGTGTGCATAATTTCATGCAGGAAGAACAAATTTATATCTGGCGACCGTTTAAAGCCCTGAAAGTCCATGCCCTTCCAGCCCCTAACCACCATTCTATGGGCTTGACTACCTTTACTTGATGCTATGAAGCTGTGGTATTCAACTATTAGCATAATTTTTGAACAACATGTTTTTTTAATATAATTTTGAACTTCATGTCAGGGTATCACGTGCTCTTTTCTTCTTTTGACTTTTATGCTAATTCTTTAAACATGGTTTTCATTTCTATTTGTGGATATTGAACATGCCAGATGCGTAGACTTGTTGGGAATAGATATGTATTACCTCCGCCAAATGACATGTCAGCTGAAGGGATGCCAATATGCTGGACAAAAGCTGCATAATCTGACCCACCTCCTCCTAACCTTTCAATCTAATACAAGTAACAAACATTCATGAATACCATTTATTTTATTTTTTTGAGGGATCGAATACCATTTATTTTGAAAGACCTAAGGAATAAGATAGGGAGTTTTTAACAGTCTTCGTCCCCCGTTTATCTATTGTTCAGTTACATAATTCCTTGAACTTCTTTTGTTGCCACTAAAATGGTTCATCTCTCTTACAAGGTTAATTGTACCAAGTTGTAGCGGTGTAAAGAATTGCTAGCATTACGCTTACCTCTGGAGAGCTGGAGGCAGTCCACGTCTCATATATGGTTTGTGATGGCATATCTGGGTCTGTAACCTTTAAAAAGCAGCAAGAACTTTTATTAGGTGAAGCAGGTAAAAATGAAATCTTGTTGATGCTAGGACTATATTTGGTGCTCGTCCTCGTAGTGGCTTTTGTTACGAAGTTTCTCAAACACCGACGTCTTTAAGAAATAGTTTAAACAAGGATTGTTTGCTTGAATACTACTAATGAGAATTAAGTAGTAGCATTTAAGTCACCTTTTGTGTTGCCAGTATTAGTAATTTATCAAGCTGAGGAGTTGCGGACGCACGAAATCCTGTTCCAGCGACAGCGATGTCAACATTCAAGTAGGCAACTGCCCTTGAAGCTAGTAATTCTCTGTTTTCTTCAACCCACTCAGTTGATCCAATCTGCAGATATTAATTGCTTTATAGCTTCTTCCTCACTCAAAAATGCACAAACGAGAACTACTAATGTGTATGCAAACACAGCATTCAGATGGTAAGCGCAAACACAGCTGCGGACCGCAGACAACCACATGCACCTGAAGGAGAGACATACCAGGCCATACTCTTCTGCATCCCAATTGCACAGGATTATTGTTCTTCTTGGTCTCCACCCTCTTTTCTGGAGCTTTGCTAGCCTTTGGGCAATCTGCAATTCTCAGAAATGACATGTAAGACACGATACTAGTGCTTGTCATGATGTTTTGTGCAGCGTCAAGTTGCTGTAAGGAATAACGTTGATGCTAACCTCCAACAGTGTTGCAGTGCCACTGTTTGGATCAACGGCCCCGAAGGTCCATGCATCCCGATGATTACCAAGAATGACAAATCTGGGAGTTGCAAGGATGGTGACTTGATCAAAAGATGGATAAATAATGTCAATGGCATACCTCATGCATCTTTTGAATTTTTTCTATTCCGTAATGTTTCAGTTCCTCCTCGAGTTAAACAGACATCATGGTATGAAAATGTTTCATGAACATCATGAAGAAAGGCAAGTGTTATCATCTATTTTCTCAAGCAATTCTGAAGTAACTTCCGACAATATATTTGTCTTTTTCTTAACCTGTCAGGCTCTTCTGCTCCTTCAATGACTGCAACGACATTCTGAATAGTTGCTATTGTCTGATTGCCCTGAAGTATCATCCGATGGACATGGCTCATATCAGGTTTCACTTATGATTTCCACAATTAAATTTATGGGGCTTTACGATATTGCGAAGACCCGAGTCTGAAACCACTTACAGTGTAACTGAGATTCAGGGACCCTGGACCTGGACCAACTTTATATTTTGGAGCATCTTTGCTCCCTTGCCAATCTTCATTTGCGACTAGCCCTCCTATTGACTGCATGATTTGCTCACCATCCGCTGCTGATACTGGTAAGGAAGGTATCAACGGAATGTACCCGCTTTTTTCCACCTCGTCATCTGTAAGCCGCTCGCAGTCCTTGGAACTTGCCCAGCCAGGCGTGGTAGGATCGCCTAGACCATCATAGACCGATCCCACCTGCACCCCACTTGGTGGCATCCATTTGGCATCTGGAAACCACCCTTCGCCGCTGCTGCCACCCCCATAGTCCTTCCTATCTGTGTATATAATTGCCCCTATGGCACCGGCCTCATGCGCTGTATGAACTATGTCTCCTCTATATATCTTGCCATACTTGGCTAAGACAATACAGCCGGAGACGTTGACCCCCATTTCTTTCAGCGTCTGATAGTCCTCCACCCTCCCATAGTTGACATAAGCCACCGGCCCTGAGACAGTTCCCGACTTGCCGTAGGCATGGAAAGTGGGTAGAACCTCATTAGCCACGCTAGCGTAGGGGTCGTCCTCGTATACTTCTTGGGTAAGGTCAAACATGATTGGTCCAGTGGATGGCTGTGTTAGTATCAAGGACCTGGAAGCGGGGTAGGTTAAAGACACTTGATAGGGTACCAAGCGGGATTTGATGTTGTGGGCAGCGAGGGTGGATTGGACATAAGCCGCGGCCTCAGCGTTGGCTTGTGTTCCGGCCACATGGGGTCGTCGGGTGAGCATGTAGAGGTTGTGTGACACCGAGGCATTGTCGGAGAAGGAGCTGGACAGGTGAAGAGAGTGGTAGTAGGATTTTGGAGGGGAAAAGAGGAAGAAGCTGATGGGTGTTAGCAAGGCTAGGATGGCGACGATAGTCTTTGACATGGTTGGTATTTGGAAGGAGTATCACGATAGTATGGAAATTTTTTTTTTTGATTGCCTTAAATGGAATGTTACTAAAAGACGAATTTTAGGTTAATGGACAGTTTTGCAAAGGTTGTCACTCTTTTATTGCTTCTGGGTGTCATAAAACTTTGGACTTACCGTGAAAAATGAAGTTAACACTTGAGACGAGGGAAAACTGTTCTTAGCTCACTGATTGGAAAGAGATGCGTCTTTTTCTTGGATCGGAGATATGTAGTTTGTGAAGTTTCAAAAAAGAAAATATATAATGTGAAGATATTTTATTTAGATGTTGGAACTTGATGTCACGAGGAGTATGGGACAAGAATGGTTTCTTTTTCTTCTCCTGTTGTTTATTTTTAAGGGTCCTTGTCAATGGCGACTCCCCTCCCTCACCCTTTATGCCAATCTTTACTTGATACTACAGTGATGGTGGACTACTACTGCCAGTGGTTAATTAAAATATGTTCATTATTGGAGAGAGATTAGAGAGAGAGAGAGAAGCTGCATCGTGAACAAGACGATGATATTAATGGTACTGGGGCCCCTATTGGCATCAAATCTTGCATCGTCCAATGCGCAGTAAATTCTTATTAGAAATCATATTAGTTATACCTATGGCTGCATCTAGTTATAACCATTACCTCTTTGTGCACTGAAACCTTTATTAGACAAAAAAAAGGCACAGTAATATTTGACCAAGTGCAATTAATCTCTGTTGTCCTGCTGCTCTTATGTCAAGCCTTTCTTTGATTGTATCTTTTTGTCTATTCTGCTTTATCAGAAAAGTAATAACTTTCCAGGGACTTCCAAATGCTTTGTGGACATTTCAATTATTAAGGTCCGTCTTTGGCCTTTTTCCTTGTGGTGTTCAGCTTTCTGACTCTACCTCGGAGGTTTACTGCGTCCCAAATCAGCAGATACACCATTTCCATTCACGAGCACCACCTCCTGCATGTCAAGGTCTGTGAAAATCGTTGACCCAACAAAAATAAGTTATTGAAAATCTCTTATCACCCAATCAAATGCGATGCCGATGCTCTTTATGAGCCTTGGTTGGTTAGTGGTGCAAGTTTGTATCTTCTCTTCCGGAAATTTTGATTATGGTTTTAACATAAAAGCTCGATTACTATGTTTCTTTCACGGGTTTGTTTTCATGTCACGTTTTCTTTTCTTTTACCTTGATATTAATAAAGCATGACTTATTTTAAAATATAAAAAAAATTTGGCATGGGAAAGAATGCCAAATATAAACTAGGTGGCGCTGATGGGCTTTGCCTCTTGGAGGGATTTGAATACAAGTAAGTATTCCCCGGTCGGCCCAACATCCCTCACGGGCACAAACACAAGGAATGAAGGACGTTCACGGGCAGCTACAACCATCAGACAAGAACATTATTTGAATAAAACAACAAAAGCAGCATTCTATCAATGGATGTGCTTGCATCTATATATTTAGAGAGATTGTGTGTGTGTGTGTGCTCGCTCTTGAGAATTTTGGATTGTCATTGATCAACTTGTTCAATTCGGGTCTTCGTATAAAGATCAAATGGCAAAACCCAAGTACAGTTTCTTAATCTGTTTCTTGTTTCTCCTAGTGAACTTAGTCCAAATAGAATGCCACACCAAGGGAATTAGGCCCCGTGGAGGTACTCCGAAAGTGACAATCAATGAGACAAGAGTTCGGTTCTCGGAGGTCCAATTCATGAAGTGGGTCAAGTACGTGGGGAAGCTGAAGCACTCGGTTTTCAAGTCAGCCAAGAACAATCTCTTCCCTGCTTACACTCTCACGGTTGACAGGAATCCGGCCACCGGAGACTTCACCTCAATTCAGGACGCCATTGATTCTCTCCCTCCTGTTAATCTTTTTCGAGTGGTCATCAGAATCCATGCAGGAGTTTACTCGTGAGTAAATCCATCATCCACCTTAACCAACTTGGACAGCATAGCTTGTTTTTCGTTAATTATTCCATCTTGTAAATTGATAGCAGATGATTTTTACATCAAAAACATAAACCTGGACCACACATCACACGTATCTAAGAGGCTAAGACACATCCAAGTTTTGGTTGTTGTTTACCTTTGGTACGAGGTGGTCCAGTCCATGATTGCCATTTCTATGAGCTCCGTTTTAAGTGTGTTCTTCAGAAAAAATAGTTCCTGGTTCTAGCTAGTTACGGTTGATGAATACCACACGAGAGAAAAAAAGATCAAGACTTGCTTCTTCCTCTTAACTTGTGCATTGTCGGATGACACTGTGTATTCCAGTGCCATCGAGGTAGTTATTTTTTTTATTGTCGTTTTTTTCTTTTGAATTTTACGACAATAAAATTTTCAGTGAGATTTCGGCTGCAATCTCATTACTGTTGTACTCTTAGGGGATCACCAAATTAATTTGGAATAGTCAATTAGATTCTGATTGTTAATTAATTAAGTGTTTCCGTACAGGGAGAAGGTGATTATACCCCCAATGAAGTCCTTCATAACAATAGAGGGAGCGGGAGCAGATAAGACTATTGTCCAATGGGGAGACACCGCACAAACGCCAGCCCCAAATGGCCACCACCCAATGGGCACTTTCAACTCTGCAACTTTCGCCGTCAATTCTCCCTACTTCATTGCCAAGAACATCACTTTCAAGGTTAAGACAAAACAAAACAAAAATTTACATCCATATCAGAATCTTCGTACTCAACTTTAACGTAATAGGTTTGTTGAATTCTCTCACTCATGAAAACAGTACTTGAACAATAACGTAACGCAATCGAAATCAACTAATGTGAAATTCTCAACGAATTAAAAACGATAAGGAATAACGGGGTAGTGCAGAATACAACACCGGTGCCGGCACCGGGGGCAGTGGGGAAGCAAGCGGTGGCGTTCAGGATATCGGCGGACACGGCGGCCTTCTTCGGGTGCAGATTCTTGGGAGGACAGGACACACTGTACGACCAAACTGGTCGGCATTACTACAAGGACTGTTACATTGAAGGTTCCGTCGACTTCATCTTCGGGAATGGCCTCTCCTTGTTCGAGGTCAGCTCAATCAATTAATCACGATCATCAATTATTACTTTCCAGATTAGTTGATTGTTAAGAAACGGATGATGAAGCAGGGATGCGAGGTGCACGCGGTAGCGCAGTACACGGGAGCAGTAACAGCGCAGGGGAGGAGCAGCATGTTGGAGGACACAGGCTTCTCATTCGTGAACTGCAAGGTCACGGGGTCGGGCGCCCTCTACCTCGGCCGCGCATGGGGTCCCTTCTCGCGCGTCGTCTTCGCCTTCACCTACATGGACAACATCATCCTCCCCAAAGGCTGGTCCAACTGGGGTGATCCCAACCGTCAAATGTATGTATGTATGTATGTTAACGCTTATCTTATCGTGTCATAAAACAATGTCGTGACGTGACGAAGTTTGTACATGCTGCTTAACTTCAATGATGTTTGTTATTATTATTACAGGACGGTGTTCTATGGGCAGTACAAGTGCAGGGGAGCAGGAGCTGGGTTTGCTGGAAGGGTTTCATGGTCAAGGGAGCTCACCGATGAGGAAGCTGCCCCTTTTATTACCCTTAGCTTCATTGATGGCTCCGAATGGATTCAACTTTGATTCCAAAATTTCAGCCCAAATGCGCCTCTCTTTTCACCACGTATATATCAATTCTCTAATGTTCAACCATATATATTAATAATTATCCTGGGGCCAATTTATTATCTACATCTGTTTTGTTTTTAAGTAATGCAGGCGGTCATCCGAGAATAATTTTTTTGTTTGGATTTGTCCCAAAACTAACTGGTTTATTATTGTATAGCTTAGCTGGTTGAGCTAGTCTAAGTTCGGCTTGGACTGAGTGACTGGACCATCCATTCTATGAGATACGCAACCTGAGATGGACCGAGTGAATTCGTAGTTAGATTATTGGTCTCAATCGAGCCCAATATCTACATTTTCCAAGCCCAATAATACATCAAGGATTTTATCCGTCCGAGGAAAACAGCCTGACCCATCAAAGTTTAAGCTCCTCTCCATGGTTACATGATTAACGACTAAAAACTTCTGCTGGACTAAATTTTGATTTTAATCAAGATGAGATTTATCGTTGATTTAATACTCAAGCAACTTTTTGGTTGGGATCTAATTCTCAACAACTTCTTGGTTGGAGCAGACATCAGTTCTGATATTGAAGTAGATACGGTCAGTGTAGCTAATGCCTTTGTTAATACCAACTTTAACCGACAACATTGTTTCACGATATACATTATATATTGTAATATGCGCGTATTCGGTTGTTCTTTATTTTTTTTGTATCATATGTAATATTTCATATTTTTCATAGCAAAAGGCTACTAGCCATCGTTATAAAAAAAACCAACTAAAAACACTAGTGGATTCCAAGGAAGGCAAAGCTGCAAGGGGGCAGTAAATGAAATGTGGTGGGAGGAGACATTGCAATACTAAGAAAAATTCAGGTAGAGAAGTAAATCAAAAGGGTGGGGGGCTCTGGCTGTGTTGAGCCAATTTTGGACTATTTCCCTATCATCATCACGTTTTACTATAAAAGTTTGCCTCATTTCATTTGTCCCTTTCGCAACCCAATTCCAATTTTCCATTACCTGCGACCCTGCCCACTACAGAGAATCTTGTTCCTTTTTGCTTAATTGGATACATTACAAATTTACAGCCAATGTGTTTCGTCTGCTAAGTGGAATACATATCACAAGTCTATTAGAATTTATTTGATTATGCTTCTCTCCGATTTACTGTTTTGTCTCTATGGTATAATAAGAATTGTTGTGAATATATCGAGTCATAACTATCTATAGCGGGTCATTATCTTTTGCCAAACCAAATTGTATTGATTCATAATGTGATTTATACACAAACCAATTTCCAAAATTGAGTGTACACGAAAGAAATGCAACATTTTGATGGCTCAAAGCCCTTAATTTGGGGTATAACACTATAACTACGAATTTTCTTCTTCTTTTTTGGCAACGAATTCTCATATTAAGAAGAACAAGAATTATGTTACAGTGCATTTGCTATTTCCAAATTCTCATATTAAGAAATAGCAAATTCACCATCACATAATTCTTGTCTTTCTTCAATTACTTCATTTTGAATGTCAAATCATTTTTTTTTCCTGTATCAGCTTTCTTGTCCATGTCGAGACACAAGAAACAACAAAGAAAATTCACCCCTGGCCAATCGCCTTGGCTCTGTCCAGGGTATTGAAATTTTTTAAACTTACCTCCAATCTCTTGCACAGAAACAAGAGACTGCCTGCGAGATAATTGGGTCCAAATATACACGTGCTAGACGGATTAATCTATGTTCAAAGTCGGCAAGACTCGGTACCTTCTATTAATATAAGATAATCACATTTCAGTTTATCTAAGGTGGTGCATTTCACTCCAATTCTACTACTGGCTAATACCAATAACTTAACCAAACACACAATCAGAAATTCTCCCAACATGAAACCTAGCTAGTAATTAGATCTGTCCTAAACTTTTTTACCATTGCTAAAAAGGTAGACATAACTAACTTGGTCATAATTAAGGGGGAAGTTCAATTCCTAATCCAGACCCCATCTTCTCCTCTCTGCCTCCCTACCAAAATCACAGGACCTATCGAGCTTACCCATCACAGCATTTTTGAAATTAACAGCCTGCTGGACTTGGGAGCAAGACCTCTGCATTTTAGCCCCACTCAGGCTGTTCCTTGACTCCATCATCTCATTAAGTGAAAGCCTCTTCTTGGGTTCAGGCCTCTGCTTTGGAGCACTCAGTGACCTCAACTTGGCCTTGAACGACTGTGTGCTGGCCATGTAGCCAGGGGAATTCCCACACTGCCTGAAGTAGCAGCTATCCCCACACACACTCTTGGCGGGTGTTACAGGACCAGCACTGCAATTAGGCCCGCAGAAGCCGGCGAAACGTGGCGTGCTATGCGCGGTGGAGAACTTGCACTCGTCGCCAGTCAGTCCCCACTCCGATTCCATCCCCGTGCCCTGCTGCCGTTCAGGTATGGAAAGTCGTGGGGGAACGCGCGGCGGGTACGGGGACAAGAGCACCTGATAAGGCAACTCGTCCGCGAAATCAGAAACCGAAGAGACATTAGTCCTGCGCGACCTTGACTTGGGCCTGCATATGCCGCTGAAAGTGTCAACCTCCACAATCTTGGGACTCTCTTCCACTGAGTTACTGATCGTTGCATCTAATGAACCCGATACCCTCCTGCTGCTATGGACTGAAGCCGAATGCTCGCTCCTGGTCTCATCAAATTTTTCCTGCTCAAACATTAATTAAAAATAAATAGTCAATACTGACTAGTTAGTGTGTGTGTGTATATATATATATATATATTATGAACTGGAACTTGAAAGGGCAGGTGATTGATTAATAATGATGTACAACTACCGTGGATTTCCGAGCTCCGATTTTGTTGTTGATGAGGAAGAGGTTGTTCCTGTCCCTGTCCCTGCCCCTGCCCCTGTGGGATATGACCCTGGCTTGTGCTCTAACCAGAGCTTGCATACCATGGAGAGTAGCTGTTGCTTGCCTCCTCACTAAGTACCCTCTTACATGAGCTTGTAACTTCACCAATCCCTTTAGTGCTCTTAGAGCTTTCCTCGCCTGCTCAAATTAGCCTTAAATTAACCACCCTAATTGTGCTCACTCACTCCATCCATAACAAATCAATAATTCTGTAATTAAAATATCTAATAATGTTGGTCCTTAATTCAAAAACTAAACATGAGATATTTTCTCTCTGTCTGCAGGTAAACTTAAAAAAAAGAGCAGACAGAGAGTAAATAAATAAAAGAACTAAAATATTACTTAAAATGAAAGAGACAGAGATAGCAGCAACTAGCTGGCTAGGCTTACCAAGTAACCTCGAAAAACAGACTGGATCCTAACAGCGGCCCACCTCTCCCTCCCACCAGCAAACATGGTCATGGTCCCTCTCCCCTGGCTGGTCAGCCTCACCACTGCGACAGCCGCATTGGCAGCCGCAACAGCGGCGTCGGCTGCTGCGGCTGTGGCGGCGGCCACCGCAATGGCGTGCTTGCTCTGCTGCTCCTTGTCGCTCTCGTCGAAGAAAGACCTCAACCAAGCAGCCTCCGCGGGCGACAGGTTTGGTGGTATGGTTGCTGGGTTCTGGACTAGCCCAGCTTCCGAAGATGGGTTGGCCGCGCATTTTCGTTTTAAACCAAACAAGCCCTTGAGCCACCTCGTTGCCCTGCCCATATCTTCTTCTCCAAGGGAAGGGAAGGGAAGGGAAGGGAAGGCTTGATATTATTGTTAAAATAATGGAGGAATGGAAGGAGGAGGGATTTGTTGAGGTTGCTTTCCAAGTTGCAGAAAGTGGGCAATGATGCAGCTGGCTTGTAAGAGCTAAGGACTATGTTTTTATACACTTTTTTTTAATTAAAAAACCCTGCATGGTTTAATATATAAATATATTATATTCGGTGGGATTATGAATATGAATATGAATATGATGGGAATAAATAGTAATGCTTTTGGTGTTTTTGGGCCTTTTATTACGGATTCGGAAAGTGTGTATATTTGCTTTGTCCACTGTTTGGCATTTGTTAGCTGTTGGAATTTTTGTACGGACTTGGAAAATAATTATTGGGCCGAATATATGATTTTTGGAGTTTGATTCAGTGGGATAAGACATGTTCCTACTGAAATGGATCAAGTAATTTTTGTTATAGATATGATTTTTTATGAATGTCAGATCTCTAGACACGATTTTTAATAAAATTTGAGGGTATAAATGAAATCCTCTCCATAAGAACGACTTTTATGTTGTACTTACTTAATCCAAAACCATGATTTTTACAATACATGCAAGTAATTCCTTCCCGTTCCCCTTTCTCACTCCAAGTATGAATGGATCGAGCTTAAAAGGTTCTCGTCAATTGAACTTCCTCACTTTTATAAATTGATTTACACTAGTCTCTAAATAGCTCAAACAAATAAACAATATATATATAAGATATGCAAATGTCAAGAATACCTCGGTATATACAGCGCGAGAGGGAGGGACAAAAAAGTTGCCGGGACCCGGAGTGATATTAATAAATATTAATTCAAAATTGGATACTTTGGATTTGATTTGATAAGTATAAGAATGGGAAAGGAATGTCTTAATATTAAAAATAATTCTTAACGTAATCCTATGAAGAGCGGAGGAAGCCGCTAGGCCTTAGGTGGGTTATTTTTTTTTAGGAACACTTAGGTGGGTTACTAGGCCCACTACTTTTTTCTAATAGAATCAGATTCTGTAAAAGAAAATCTATTAATTTATCTACTTTAAAGTCCACCGAATATATAAATATTTATTATTTCTAGTCTAATTTTGATAAAATTAAAGTGATTTTTTTTGGGTAAATGCCTTAATGGGTCCTAGCCCATTTTATTGGCCATGATCCAATGGGGATGCTCACCGCTTAGCATAGCTTAAAGATGACGAAGAGAAACAGACAATGATATCACCCTAAGCTAGTTTACAATAATCAAAACGGATGGCGAAAATGTAACCACGAAAAGCCGGGGCTTGTATCGGGTCTAGAATGGACCCATTCAGAATCATTTAGAGTGAAGACACGCCATAATTTTTTTGCAAAAAAGTTAAAACTTGGAGACAAAAATAAAAAAAGTCCACGCGCGGGGCAGGGGATCACCAACATGCCGTTATCGCTAATTGAGCTTGTCGATATTGTAGCACGCATGCCATTATCATATAACTGGGCTTGCAGGCGTCGTAAACGTGACATGTTGATATTGTAAACGTGACATGTCAATATCAGTCCTTCAGTTCATACAGTTCGGAATGGTCCTTTCACTCTGGACTCAATACATTCTGAAAAAAAAGCTGCAATAAATTGCTAGAGGATAAATATAAAAAGCAGCAATAATTTATTATTAGGGAAAAATAAAAAAAATCAATAAATCTGGCAATGATGTTACTTTTGGGGTTAGAATACAAGTTTCTTATAGCTACAAAAGCTAGGTTGTCCCAAATGAAAACTAAGCTACCTTCTAGATAGGCTCAGGCCCTGCATCTGCATGTGCTGCTCTTTCTCCTTTATTTTCACCTTTAAATATATTTATTTATTCTGGGTTATTGATAAGTAAGAAAGATACTTTTGGATTGGGTTGCAGAATTCCTTTTCACTGTGCCGCTGTTTAGGTTTCACTAGTCGTTCCAATTATTTGTACTCCATCCCATCTCTTGTCAATTTTCCCCCTCTGCCTTTTCCCATCCCCACACACTGTCACCGTGTGTAGTTGATATCAAATGTTTCTTCTTTCTCCCGTGCACCTAGTTCCCTTTTAAACGCGGTTTAATTGAGCTGTTTATTTATTTTTGATTAGATTCGTTATAACTTGTTAAAAACTTTTTCGAATAGACGAGGAAGTTCAGAATTCAGTCTCCGCAAATGCTATCCACCTCCTACAGGTACCTCAGTTGTGACTAATAACAAGCATCAACGGAATCCTGTGGAATACATTTTTTTATTTTCCTGCAAGTATGTCGCAGTCTTCCTATGCAATTATTTAGTCAACTAACCAGACTAATGCCTATTGGTCCCAACTCTTTCATGCCTATTGATTTTCCTGCAAGTACGTCGCAGTCTTCCTATGCACCTCCTGTGCATTTTTTTTCCTGCAAATACTTTTTTTTTGCTGGGCATTAATGATAAAGAAAAGAATAACATTAGATTTAATAATTATCTATATATTTTAGATTATTATTAGGAGATTTATTATTATTATTAGAAGTATGATTTATAGTAGGATTGTAATTAATAGATTTCTTTTGATTCTTTGTAAGTGAGAACTTTGCTATTATTTTAGGCGGTTGAATTTGATAAATAAAACCAAGTATTTCCCTAATTATGTATCGCGCTTACGGTATGTTGCTAGATCATTGGTCTTGTGATTCTATAGTATTTTTCAGGTATTATCAGAATCAACAGACTCATGGTTCTCTATCTATAAGCCATTTCCGGTATTTTGTGAAATCAACAGATTTTTGGTTATCTATCCACATGCTCCTCTCCATCACTTAACCACCCTATTTCTATAGCTTATGCATTTCTTTCTTTCTGAAGGGCTAATCTATGAGATTAGATCATTGACTAACACCAAGTAATCCAAATTTATTGAAAAAACGAGATATACTTACGTGGCATCTATGTAGCAGGGGACAAGTATTTACCCATATAAGGTTAGAGTTGACAGAGATGGAACCTCCATTGTGGTTAAAAACCGTACTACAGTAAACTCTTGTCCATATATTTAACTGTCAACTTTCCCATTCTTCCTATAAAAAAATTTGCCATTCCGTGCAGGTTAAAACCGTACTGAAATGCCCCGTTGGCATATTTAACCTTGTGAAAATTTAACTAGCAAAGTGTGTGAAAGTAGAAAATCAATAATAATGACAGTTTGAAGGAAGAAATTTAGGATTAGTTAAAAAAAATTGAGTTTAAATTTTATGAATGACTGGCTCCACTAAATATTAAAAACAACAGAAAATCAATTGCTGGGTATTTTTAAAGTCCGTGACGAAGGGAAGAAGGTAAAAGACCAGTGGTTGGCGGGTTATTAATTTGGGGTTTGACTTTTGACAAATAAGGTGCAGCGGAGGCAGTGCACGGATTCTGCAGCCCGAGGTTTCAGGATTCTGAGGATTTGCCTGATGCCATAAACGACTACAAAATGATTCTCATCATCGTCACCCACTCGGCCGACTGACTGGCTCATCAGTCATCCCATAAAAGAAAAAAAGATAAATTCGCAATTTTTATTTGAAAACCATCCACCTTATTTCGGAAATGTATCATCATTTAGCTTTTCCCATTCTATAAGTGTGGCCAAGTAACCAAATTGTAGATCAATTATTTTATAGATGAATTAGAGATTTTAAAATTTGAATCCTTAAAATAATTGATAAAAATATAAAATATTAATCACTCCTTGCGACCTATTCGATCTCAAATCTAGATGAGTTGAAAAGTTTTTTCTCCTTGGCAACACCCATCAATCCTGTGACGGGATTATTTTCGGCGGGAGGACCATTTTATATATCCAATATCTATTATGCAGGGTTAATTTGTTCGTATCTTAAGAACAAAACATGTGCATGAAAAAGAAATAGCTGGCTTGCTATAACGTGACAAGGATTAGATGACATGTCGATTCCAAGTACACAGATCGAGCAAGAACCAGTAAGTGAATCTTTCTCATCCAACTAAGGACCTATACTTGTATAATTACTTTTGACCTTTTGCCAAGACTACGGACGTCCAAGAACACAAAGCAACAAAACTTATTATTACTAGCCAGTCACTTGAGATCGAGCAGGACAATTTTCCCGTTTCTGACATTTGAATATTGAGTACTTTTGATTCCAACAGTATTTTAAATCGTGATAACATTTTAACATTGAGGACTAGACATCTTAGTAGCTTTTCTTTCTGTAAGTAAAACGCTTAATTAAAAATATATTACAGCAGAAACTAATAAAAAGAACAAAATAAGACTATTAGCGAACATATCTCGCTATTTACAATCATTTCTTACCTATTCTGGGAAGTCAAATCCAACAATACCTGACTCGTAAAGAGTCCCAAAACAGGTGAAATTCTTGATTACCAATGTCCTTCAATGTTCTCGACCAAAATACTCATTCACGGGTCCGAAAGAAGATAGTATGCTCGAGAAGCGAGTAAAAAATACTCATGGTCACTAATCTTTAACAATTTTTTGTCCATGGTCCTAAACTAATTTTTTGTCCTTTATGATCACTTATCTATAATATGGTCATCCAAACACTTTTCCTCGGTGTTGCTGAGTTGGCATGATAAAAAATTCTAAAATAATCACGTATTAGTTTATATTTTTACAAAATCATCCTTCTCCTCCCTCTCGGTCCATGCTCCACCTCCTACCTCTTTTTCCTCTCCTCCCTTCTCTAGACCCCCTTCTCAAACTCAGCGAAGCCAATTCAAGAATTTGATTGCCAGCCGTCCATGGACCTTCCTCAGCGAAGCCAAACCGTACTCCATGTGGTTCAACGACTCCCACCTTCCTATGGTCAGCATGATGCTTAATGCTTTTCTCCATTCATTGCACACGCCAACTAAAAGACTCCAACTTTATACACTTGCTTCATAGAGAAAAGAGACCCATGTAGAAAGAGAGACAGAGAGTTACCCTGGGGGGCTTGAGGAGGTGGAAGGTGGCAAAGAATTGTATGTATCTTGGTGGTTTGTTAATGCATATGAGGTGTTTGTGTGTTTACCTGAATGATGGGACAGTGTTAGTGCACGATTTTTGTTTTGTATAATTGTTGTATTTGCCTGAATGATGGTTCGTTAATGCATATAATTGTTTTGTATACCATCGGGGACTCCAACTAAAGGACGCCGAATTGGTGTTATCGTTGTGGAGGTGCGAGAGGTCATTAGGATATTATTTTTCCTATAATTCTTTTCGTTTTGTATTTGTTTAATTACAGTTTTTAGGGGGATTAATTATGGTTAACTCACTTTTTTATTAGTCATCATGTGTCAAAAAATAAGTCAAAAAGTTTCTGAGAGAGAGAAGGGAGGAGAAGAAAGAGAGGTGGGAGGTGGAGTATGGACAGAGAGGGAGGAGAAGGATGATTTTGCAAAAATATAAACCAATACGTGATTGTTTTGGAAATTTTTTATCGTGCCAACTCAGCAATACCGAGGAAAAATATTGGGGTGACCATACCAGAGTAACTTACTATAGATGAGTGACCATAAAGGACAAAAAATTAAGTTATTGACCATAGGTGTTTTACTCCTCGAGAAGCTCATGGTGACATTGTTTCTCTTCAAAAATCACCTCGTTCCGATGATTCTATATACTGAGTGATAGTACCAAACAAAGCAAACCAAACATTCTCGAATATGCCACCGCTAGTCAACCCACACCAAGTAGAGAGTGCCATATCAATAGACGAGAAACCAGACCAAACAAACTCCAGATCTTTCCATCTTAGTAGCTAACAAATATTTAGATCAATTAGTGTGAGTATCGTTCAAAGTTAATCAATATATGAGTTCGAATCATTGGGAATGCATCAATGTTAAATATTTGTTGGAAGAATTCTGTAATCTCTTAAAGGTCATACCCGACTCAATCCTATATTAGTCGTCTCGATGGGTATTCCAATAGTTAAAAAAAAGTGCTTGATGTAATGAAATATGTCGCTTGATTTTATTCATCGCCACAAGGCCGTATATATAAGAGTTTACAAACTTGACCACCAAGTAACTACTGATTAAAAATCTAGCGTGATCTCCAAGTAAATATGACTAAAATACGACTTCGATTCCTAATATGATGTACAATGTTTATTTGGTTCACAATGGGGGAAGCCATTAATGGGGTGGGAGTAATAGCTTCACTGCTTCCCATTTGTTACGGTTCCATCGTTTACGTGGTGTAATTGCTATTTTCTTGTTGTTGTTGTTGTTGGCACGTCAGTTATAGCTTCTAATAATTAGGGCTACAATACATACATATACAGTAGCTCTCTTTACTCGCAATCTTTAATATATAGTACGAGCCCATCTCGTGAAAGCAGAGAATTTATTCTCCTTCCGATCTGCTTCTGTGTTCTATTCTGGAACGACTTATAGGTTACTTTTTACAAGTTCATGAAACCGAATGTGTAGAGTATTTATGAACACAAGGAATAAATGTTGGTGTACCTCACCTCGTGATTTCATAAAATCATGATTGTTGATTGGCAAGCTACTGTGTTTAGCTGTTGCCTACTTTCTATTTTTTATGGTTAGTTTAGCTGTTTCCTACCATTTCCTGTTATATGATTAAACCAATTGGAATGATTTCCTCATTTGTTGCCATATATTTAAATGCTTCAAAGGAGACGTTGAAGCTAAGTTGGTTTCGTTGTCGTCATCAAGGTCAGACCCAAGTGGTAAAGTTAGGTATAGGTTTAGAACTGGAATTCCTAACCATAGTTCAGACATTGGAGTAAATATTTTTTTTATACGTAAATGTTTATTACCTATCAAAAAGCTCTGCCAAATGTTAACGAGTGCACTATATTAAAAGAGTCATTAAACTCTTTGAATCGCATAAAAAATAATCAAAAAAATAAATAATATATTTCACTATATTAGTGATATCTTAGACATTATCTACTCGAACTACCACATTTTCTTTCCTCCTTATGCCCTTACTCCATTCGTCTTGTTTCCCTCCGCCCTATCTTTTTAAATTGTGGCCAATCCACTTTGATGACTCGAGCCATCGTCTTCTAAAAGAGCCATTAAACTCTTTGAATCGCATAAAAATAATCAAAAAAATATATACGATACTAGATTGATAATATCTTAGACATTATCTATTCGAACTACCACATTTTTATTTCCTCCTTGTGCCCTTACTCCATTCATCGTGTTTCCCTCCGCCCTATCTTTTTAAAATTTTGGCCAATCCACTTTGATGGCTCGAGTCATCGTCTTCTGCGTCATGTGATGATCCACCATCGTCTTCAGAGTGTACTGTAATCTCCTGACATTAAAATAAAGATATACGTTTAAAAATTACAAGTTAGTTCCCATTTGGATGAAAGACAATATATTTACTACTGACATATTGTTTTAACAAAATATTTCAAGTACGAATAATCTGAATTATCAGAATAATAGAGAAAATTTTGTTTTGTTTTTGAAAAAAAAAAACCAATATTTGACAGTTGACACGCGTATTTGGGTCGGACTGTAGGTAAAAGAAGCATTATGGTGGTCTTCTAGGAAAAGGCCCAAGCGAAGACCATAAGCCGAAAGCCCAAGGCCTGCTACCCATGTTTATTCACTCAGAAGTCCATATCTCAAATTTGTTAGAGAAACGCACAAAGCGGAACACAAAATTAGATAAGTTAGGCCCATTCCTGATTTTGTCAATTTGGCCCAGTTAATTTTAACTCGAGGTTCATCCACGACGGGGTTGGATTGGGTACGGAATGTCCCCATTCCAAACGGTTTGGAGTGAAGGCACGCGGGGTTTTAAAAAAAAAAATACGAGGACCAAAATGAAAAAAGCCACAAGGGCCAGTATCGTAAACGGGACATGGCACTGTCGCAAACATGGAAATTACACTAACTAGTATGACATAATAGGGCATGCCAGTATCACATAACGGGACATGTCGGTATCACATAACGAGTCATGCCAGCGCGGTCTCCTTCACTCCAAACCATCCGGAATGATTTCCTTCACTCCGTACCTAATATAAAGCCCATCCAAAACCCATCTAGGCTTTCTCAGTGTTCCACAATTAGAAGCCCGGAAACAATTATATTTAGGATGAGGAGGCCACTGGTCTAAATCTTATCTACCCGCTTGTAATTTATTCCCTAAAAAGAAAATTTACGGAAGGATAAAGTTTAAGGTTAAAAAATTGTCTCCCCCAACCTCATGTAATGATAAACAAACGTGAGCTGGAGAAGAGAAGAAACGCCCATGATTCTGTGGTCAAAAGAGTTGACATTAAGATGTCGTTTCAACTGCGTTAAAATTGGTCGGGAGAATTTGATTACTATTTGTGGCAATGTATGTCAAGTTCGAAGTTGAAGCCAAAGGACTTGTAGCCCAACGGCACAATGCGTTATAAATATATGAGAAGTCTAGGATTCAAACATTTGCATTATCATAGTGTATTTTTTTTCAAAAAAAATTTGAAGTTGGATAAATCAGTTTATTAGTATCCGAACACCAATTTCTTTATAAAAAAGAAAAGGACACTGGCATGCCCGCATGTTTATGTCCATCAAACACCATTTCCGATGATGCCTTAAGACTTGCCAACCAAAGCCAACAAGTATATGTAGTGTGGACCCTTGGTGCTAGCCCTAGAAGGGGGTAGGGAATGATGGGTGAGCTCACCAAAATTAAATTCAATGAGGGAGGAGAAGACACAGAGTACGTACCCGCATTTAGTGAAACCGATATGGATCCTCCCGAGGGGAACATACCACGCACTCAACTCGTACTTACATACATAAGAAATATATCTCAACTTGTTAGCCTAGCAAACAGACTCATGTAGTAGCTGACGCTATCAAGTGATAAGAATATACATGCATAAATAATATTTTAAAGGGAGAATAATATTAAAATGTTCCAAGTTGATGCAGGTAAGGTGGACAAAGAGGGATAGCTATTGCGTGATGAGGTTCCTATTATATGTTGCGGTACATTGCCTATATATATTCCCATCAACCAACGAGTACCTACATCTAGTCAAGGAGTTGTTCTACCTTAATCAATATGTCTCGAGCTCAAGTTCTTAAAAACACGACAGTATTAAATACTTGTTGGTTGAATTTTATAATATTTTAAAGGTGTCACCTAGTTCGAAGCTGCATTAATAGACATAGTGGTGTCACGATAAAAAATATGTTCCCAAGGATGTTAGGTGCAGAGACCAAAGAAGTAGCAAGCTCTAGCTAGCTAGGCTAAAGAATGGTTATAATTTTGATTCTATTGGTGATCGATCAGACAGGCATATGCATGCATGATGGCCGGTTGTTTGGGGCTACATGTATAGAAAGAATAGGAAACACTTTCTTGGGGGAACTGAATTGAATTGATCAGTTTTAATTAGGAGACAAGGAGAGAATGGCAGTATCATGGAAGGAACTGAAGGGATCAAAAGGGCAGCCATGTGAGGCAAAATTATGGTCCACGATGATGTTGCAGCCCTTTCTGTCTCACAGGAGGCACCAAAATTAATCTATAGATGTCTTCCAGCTGCGCACAAGTCTCTATTTCCAGTATTCTTCAGGAAAAAAAATGAACATATACCGTTCCAAAACTCAAAAGGGTTAAATTTATAATCCACCAACATATTGTCAAATGTCAAGGGCTAGTAGTAGAATCGGTAATAGTCATTAATTTGTCAATTAGAAACAACACCTAAAATAAACCAAACATAGTCTGGCCCGGGCATAGCTATTGAGGAATGTTGGAAATCAGAAGAATACTAATGTCTACATTAATATTAGTGATATATGTATTTCCAGCTGCATCCCAAAAACTATAGGCAAGGGTTCGAGGCTTAATGACATTGACAATGTAGCTAATATATGTAAGGGTAAATATAGGGTTTACTTGTAATGGTGTAAGGTAATGGCGAATTCGGTTGCTATCAGTGAGCACTCGGGTCTGGGGCGTGGTGGACAGCTTTTGTATAATTGTATATTACTCTTTGTACTAATACAAAACGTTACTTATCAAAAAATATAAAAATCTAAATATAAATAAATGTAAATAAATATATATATATAAATATATAAATATATATAAATATATAAATATATATATATATTATGCTTGGGTCCTTGGTGTATGGTCAAATAGACAATGTTATCTTTCATTTTCAAAAATACATGTAGTCATCTCCTCTATTTGGTTTTATTATACCCTCTCATACCTGTCTCATGTTATCAACATTTTTTTCTATTTCTAGCAGATGAAATGATCCTTATACTTTTACACTAAAAATCAATTGGCGCAACTATAAAATCAATAAAAATTGGTCAAAGTGATAAGAGACTTTGATACACTCGAGTTTAAGTCTTAAGAATATAAGAAAATACTATTGGAAGAATATTTTCTAAAAATAATATGATAATACTTGACTGAAACTCGCCCAAAAATAATAGATGAATTGATGTCGCGGTCCTAAATCCGAAACCTAAGATACAATCAGAAAAGGTGCAATGACGATAACTCTTTTATGGTTGGTGACTGGTGTGGTGCAACTGTCCAATTAAAATGAAACCAGCTATATATCTTTCATCGATGGTCTAGCTGGGATCCACTTTAGTTGGACAACTACTGGAAGATAGAATTTGACTTGTACCTACGGATCTCACTTTGCATCTATGCAATTGTTGAAGATAGAATTTGATTTGTACATACGGATCTCACTTTGCATCTATGCAATTGTTGTAAATTTCAATTTAGTTTTATTCGGATTAGATAAGAAGATTTGAACATATAAGATCAGTTTTACTGTATCTTACAACCATTGAGCGGACGACGCGAGATGAGGGTCAAGTAAGGGAAACAAACAAAACTACTGCTGTACTTGAGAAACAAAAATTGGCTGGATATCCGCTCGTGTGTGCTCCAATTGCAAAGAGACAGAGGCAGGGACGGGGTGACCTTTTTATGATGCTTTTGGAGAAGGAGACAACTACTTGTTTTGTTTTTCTGTACCTCTTCACTGCTCTGTGGCTCCTGCATGCCATAGCCAGAGGCTGACCTTTCCCTGGTGATTCTATTTCTAAGCTGCAAGGGGAGGGGGGGCCTGCTTCATTTTCATTATCTAGTTGTATCCCATTAAAATTATTGGAAATTTTTTACTCCGCTCGAACATAAATTAGTAAAACTAGTATTGTTAAAGAATGGCTCAAAATCAAAATTTTTGATCTTAGTTGGATTTTAGGATAGACTCCTAGTTGGATTCTATGTTAGACTCTTAGTTAGATTGTGTTTTAGTCTCTATGTTAGATGAACTCCATAGTTGTATTAGAGTTTACCTATAAATAGATAAGAGCTCTAACCCTTTAAATTGAAGCGAGTTTGATGCGACATCAATAAAATTTATTTTTCTTTCCCGTTAAAGAATTTGGCGAACCAGATAATTCTTTTGTATTTATTTCACGTTATTATTTTCTTGCATTAGAATATAGGTAATTTTGCTGTGCCTCCACACCAGTTGTTTTCGACCATAAAATTTGTGCGCGTTTTTATTTCACGTTCTTGCTGGGGGTCCCGGGCTTGTAAGACATTATTCAGCGCTTCGCCGTGGATAACAAAATTACAAATGCTAGATGGGATGAGAGAGAGAGAGAGGGAGCATCATGAAGAGTTTAATACTTTTCTAACTTTTAATATTTTCTGAAAAAACTATTTTAGACATTTCAAATACTCACTTAATGGCGAAAGTATTTTTAGTATTGAAAGAAATGATTATTTCCGTTAAAAATAACTTGCCTTGCAAAATTTGGGAAATCATTTTACAATATTTTCCGATGCTAAACATATTTTGGCAAAACAAACAGTGTGCATTTGTTAAATCTGTATTAGATCCAAAAGGCATGGGAGATTGGAAGAAAAGTGTGCATGGCATAGGAGTACATTACGAAGGAATGATCAATTAGTTATGTTACGTGCAATATTACAGTATTCCATGTGATGAACTGCCGATAGGAATTAAAAAACATATACTAAAAAAAGACCAATAACGTCGTTGAGAATACATTAGTGTTAAATACATGTTAAAATTTTTTTATCATCTTTCAAAAAATTTACTTATTTCAAACTTAGATTAGTCAATTATCTGGATTTCAGATGACAAAAAGAACACTAGAAAGCATTATTTTCTTGATAATAAGGTACTTGATAGCGATACAAGGCTAACAAGCAAGTTTATAAACAAGAGTCGGGAAAGGAGAGGTTCCAATTCTAATTGTCAGTGGGTAATTTGAAGGTAAAATATGGAAGGAGGGGGGCCCGGGTTAAAAGAGATTGTTTTGTCGAGTCCGAATAAGTAGAACTCTAACAGAAAAGGACAAGCTGCAGCGAACATGCATGTCTGAATCTTTGAGACACTGTCCCTTGTAATCAATGCTTTTGGTTTACCATTGCCCAGACATTCAAAGCTCCAAATTCAAGTAAAAATCTGCAGAGAAAATTTAACCAAATCCTTTTTTATGTTCGAATTAACCGCGCAATATTGAACTTTGAATCATAGTCAACAACATAGATTGATAATCATGTTTGAATTCAAAATTTCAGTTATGTTAAAACATGTGTTCATTAGTTGATCTACCTATTCAATGGATATATGTTTATTATCATCTCGTTTTTTATTTATACACTGAAGCCAATCAACTAGGAAAAAACGTAATTATGTCTGGTTTTGGATATACCTTCTATAGAGGCATTGAGGATACAAGTCTTGTAAAGTTATATCATGTCTAATAGTTGCATCTTTTGTTTTCCAGTACATTTTATCGGGCAGTCCTTCTCAGCCAAACAAAAAAACAAATTAGATTGCTTCCTTCCTTCTCTCATTTCCAGTTTTAAATCTTACGTACTTTGCAAGATTTGACTCTTAGCATAGCATTTGTTAAATATACTTTATAAATAAATTGATGTCATATAATTGTAACTAGAAACGAAAAAGAAGGGAAATCAAAAGAGATACAATTGCAAGTTGAAAGATATAACTGAAAATTTCCAATTATCATAAAAATTTGTGCGTTGGATCATTTTTCACGTCATAATATCCCAAGCCGTCAATTTGTTTGAATTTTGAAAAACTGAAAGATGGTAGACCCATTTATGAGAGTGACCTTATAATAATTAATTAATTTTCCCCATATGAATGAAGTGCCCACGTTAAAGTTTTTTTTTCGGTAGAAAAGTGCCCATGTTTAATTGTGTGTTCCCACGGAGACAAAGGGAGAAAGAAAGCTCCTCTTTCCTTACTCCTTTCACTTTCACTTTCAGGTCCATAGCTCCCCCCTTAACTGAAGTACACTCATCTAACAATCTCACGAATTGCCACTTGAGCCAACGACTACGTACGCAGTTTCGACTTCTTCCAGGCCCCATATTACACCTGACATCAAAAAGCAAGGTTTGTTTCTCATACCAACAAGTAACCTCTCCCAAATAACAACAACAACTCTTTTCTATGTTCATACGATCATGCCCGAAAATGTTTGTTTAACCAAAAATTTCGAGTCTGGGGCAACCAGAAAACAACGCTTGCATTGCATGATTTTTTTTTGGGGTAGAAACCATGGTTTAACTTGATTAATGAAGGGATTCACAAAATGGCAAAACTTTCCCATTTATCACAATTAATAATCAGAATCCCACCCATGCGCTCTCCGTTTAACTAAAACCCCAAAAATCCAATGATTCACAAAAGTAAACCCAAAAAAAGGGAGGAAGAAAGGAAAACAAAAGGGTCAAGGAAAATATATAAAAAAATCTACACATGTGCTGCCACCTCAGCCGTAGGCTTAGACTAGCGCCCGGGGGGGCTGCCCTTCTTCCTTGGGTCCGCACGTGAGAAGTTGGGCCCGCTTGGCCTGGAGATCCCAGTCGGTGGACCCCACGACGTAGAGCATAAGCCCAGCGCAGCAGACCTGGGCCGCCAGCAGCCCTATCCAGAGGCCCACGAAGCCGGCGTTAAGCCAGAACGCCAGCCCGACCGCCACCGGCATCCCTACCAGGTAGAACGCCCCTAAGTTGACGTTTGCGGCGTGGGAGGGCCGTGCCGTCCCCCTCAGGACCCCGCACCCCACCGTCTGCGGGCAGTTCCCGAGCTCGCAGAGCCCGAGAACCGGAAGCGCTGCTGCCGTAAGCCGAAGGATTTCCTCGTCGGCTGTGAACATCCGACCCCACGTGTCCCTCATCCCGGTGGCGAAAAACGAGGCCGCCACCCCCATCGCGGCCGCCGCGAACACCCCGACCACCGCGCAGAGACTGGCGCGGGCCGGGTTGTTCCCCCCGAGCTCGTTCCCCACGCGAGTGGACACCGCGAAGCTCAAGGAGCTCGGGAAGACGTATATCAAGGACGTCGTCTGGATGAGCACCCCCATGGAGGCCACCGTCGCCCTGGGGCTGGCCAGGAGCCCGCAGAGCACGATCATTATCTCGTACCACCACCACTCGAGGCAGACGGAGACGCAGCTCGGCACGGCGAGCTTGACGAGCGGGGCCCACCCGGTGAGGCACTCCATGGTCGGGGTGCTCCAGGTGGGTTCGTGGAGGTTGGAGAGCCACACGTAGGATAAGAGGAAAGCGAGGACGAGGAAGTTGGAGGCGGCGGAGGCGATGGCGACGCCGGCGACCTCGAGGCCCAGGCGCTCCACGAGGAGGAGGTTGATGGGGAGGTGAAGGAGGGTCCCCGCGAGCGAGGCTACGGTTAGAGGGTGGGTTATCCCCTGGGAGCGGAGGTAGATTCTGACCGGGTGCAGGATGGAGTTGATTAGGAGGTCAGGGAGGGAGTAGAGGAGATAGGTGTGGGCGACAGCGGTTATCATGGGGTCCTGCCGGAGGTAGAGGAGGATCGTCTTCATGTGGACCCACAGGAAGGAGATGGGGATGGATGACGCGAGGAGGAAGACGACCGATCGTTGGAGGGTCAACGAGAGGAGCTTGGGGCGGTGGGCCCCGAACGCCTGGGAGCAGAGGGGCTCCATCCCGAGGGAGAGGCCGGCGAGGACAGAGTAACCGGTGATGTTGGCGAAGGCGATGGCCAGGGACCCGGCGGCCAGGGGGAGGTCCCCGAGACGACCCAGGAAGAGCATGGAGACGATGGAGCGGGAGTAGAGGATGAGGGCCGTTAGGGCTATAGGGAAGGCGAGGTTGAAGAGGGACTTGGACTCTCTTACTACGTCGTTTAGTATCCGGGTGGTGACCGGCTTCGGATCCTCCTCGGGGAAGGAGAGTAGCTTGTAGTAGAGATTGGGCATGGCCGTTGCCGGTGGAGGTGAAGCCGGGACGTTACACATTTTTTTGTGGTTGGTTGGTTGCTTCCTTCCTAATCTCGTGAGCGTTAGGCTTTAGTAGAGAGAAGAGGTACTCTCGTAAAGAGCACTCTTTCCTTGGTTTCTTTAGTTGTTGTCTTTTTCTTTCCAAGTCCAGGTGTGTTACACAATGTGGAGATGGATTGGATGGATATGAGGAGAGTGGGAGGAAGAGGGAGATGGTATTAATAGAGAGAGAGAGAGAGTGTGTTTTTAAGGTGGGTTCCCCTTTCTTTTAATTTTTTTGTTTCTTTATGTGTTTTCTTTAATTTCTTTCCATTCTTGCTCCCTTGCTTTCGATATTCTTTTTATCTTGTGAAGCGTCATTTTCAGAATTACAAATTTTTGTTTCAAATTTATTATTTTTATTTATGACGTGGTTGTTTATACGGGTTTAAATTCAGTGGGGACATGGGTAATCCCCACTGAAAGGTACATGGGCAATATTAAAAATACAATAATTAAAATAATTAAAAAAAAATATCAGCAATAAATACAAGTATGGGAATATTGGTTTTCATTTTCTCGGATATTGGTTTCCATCTTCTATACTATTGGTTTCATTCTACTATGATATTAGTTTCCATCTTCTATGTTATTGGTTTCATTCTACTATGACATTGGTTTCATCCTACTATGATATTGGTTTCATTCCACCGTGATATTGGTTTTCATCTTCTCCGATATTGGTATCCCATTATAAGTGAAAATATATACCATGAATGTATTGGTTTCATTCTTCTCGAATATTGGTATCATCGTTCTAGGATATTGATGTCATTCTACTTTAATATTGGTATCATTCATCTATGAATTTTTGCTAGAATTTTAAGCACTAAGTTCAAACAACAACCAAACACCAACATAAAGTCCCAATCTTTAAATACAAAATCATCAGAACCACATGAAATCGACCAATCCAGCAATAATCAAAGTCGGGGAGGGTGGGCGGGGGGAATTATATAGTGGAACCTTAATGAGTATGTTTGAATAAAAACTCGAAAATACCCTCAACAGATTCTGACCATCAGATCTGTAAAAAAAAAATTTGATCAAATTTAAAGGTCCATATTTAGTCCATACCATAGGGATGGTTTTTATGTAATCCCCTGAATCCAAATCATGTTTATACAAGGAGACGTCAGTTGTCAGGTCTCGAGACCAAGGTTCAATTTCCCGTAACCAAGTTTAACACTGAGTGGGGGTAAGTAACGCTAATTACAACTTCCATTCCAATTTTCTCTCACTTGCTCTTTAATGTTGTTTTACTTTTTTAAGTTTTACCTTTTTAAATGTTGTTCCCCTTCTATTTATTGGTGCATCCTAATGTTCGGAAAATCAATTTAAATGTGCACCAAAATTATCTATGTTTTAATATAAAACGGACACCTAAAAATTACTTAATTTGTCAAATTGGCTACATCCACATAAAATAGATCTTTATTGATGAATTTCCAATATATGGTTCGAATCACCCTATCTCATTTTGAATCAATAACTCAACACCTAATTAGATACATCTTGGCGTCACTCTTTCATATTTTTCTGAAGTCTAATATTTTATAAGAATAAGTTTTGTATTTTTTTCATTAAAAAACACATATTAGCCTTCATATTGGTACAACTTTCCAAAAATAGTTGGCAATATCGTGAATTTGAGAAATTGTCCACTTATTCTTAATGTTGTCACTTTGGGAAAATTTGTATATTTTGAGAGTTTGGCACTTATTTTATAGTCTCATCATTCTCATAAAATGTGTGTCACGACTTGAACAGGACCGCTTTTTAAGTTAATTCCTATAATTATAATTAGAGAATGTTAGTTTCCCACGTTTGCGCCAAATAAGATGTGCAATGGCAGTAGATTGGGTCCGAAGTGAAGGGACAATTCCGAACCGTTTGGACTGAACGATCGATAATGGCATGTTCCGGTTCTGATAATAGCATATCCCGGTTACGATACTAGCATTCTCAGTTATTGATAATGGCACGTGTGCTATGACAATGGCATGCCTAATTATTGATAATAACATGTTGATTATCCTCTGCCCGCGTGCGGACTTTTATCATTTTTTATCCATGTGTTTTAACTCTTTTTTTTAAAAGCTCTCGCATATTTTTGAGTCCAAACAGTTCGGAATGGACCCATTCCGGACTCAATCCAACCCGTCCTCTGATCCCTTGGAAAGGAACTCTTAGCTGTTGATTTAATTAATGAATTGCTGAAAGTAGAATTTATGTTGGTTCGATCGGCAACAATTACGAATAATAGAAATATAGCAGAAATATGAGATTGGGAAGTCTCAAATTTTCTAAAATTAATCAAAGAAGTTGTTATTGACATTGGGCAACGGCCGTGACCAATTTAGATACTTGGCAAAGGAAGGCACAATGAGGTGTTGGAAATGGAGATGGGAGGTATAAATGGTGGGGAGTGGGTCAACCTTTATGAAGAATATTGCTTAGGTGTTAACACAAATAACTCTTATCAAACTAATATATTGCTAATTTGATAGCTGCTTATATTATCATTCGCTATTTGTGTAAATTTTTAGGGTAAATCATTCTCAAGTCTCTGACTTTTGGTCACCAGCCCTCTAGGGTCCCTGGCTTTTGAAAAATGATTGTCCCGTCCCTAAGTTTTGATGATAATAGACTCTCGGATTTCTGGTGTCGGAATATTCCATATTCTCTGGCAATTCCCCACTTGAAAAGACTAAAATACTCCTTGCACTTAAAAAATAAAAAAAAATCTCTTTCTATCCCTTTACCATCTCCCTCCCACTTCATCTTCTACCTCCCACCTTCCACCTTCAATCAAAACACAAACACAAACCTTTTTAGTAAAAATTTAATTTAATTAAAGACAGAAACTTAGCAACAAACAAACACCACAAAGGAAAAAAAGAAAACTCACTTCAATAACCAGTCATCACGAAACACCCTCTGAACCCAGCATTCCAAAAAAGCACAATCACTCACCTTCAAACCCTCCATTCCCTTAAATTTACCTCTCTTGTTTCCACCACATTTAATCTCCTCTTCTCCAACCACCTCACCGGCCCAATCCCGCAAAGTCTAGCCAACCTGTCGTCCCTCCAGGTGCTAGACCTATTGGACAACAAGCTGATGGCTGAGCTGACCCAGATCAGCCTAATGCAGAACCAACTGACTGAGGAAATCCTGGAAGGAGTTGGGTCACTGCCCAGCCTCGAAACCCTATGCCTCTGGACAAACTCCCTAACCGGATCGCTCCCATCGGGCCTCGGCTCCAACGGGAAGCTACAATGGCTCGACATCTCCACCAATTACCTAATCGGCCTATTACCATTAAACTTTTGAATCAATCAAGAGCTTTGGCTTCCGAGCCTCCCATCACTGCCCCTCTGGGCCGCCCCAAACTCGTCGCTTCATCTCCAAGTAGAGCATCTCCTTCATATCGCGGTCCTTGAAGATGTAGGGTTAGAGTTAGGGCTGGACTCCACCGCGTCAACGACCCCGGGCAGATTAAGGTTCAATTTGGTAGTTTTTTCTTCCTATTGCTAATTGAGATTTCTAGGGCTTGGAGTAGATGATTTTTAGGGTTTGTTTTTCTGGGCCTGGTTTGATATCTGGTGTATTTCAATTCATGTTAACTGATTCACTTTTAGTTGTCTGTTGGGGGCCTTTCTGCTGGGTTTGTGTGCGTTACTGTTTATAACCATTTACATGGTGTTATAATTTGGGATGCTTTGGTGATGAACCGGCGATATTCAAGATGTTGAACCGGTGATGTATTTGTTATTTGATGAGAGCTTCAAAGCAAGAAGATGAGTTTTTTGAGTTTGAGTTTTGATTTTAGTTGAAGGTTAGAGGAAGAAGATGAAGTGGGAGTAAGAAAAAAAGTTTTTTATTTTATTTACTAAGAAAAGCTTTTTAGTCTTTTCAAGTGGGGAATCGCCAGAGAATATGGAATATTCCGGTACCAGGGATCTGATAGTCTATTATCATCAAAACTTAGGGACGGGACAATCATTTTCTAATAGTTAGAGACCCTAGGAGGAGGGTGACCAAAGGTTAGGGACTTTAGAATAATTTATCCAAATTTTTATTAACTATCACAAGAATATAATAGACTAATACTTAACTGCATTTTATGTGTGACAAAATATTTAGGTTAATATTAAATTGTACCTGGTTCGATAATGAAGAAGCTTCTATTAATCTCCAAATGAAAATGTATGGTTGGCCATTGTTCATTATTCACATGGATCACATTATTTGGTGGAATGATTAAGATTCGAAGGAGAGAAACGGTACCTCCCTCGAAAAAATAAATAATAAAGAAGAAAGGGTACGTGAGAGGGAGGGGTCACACGTGCACTCAGGATGCCTTTACGATCCTGGAGCAGTGCCAATGTCCCTTCTTCCATGCCTGGCCCGTTTCAGAGATGGCAGGATACACATTCTGCTTATATCTTAATGGAATAAGTACCATTTGAATCATTTGAATCATGTGATTTACACGGATTTTGCGATATGATTTTGAAGTTTAGAAATGACTTTTTTGGTAGTTGTAATTTCACGTTTTTTGCGTTAGAGGCTCGGGAGCCTCCAGGAGCGAAAAATCAGCTCCGAACCTAAAAACGACGCCGTTTCATTGCTAACTTGTCTCGCCACATCGGGATTTTTTAATCCGGTTGGCAAGCTTAGTTGACACGAAGAAAAATATCATTTTTAATCCCTATTGTTTATAATTTGTCAAAAATATCCATATCTCTCCCCTCTCTTCTTCCTCCTCCTCCCCCTGTCACCTCTCTTCTTCCATGATGAAACCCTTTAGGCATCGTCAACAAAACAAACAACATCAAACAAAACAATTGCCCTTCAAGGGAAGAAGATGTCAAAGGGCGCTGCACACGGCGGCCTTCAAGGGGCGGGTGGAGTGCGTGAAGGCGCTGCACACATCGGGTTCAGTTCGCTGCAGTACGCCGCCGGTCCTCTTCCCCTCTTTCCGGTGATGAAGAACGGGCTCAAGGTTTTCGATTTCAGCGAAGAGGACGAGCTCCCAGAAATTGCCGCCGGTAAGTTCCTCGCCAAGTTCCGAAACCTAACAACTAGGCCCCGGCCCGGGTTGATTCGATCGCCGCCGGTTCACTTCCCCACCACCGACCCTGTTCGACGATGCCTAATTACCGACCCATCTCCTCATACTACTACTTACCAACTCACTCTATTTTCTGTTTAGAAAGAAACCCCCAAATCTGTTCGGTTCTATATCTACGCCGCCCTCCACGGTAGAGAGCACGGAGACTTCCCCTGAAGAAGAAATGTCGATGGAAGTAAGCGATGCACGATGAGGAGAGGACAGCAGGCAAAATGAGACAGATTTCTCCATGGATAGGAGCAAGGCGGTGCACGAGGAGGAAGAAGAAGGGAAGCTTGGGAAACTTTTGAGATTGGGTGGGTGGCCGAAGAGGAAAGAGGGGAGAGAGAAAAGGAGGAATTTTTTTTGGGGTATTCAAGTAGGGTCACCGAGATAAATCTGTTCGGTTCATCTTGTTTCTTTTACAAAATATAAATAAAGAGGAGACTGAAATTGATATTTTTCTTTATGCCAACTGGATAAAAAAACCAATGTGGCGAGACAAGTCAGCAATGAAACAATGTCGTTTCTAGGTTCGGAGCTGATTTTTGGCTCAGGGAGGCTCCCGAGCCTCTAACACAAAAAATATCAAACCACAACTACCAAAAAAGTTATTTCTAAACCTCAAGATCATATCAAAAAATTTGTGTAAATTACAGAATTTAAATGGTACTTATCCCTATCTTAATTAATTTTCTAGGTTGAAACTATAATTTATTTTAGATTTTATAAATTTTCACTACAATAATATTTTTTTTTCCAGGGTTTGTAGATATGGATCTAGAGTAGGGGTTATTACAGCTTCAGAATCACTAGTTATAAGGTTAAAAAAAAAGGAACCGTATTCAGAACTTTAAAATAAGGTTCGATTACAGTTCATCGAACCTATGGCTACGGTTATGTAACCTTTAGCTATAAGTTTCCAAATTTTAATTTTAATCTTTTTTAGAAAACTAATTAAATATTGAGCTCACACATAGGTTACCAAACTAAGTTGTCTATATATCTTCAACTCTAAATAAATTCTTGGTAGTTCTCTTACTTTTATGAGGAGAGAATACTTGTAGGGACTAATTAGTTGATAGAGAAAAGAGAATCGAAAATGTAATGTATAATTTTGAAGAATGGAAAGAAATATTTCTACTATTTTGAAGTAAAATTGAATTTGTAAAAAATACTTTTAAAGAAAACAATAATATGTACTATTGGTAGGAGTGATCAGAGTTATAAAACCTCGAGTTAGTATACAGAAAAATCACAAACCGTACGAAACCTTTATAGAAGGTTCTAGGACATTTTTTGGAACCTTGTCAACAATTTTGAAGCTAATCACTAAAACATATGGTTCTTTGGTTCTACTTGAACTATGGTCACTCCTAATCTAGAGTCTCCTCATTTTTTCTCCTCTTGTTCTCATCATTTCTTTTCACACGATTGTCTAGCCAAATAAAAGCGGGTTCACATTCATATGATCCAGTTAAAAGTTGTAATACCCTAAATCACCAATATAGTATGGATCTTTCTAGGGGGCGTGGTGACATTTTTGTAGGATAAATATTCCTTTCCATTAGATTAAAATAACTATTCAGTACAAAGCATTTGAATTTTGACGAAATCACATCCGCTGCAAACCTAAAAATTCAACACGCACAATAGCACGAATAAAACACTACCCACCTAGTCCCGCCACCCTCCGCCTGGACCTATATATCTTTGACTCTAGCTACCCATCATAAAATCCTCGCGCAACAACTTGAAGCTATCATGCAATATGCAACATCCCCCTCGCAAAAAATCTACCCCAACCGGGAAAAAAGTGGAATCAGAAAAAGAATACATCACGATAAAAATTGGTTCTAGTGATAGCACTGCAAAAATAAGGTAAGGATTTCCCCCCCCCCCCTTTACAACCAATCCTAATAAAGCAAAAACCCAAAATAACCCTTCTCGAACCCACCCAATCCTACCAAAGCCCACAACCCTACAAGTCAGTGCCGACATTCTTGTTCGGAAGTAAGAATCTCCACTAGTTTCGGAGGAGGAGACGAGAAAACCTGATACTATTGGTCCCCCGATAGCTGTGACTTGGCCAATGCATGAGCTGCCCTATTACCCCCTCACCGAATTCTAAATCACTTCTATCTGCATCCTATCTTTGTAAAGCATACACAAGCAGTAAGCAATCTGATTCCAAAATAACATACCTGAGACCAAAAGATTGGCTGAGATCAAGGCCGAGAATTATCCCTCGGGATTCCAACATAGTCGGATGGACGCACCCTCGAAGTTTTGGATGGCAGTAGAAACAAAATGTCCCAAATCATCTCTTATGATTACTCCAACCTGGGTCTTTCCATCTGCATTGATTTCTGCATCCGTGCTCAACCATCCGCAGTCTAGTATGAGGAGTCAGATAATTCACAGAAATATAATCCAACCATAAGCCATGAACAGACTCCAGAACACCTTGCGCCTCCTCAAAACTCACAATCTAAAATATCATCTTATTCTTGATTTTCTAAATCCCCTACAACCAGACCGCGCTCCTACCCTGCTCGCCTTGATCCGTGATCGAGAGAAGACATATGCATGCCTAAATTAATGATAATCATTGCATGGCATTGATATCAACTTCTGCTCTAGACCAAAGAAATGAGGCAGTATAGCAATAAAAAAAAAGATGGTAAATCAACTCAGGCTACTCGCATAGAAATGACACACTAACTCCACCGCCATCCCTTTCCTCACAGTATTTATTCGAGTAGGTAGGTTATCATCCAAAAAATGCCACACAAATGAACGGATGCGAGGAGGACACAAGATGTTCCCAACACATTTCCAAACCTCAATAGAATGAGTTGGTACCAAGGTCAATTCAGAAGTTTTCCACCACCTCTTCAGATCAACGTAGTAACCAGAGCGAACGGTAAAAGTACCATCAGAATTATGCCTCCACCGAACCATAACCTCCGGAAGTCTGGGGATAATCAGGATGGAAATGATCCTCTGAAAATCCTCCTCCCCTACTAGCTGATGTAACAAATCTATGTTCCACCTATTAATACCCTCCAACATTAGTTCGAACACCTGTTGAAATGAATATGCTCCATTAGTAAATAGTGTGCGTGCCCTAACTCTGAACCTGAAAGCCACCAATCATCCCAAATCCTGACATTTTCCCCATTACCAACCCTCCACTCTAGATTAGGTACTAGCAACTCCACACCCTCAATGATGCTCCTCCACTTATAGCTTGGCATATATCTTTCTTTAACAGTTAGAATATCCACTTTAGGGTTGTACCTCGCCTGTAGAACTCTTACTAGTAGTGATTCCATCTCACATAGCAATCTCCAAACCCACTTCGCGAGCACATCCCTATTAGAACTAGCTAATCGCCTGAAACCCAGCCCACCTTCCCCTTTAGAGCGACACATCCTTATCCAACTACGCCAATGCATATTGCGCTGACCATTACTTCCCCAATAGAATGCACAAAGATTCCTCTCTATCCTCTCACAGACCTAAGACGACAACTTGAAATAACTTATAACGTATGTTGGAATCGAGAGCAAGACTGATTTAATCAGCGTCTCTCCACCCGCTCTTGACATATATCTTTCCTTCCAATTCCCAATTTTAGCCGTTATTCGATCCTCAATAGAGGAAAAGATAAGTCTCTTTGATCGCCCCACTAAAGTGTGCATCCCCAGATAAGTATCTTCATCCTCATCTCTCCTCATTTCCAGAATAGCACACAACCTGCTTAAATTCTCTTCCCTCAAATTGCGACTGAAGTAAACTGAGATCTTCTGAATATTTACCTTTGACCTGATGCCGTCGAATAGATATCTAGTAAGGCCAAAATATTCCTGAGTTCTTTCTCAGTTGCTCTCGTAAAAAGTAGGGAATCAACTGCAAAAAATAGATGAGTTACAGCCGGTGTTCCCTTTGACACTCTAAGATCATGAATTTGCTAAAAACCCTATGCATGTCGAATGAGAGCTTCCAATCCCTCCAGAAACATCAAGAATAGATATAGTAAAAGTGGGTCCCCTTGACGAAGACCTCTCCCTAGAGTAAAATATTCTCCCACCTATCTATTAACCTGCACAGCATATATATCTCATAGTGGAAACACATCTCATCACCAGGTTAGAAAAAGATGCCTAAAAGCTCAATGCAAATAGCATTTTCTCAAGAAAACACCACTCTATCCTATCGTAACCTTTCATCATGTCTAATTTCAAAGCATACCAACCCAATATACCCACCGTCTTTTTGACATGCTGAAAGTTTTGACATGTGATATTCTCAACCATAAATATGTTGTACAACAGAAAATAGAAGGTTGATGTGCAATCTATGAAAAGTCACTGCTCAATAAGGAATCCTAATGCTAATAATCCAGATCACCAACGAGGCAGCCCCATACGAAAAAAATAAAGCATTGAACCACCTATCAGCAGATAGTTTCAGTGGGACTCATTACCTATACAAGAAGTAGCAAGCTAGCAGCCGCTACTAATATTGTCATTTACATCCTGCAATCACTTAATCAGGTGCCTTCCATTTAATAAAAAAAATTAATTAATCATGTTCAATCATCCTTCAAAGACAGCCTTTCCCGCTTTGTCTGACCAACATCTAATAGCAATGTCAGCAGTGTCTCTCACACTTGTGAAGCATCTGCATCAGAAGAGTCATCTTTGAGGGACGAGTACAACATCCAAGCATGGTCTAGTTTGCATTTGGATCTTACGATAACTGATCTGGGGACTTTTGCATCACGACACGTGACAAGTCCGTCGCTCTTTTCCCCATACCTGTTTTGAAGTAGCTGGCCGCATACATCCATTGTATTTTCCAGCGGGATTACCACTAGGAGCTTTATAGTTTGGCCGGTGGATAGCGGCGACAACCAGGGTAATTCAGCATGTGCGACGCGAGAAATGGTTGCAAGAACATTGGGAGTAATGGCAGCTTCTGTGTGACAACAGACAACCGAAAGTTCTCTTGATAAATGGTGCTTAATCAGAAACTCTTTCCTTCTCTCATCAGTCGAGTCTTCTAGGGATTGAATGTCACCCTGCAGAAAAGAGGTTCAGGAAAATAAGCCAAAAGCGAGACCACATGTATTGCAACATCACAACAAAAAGTAAGCACTTCGCATCGCATATAAGGTCATCGAATCCTAGTACATTATGCAACCTTTCCAATGTAAAGTCTATGGTAAGATAAAGCACCCTGAACAAATGAGAGTTGCCATGGATTGACTTCGATAAACTGTCAACGAAACCAGATATCAATAAATATTCAACTCTATCTCTATAACCACCACTTCTCTTAACATGGCAATCAAAGCAATCAAACACTTGGTTGAGTGACTGAATGTGAGATGCATCCGACCTACGGAAATAACTAAAGACTTCAGCACTCATTCAATGCAATGATTGCACCCGAGGGAAAAGAAAAAAGTTCACATTCTGAATTCTGAAATAAGAGCTTCTCAATAATGTCCCCGTTTTGAAGGAATCAAAGTCATTTGTAACTAAGCTTACAACTCACACCAGCACGAATGCATTCTTCTGGTGCTTGCCCACAAAAGTATAGGAACTTTACTTATTATGATAGCGGGTCAAACACACGAACTTAAAAAGGAATGTGAAAGAGTTCAACCACCGAGGGTTGTATGTCCTCTGTAGCCTCCTCCAAGAGAATAACATTTTTATCAAAAAGCCAAGATTGATCCCCAAGAATCCTATCCATATCACGATGCTCGGTGAAACGAAAGAGGAACCTGTTACGCCTTATCTCCAAAATTGTCATTCTTTGACGTGACCTCCACACATCCCGAATGACCGTTCCAAAGCCCCTCGAGTTAACCGTCTTTTTGGACCACACCAATCCCAGCATTTCAAACGAGTGAACCCCCCCTTTTCGGTTATGCCGGTAATTTCATAATATCATTGTCTGTCTGGGGGCTCACCATCGAGTCCCTCGAGATCGTTGTCATAGTTCCTGGAAAACCAAATGAAAAACCTTATCGGCGTATGAAAAGAAGAAGCAAAAAGGAAAACATGAATCTTCAAACCCCCGGGCAGCGGAGCGGGCGAATGCGGCATTGAGCGTGGCCATTCAAATGGGCATGACTTGGGAGGAAGTTGATGCTCACACTATCCTAAAAGAAATTAAGAAGGCAGCTGGGAAAAATCTTCAAACGAAGATCTTCAAACCCCCATAAGTTTTGGTGTTTCGCAAGGGACAAGGGACATGGACCTATGGATGAATTTGGGTGTAGCTAGCGGATGTAGGTTCTTTGGGATTTTTGCACTTGATAGGCACTTATCTTTGTTTTTCTTAGACATGTTTCTATCAAGTCTCTTAGGTGTTTATGTCATGTCCTTTAAGTAGTAACTACTTTTGTAATTACTATTTTTGTGGTATTAATATAACTCTACTTATATATAAAAACTAGCAATGATTTTTAAAAAAATTTAACAAATAACGTAATTATTCGTAAATCGTTGTTGACGCTATTGGTCCCACTTATGAGAAGAAGAAAAACCTCCATCGGAATTTTCCCCCTCCCAAGCCCTAGGCCACTGTGTCATTTATCCATAATCCATTCAACGGAAAATAAGTGAAACCCCCACCCTCATTAATGCGCTTTTTGTAACCGACCTCTAAATATATCTCACACCTTTTCGGTATACGGGTGGGTTATTTTGGAATCTGCTCGAAACTTGATTTTCTTGTAGCATATGTTACAATCTACCAACTTTAATGACTTCAATTCTCCCGGCAAAAAAATGACTTCAATTCAGAATAAAATAATTTAATAAAATAATTGAATGAATATTTTGAAAACTAATTTATTTGATATTGTTGGAAAATTGATGGAGATATTGGCCAACGCTATATATCATCTTTGCGCGTGTAAATATTAGTTCGTACGATTTTGTCTCATTTCTCTTAAGAAGGTGTAAAAGTTAGTCAGATAAAAATCAATCCAGGTGTTTGTAGCAGAAACCAAGATTGTGAAAAGTACGTTAATAAAAGCTGGTTTGTTGATTTTCTCGGCGCAGCGAAACACGTACACTAAAGATATGGACTGGACTCTGACTTCCCGATAAACTAAAGTACTGTAGTACTATAACTTTAGAAAAATTTCTGCGACTATATTTTATTGATTATTTTAGGTTTTTGTAGTTACGAAAATGAAATAAAAAATATTAAAAGTTTTTAGTCGCAAAAAATAATGCTTCAATCTTTGTAAATAGGCAGGCAATCCTCTGGGGAGAGGATCGAGGAGAGGCAGATGTCATCGTGGCTGGAATTTGTCCGAACAGATGGAAATAAGGAGACACATTAATCTATTTCACCCCCTTTTACCCTCCGTATCTCTCTCCTCGTCGAGTCTAGTGTATTGATTGAGGTGGGTGTATCACTTTTTTTGTATTAATATGTATATAGATGATCGAGAGGAATTAGTTTTTTTTGTTGTACTCGTAGGTTTTGTGATATTACAACGGATGATTAAATTTTTCCATATCAATATCAAGGCTAGGTTTACATTGTCGATTGGTCTTTTGCTATCACAACTTTTTTTCGTTAGATTTTGTCGTGATAGAATTTTACTGAGGTCGTCGGTCGCTAACTTGCCAGAAGAAATATAAAAGTCACACGCAACCCTCCATTCTACCAAAAAAATTGCCTTGGCTCCTCTGTCGTTTTCGGGTGGTTGTCGTTTCCGGGTGGGGGCTGGCTCTACTGGTAACTGAAGCAGTGCTTCTGCTCTGCCTCTGTTGGGGTTGTTGGGCTTTATTAGAAGAGATGAGAAGAGAAGCATGGAGAGCGAGCCAGCCAGCCAGGACCCCTTCATTGTTACCCACACGTTCCCAAACTGACACTGTTATCTTTTTTGTCCTTTTTTTCTTCTCTCTTGTTTTTATTTTCATCTATTTTTCTCTAATTCTTAGAATCATCCTTACTCTTATTAATGAAACGATTCTTATAATCAGAACTCTTAAACTGTTTAAAAAAATTACTATATCCCAAGTTTATTCTATTTATTAAGTTTTTTAGACTTTGCTAATTGGGTTGTTTAAAAAACTAGTTGGCTAATTATTGTGATGGGTATGCGTTGATTGTATTGCCAAATTATGTATATATTTATTTGTTTTCTCCTTGTTCGAGTCCCTCCTCTCCGCCTCAGATGTTTTTCCATTAGGGGTGCGCGGTTGCCTGCTTCGCTGTCCCGTGCCGTTCTTCTATCTCTTTCCATCATGGGACCCACCTGAATAAAGGCTATCTGTTTTGAATTAACTCTAAAATACCAGCTAAAGTTTCCAAAAAAGGGTAAATTATCCCCTAATTTCTGATATTTGATCATCCTCCCTATCGGGTCCCTGCATTTTTAAAAATAATTTCATTGTCCCCCGTCTTTTATTTTAGAAACTCTCAGGTCCCTGGGTGACTTCAGCACCCATTTTTTTTGATTTTTTGTCAAGAGAAATGACCAAGATATACTTGAAGATGATAAATTTTTTTCTTTTTTTGGGTATTTTGGTCATTTTCATGAAAAAAAGGGTGCTGATGTCAGCCAGGGACCCGAGAGTTTCTAAAATCAAAGACGGGGGACGGTAAAATCATTTTTGAAAATGCAGGGACCCGAAAGAGAGGATGACCAAATATTAAGGACTAGTGGGTAATTTACCCCAAAAAATACCAGCTAAAGTTAAAATATAAATTTCTAACTTAACAAATACGAGTTTTTAAAAATGCAACGATGTTAAATATTTGTTAAATTTTTTTTGTCACTTCTCAAAAAAATTATCCTCGCTGAATCAAAATTAATCGATCTAATCAATCAAACGGTAGAAGGTGTAAACAAAAAAAACTAGAAGACAAATTTTAATCTTGAATATTAGACACTGAAAAATACACGTACATACGGTTGACTTTATGATGAAATATGTGGTTCCAAAAATAAAGTCGGACGCCAGCGCAAACCAATTCTAAAACGAAAATCAATCTTTTCGGTCTATTTTTTTTTAATATATTGACAAAAATATATTTACATCCTGGTAGATCCTAGAGGAGACTATTATATCAAGGTGATCTCAATTAAGAGAATTCAAAAATAACAAAAGATTATAGTCTCCTAAATCGTCTAAAGATTTGGACCAAATTAACCATTTTTTTTGCCCAGACAAGTACCATATGCAGGAGAGGAGAAGCTGTTGATCCAAAGACACTATCACAAATCATCCAATTTTGAAGGTTCTAAATGCCCCACATAATGGCACCAAAAAGTGTAGTCCATATTTTTGCTCATACTCCACCTCTCGCCAATCCATGCCAACTAAAGAAAGAGGAGGCAACAAAATCTCCCACCAACTCAGTACAGACCTTTTGACAAAGTAGTTCCATATGGACAAACAATGCAAGAACAAATGATGAACAAATTCATCAAAATTATCACATAGTTGGCTGAGTGATTCCCAAGCGCTAAGCCGGTGCATTCTGATTAGATTGTCTCAGCGTCGTCGGCTTGTTTTGAATGGCAATCCAGAGGAAGAATTCTACCTCAAGTGGGATGGTCCCAGTCCAAAGTTTCGGGAGATCACTTTGATTGTTCTTGCATTGTACTTCTTTGTGCTATCGAAATTCCATATAAGCTCATCCTTCTTGTTCTGATTCAGATTAGCACTCGAGAGGATGGCCAACAGTGCATCCACTCGCTCAAATTCTCGGGCAAGGAGTTGTCTTCTTCGTCGGAACTTCCAACTCCAAGACCGAAATCTTCTTTTTTTGAATGCTGCAAAACTAAAGGCGAAAAAGTCGCGGAAACTGATCCCTAAGTGGCGAGGGACTTAAACCCACGGGTCCAGCCAAAAGAAGAATGTGTCCCCTTTCCCACCAATTAGAGAGCATCATGTGTGGAAATCAACGGCAATTCATGAGCTTTCCTTAAGAGTATTGCTGATGCCTACCGAGCAACTGTTTCCTTTTTTCCTTCAGGCAAAGAGAACACATTTGATTTCTTGAATCTATTACAGCCTCGATGCAATCCTTCCACATAGAATCCTCATTAGACAAGAACTTCCATGCCTATTTCAGAAGGAGTGCTCTGTTCTTAACCCCCAACTTCTCAAGTCTTTAGGACGAGTAACATTCTTTTTGGTCTACTTTACTAAATATTAAATCCGAATTTTCATTTGTATCATCAAACAGAAATTTATTTAGAAGTTCAATATCCGGCCTCACTATTCGGAATTCGGTGCTAGTGTTGACATTTTAATTAAATGACTCATATACTGGTTACATCTGATACCCATATATATATATGTGTGTATTAAAGACGTGTAATATTTCGTGTAAATTCACGGAATCCAAAATATTAAAACCAATTGAGATATGGGATTCAGGGTTGGATATTTCTCAATTGGGTGGAGAATCTGGCCGCTTTATGGTTTTTCTGATTGTTACTTGAAATGTACCCCATTTCACACCATAATTGAGAGAGCTGCTAATTGGGATAAGGTGATCCGTTCCAAAATGACCTCCACTTTATTTTAAATTGCTTGCAAAGTTTAAGTCACAGACACAGTTCCCCTAATTCATGATACACACAATCTCAGGCCGCTCACTTTTTCCTCAAATTATTTGCCTATTTATTAAATCAACTAATTTAGATTTAAATTAAATAGAACTCAAATAATTGGAGGACAATTATAATTATATCTTGAGAGTCTATCATTATTCAGATTTGACGTGATCTTAGTCAAGAATCTAAATCATTATTTTGTAAAAAAAGTTAAGGACATATATATTAATCTATAAATTATGCTCGGATCTTACCCAAAAAAAAAAAAAAAAAATATATATATATATATATATATATATATATATATATATATATATACGACCTAAAACATACACAGCCAATTGATAATCGTAACATATAAATCTAACATGCCCCCATCATCCGTCTATTCATCGTTTGAGTCAGAGTAGTATGTACTTTATAAAGTATGCCGCATACATTTGCTTACATGCTGAAGGGATAATCATCATTGAATTGACAAATTTTGTCATTGAAACGTCTAATCTTGAAATTTCAGTCACTTAAAAATAGTCAACACTACCGCCCCAATCACACAAGATATAAAGAGATGTCTATGTTCAATCGGTAAAAAAATATTTAATTAAATATAGTCAACGCCATTCATAGCATGGGTGTGCAAGTCGATGATCTCTGACACATGGCATAGCCCATGATGGCCAATACTCTTCAAAGTTTAGCTAGAGCTATTACATAGCAATCAGAGAATACCCTATTTTTTATTGCCACCAATTTATCGTCGAATTCCTATAGTGAGCTATTCACTTCGTCATTTAGCATCAGGTAGTTCGGAAATTATCGTTCCAAGGATGCGACATTAGTTGCGAGTCAACTTCGTTTATGGTGTACCAACAGCTAAAAAATTTATGAAATTATTCTGGCTTAATTAATATATCTCAAATTTAAAATTTTAAAAAATAATAAATGTTAAATATTTGTTAGAACAAATTTTTCATCTTTTAAATTTTTTATCCGGATCAAAATAGATTTGTCGTATTAAGTATCATAGTACATGATATAATTAAAAAAAACCTAGTTTATGGATACTGGTTGGAAGACAAAACTTACAATCGATCAACTTCAATCAGATCCTCGCGGCATTCAAAGATGATGCATATGCTCAATGTTGGAGAGTTGACTGCATTAATTTTTTTTTTTGAGGAAATGACTGCATTAATTTAGCTTTGCTCCTATGCATTCAGTAGACGGAACACAATTCAAACGTTGGAGTTTTAATTATTGGATGGTACTAAATACTTGCCTCTTAGAACAGAAGTGCATGGGGTCCGTGACAAGAATTATTTGCACTTAAAAATTTGTAGGGATAATGTAAAGAATTTTCTCGAAATATCATGGATTGACTTGGGATATTATCATTTGGATCAGTTCGGCCTTTGCCTTTTTTTAAATCAATAGCATGTGCAAGAAAATTTGGAGGTATGATCATAGAATTTACTAACTAGCTAAAAGAACATTTAGTCTAATGACACAAAATCTATACAATTTTAGAGAATTGCACAGTTCAAACTGTAACAATTATAATCATGATATAAAAAAAATTTACCTTCCGAAAAAATTACTATATACCTAAAATACACATTGTACTATATGTAGTGTGATCAGACATTTTAACTACTCGACAACAAGTGCATACTGTAATAATATGGTCCCTTTCTACAACGAATTTCGGGAATTAAGACCTTAATTTTTTGTTGATAAGTTGAATTTTGTATTAATAAAAAAATGTTGACAACAATATACAAATAGAAACCGTTCCTTACCCCCGGAAGGAACATGCTCCTTACGATACAAAAGCCTCGTCCCAGCCGTCAAGAGAGTGTATCAAGATATAAAATAAAGTTCCTGACTCCCTAATTCCGAGATCGAAGACGACCTTAATTTGTTTTTCAAATCGCTCGAATTGCTCAGGCGTTAATTAAAAAAAAGGGAACTGGCGTATACGTTGATATTTAGCGATTAATAGAAGATATGAAAGACATTAAGTACTGTTTTCGGGTATTTAAAATGAGATTGTTGCTGCTGTGGAAGGAGTATTATTGGTACATGGGAGAAAATTCAAATATTTTTGTTAATATCATCTTATATGAGAATTTACTAGATAAACTAATTGAAATCGAGCGGGTGGAACATTTGAAAGAAAAAAAACCTTTTCGTAACAAAGAAAAAATTCCAATTTGAGTATAGGGACATGTGGCAGCACCCCAGATGAGTATCCCAAAAGCAATTAAAGTTGCTTTTCATGGCATCCTTTTTCAGATTTCCAGCTCGCTTTCATTCGGAAAGTTCTGTTCAAGCATTCAAAAGGTGATCGAAAAGGCAATGACCACCGAGCATATACAACACCGATTTTCAGTGTAAAGTTAATAATTTTTCAACGAAAAGGTGATCGAAAAGTTCTGTTCACAGTTGTACTATACTGTTGATGTTTTTCGGTGGATTCGAAACTGAATTAGTTAATCCAAGTAAGGGCACGTGATAGTTGAGGAGGCGTTACAGGAGGGACTTTCCAAGGCCAGCTATATTTTCCTTACACGCACAGCTCATCGGCCATCTCCACCACCTCCATCCAGCTCATGAACGAACAATAACCGGTAAAGGAAAAAACCAAAACGAACCAAACTAAAGCAGTTTCCATTAGTTAGTTGATGATCGTATACTTACTACTCTAATATTAATTCACTCTCGTGGTCTTATTACGTAGAAAAAATAAGATAAAAGTCCATCTAGACACGCAAAACAAGTCATGTCCAACCAACCTCTCTTGAAGAGGGTATCATGCATCTGCTTTAGATTCTTACATATGTGTCGGGTATATACAAGTGCTAAAGTATTAGATCCTTGTCGCCATAACAAATCTCGAACTTATATTAGTCCGTAAAACTAGAGAGTAGAAACACAGAGAGTGGAAAGGTGAGCTGGGGACATGGAATCTGTAAATTTTCCAGAAATGGTAATTGACAGAGGAATAAGGGAATTCCCAAGAAAGAACGGAGGCAAGTTGGGAGAGACCCACACGGTACGGATGCCCATATCCCACGTGGGTCGCAATTGGTGCACATGGCTTGTGAGACATTCTTGTCCAATTCCACCACCTTATATTTTCTTTGCCTCTTTTGTAACAAAATAGATAGTCGCCAAAGATGCTCCTCCCACCTTGATCTGTGGCTTTATTACCGTTTTAGCAAGTTCCATTCCTTTTCCTTTTTTTCCTTTCCCCATCCTCTAAAGGGTGCATCGCCCCATGTTCCATGTAAAATCACAGGTTGGAAAAAGAGGCGCTCATGTGTCACTCTGAGGGGGCCCCACCAATTACTTCGCACCCATAATGCTCGAGCTGGGACCCACTTATTCTCCAATAAGGAGATGCTAGGTAGATGGTGATGTGGAAAGGTAGTGCTGAGATCCACTTGGCCAACTGTGGGCTTCCGGGGGTAGCTGGTCAACACATGTGTTCCTCTCCACCAAGCTAGTTCTTGGCTTTTCGGTCAATTCATTGGATCTTAGTGAAGTTTGATGAGAGGACTGTTTTATTTGGAATTAGTCGTGTTCGATTTATACTAGTCATTACTTATGAACCAGATAAAATGTTTTTGAGGAATGTTATTAGGAAATAAGAAAGGTTTTGTACTTCCTTTGGAGTTATGCAGTTTATATATTGGTCCAATTGATGGAAATAATATATGATCCCATTGATCTAACAAGATTCTTGATGAGATTGTTTATGACACAAAAATCTAAAAGGTGAAGCACGCAATCCCCGGATGAGAAAAATAAAAACCTAATCAAGTAGCAATAAATCATATAGGATAAAGAAGTAATAGAATATCAATCAATTTCATGTTATCTAGGAGAGTTTATTCCATCAAGAAAAGTTGATTAATTGGGATCTTTAATTTTAGATACCCATAAAAATGCTTTTTTCTATGCTTCATCATTGTTTTATCTTTGATGGTTGAATTAATTGTCAATTTATATATTAAATTACTTGGAATTTACTGTTGCAGTTGAGTCAAAAAGCATAAAGACGCTCCAACACTGATGTGTGCCTTAATGGGGAGAGAGAGATGGAATTAAATTTTAGGAACATAATGTAAAGCGAGATTCTTCTCAATTACAATATCTTGAGTGTGACTTGAGAATCTTTTTCAAGTCAATGACAAGATCTTCTGTTGATTTTAAAGTTGGATTGCTTAGAATCCCATGATTTTTTTATAAGTGAATTTTATTCAAAATATACAAAAATGTACATATTTATATCCCTTCGATGTGAATTCTATTGTGCAACGAACTTACAATCGCCAAATTATTACAATTCTATTGAGATAAAATTCCCTGAAAAATTCTCGGTACAGAAAGTATCCCATGATTATAGCCTGTGTTTATGGAGACTGGGATAGACTCGTTAACTGTCTGAGCTTAAACTATCCATCCTACTGGGCCCAAGTATACGCCAGTTAGCACATTACCATTGGGTTCATTAATTATATGAGCTCCAAAATATGCAGCCTACCAGAATCTCTAGGCCCAATATATGCCAATTCGTACATCACTATCGGGCTCAGAAGCCGTAAAGTCCGGCCCAATATAATGTGTGCAGTTTATGTACCATGTTGGAATTTGGAAAGCAAACAATAGCCTAATAAGTATCTGAACAAATCACTCATCCTAAGTCTATGCACAAATTATGATTTCGATATCTGATGAACATATTTTACCTGTTTTCTTACTCATATTTTTTTTCTTTTCTACCAATAGTTTTTTTACTTTTTTACTCATTATATCTTCTTGTTGTTACTATTTTTTGCGCTCGTTCGTGAGGCGACTCAATTTCGAAAATAAATAAAAAATAAAATAGAGATTTATTTATCAATTATCTTCCGATGTTCTTAACACAAATTTTATTTAACAACACGACTATTTTTTTATTTATTAGTTTTTTTTCTTTGTTAACATAATAAAAATTCAAATCGAAATCTTGAAAAAAATATTGTGATTTTTTTTGAAAAGGAATCAAACATAACATTAAGTCGGGAAATCCGACATGAGAAGTATATCAAGGACCGGTGGATGCCTAAGCAACCAATCCGGGGGGAGTTTGCCAAACCTACACCTAGAGCTCAGCCAATCCAAGACATAGTTACAAGTTCTAGAAATGTGAACAAAAGAGAGGTCTGACCTCAAACAACGAGGCCGAGATGATCATGCACAATAACCGCGGCACCCGCAAGAGGAGAGTAGTCAACCCAGGAGGTGTCGCAATTAAACTTCACGTCTCCCGCTAAAGGGGCACCCATGAAGAGGGGGAGATTACAAGATCATTTGGGGAAGTTTGCTCGCAAAAATTCAACACAAATGTGAGCAGCAAGAGAAGCAGTCAACTTAGGATCAATATGAACCCCATCGAAAATAAATTTATTTCTCACTAGCCAAATAGACTAACAAATATACATAACATAAGGAATAAGAGGCTTAGTAGCAGCAGACTTGAGCAAATTAAAGATCAGTGCTAGCTAATTACAAAAATGATAACAATTCAGAAGAGGAAGTCTAATGTAAAAAGAACTAGCCAACCAGGTTGCTCTCGCATGAGAGCATTCAAACAGCATATGGAGAGAAGTCTCAGGGAAAACATTGCATAAATCAGACAGATGCAGACTATGAGAATGTAAGTAAGCTGAGGTTGGAACCCAATTCCTGGCTAGATGCCATATGAACATCTTAATCTTAGGCGCGACCTGCGATTTCCAAATTGAATTCCAAATGTTAGTGTTAAAGGAAGGACAACTAGGACCAGCAAAAGCTACAACTCTAGCCGAGGCAATATTGGTCTTGAGATGGTGTTAACCCTTCTTCACCGTGTCGCATCTACCATTCGAGAATTTCCAAACAACCTTATCGGGGTGGTCAAATAGTCAGTTTGCATAAGAGCAATTGCGTGTACCTCATCAGTGGAGAAGAGTGATTGCAAAAGATTATAATTCTAGGACCTGGAATCAGTGCAGATTAGGTCAGCAATCAAAGTGGGAGCATTGGAGGAAGGAGGTTGGGAAGCAATTTTCATCCCCGGAAGTCCCCAGACCGATTGAGAATTCCAAATATTGGTATGAATACAATTTCCAATACGGGAGAGGATGCCATCCGAGATATAATTTAGACAAGCAATAAAACTGTTCCAAATCCAGGAAGTCCTACGACCTTTGCTCGCATTAAGCAGGTCAGTGTTTGGGGAATAAAGGCCCTTTAGAGTGCGAAAATAAAGGGAATCATGATTTGAGTTTAACCTCCAGATTTACTTGCTCAAAAGTGTGAGGTTGAAGATTCTCGGGTCTTTGAAACCAAGGCCACTAGATTTCTTGGAATCAGTCAGATTCTTCCAGTTGATCTAGTGAATGCGCCTAATGTTCAGATTCTGCGACCACCAGAATTTAGCAATGAGGCCATCTAGTTTTTGAAAAAAGGTCTTGGGGAAAAGGAGGCATTGTATCGAATATGATGGGATAGCAGAAATGACTGATTTAATGAGCATTTCTCTCCCAGCGGTAAAGAGAAGCTCTTGCTTCCAGCTAGCGATCTTATTCTAGATACGTTCAAAAATAAAGGCGAGATTATCACGCTTAGATCTCCCCCGCGAGGAGTGAAGGCTAATGTACTTATCCATGAGGGCGTGATACACATACCTAGGATGTTCGAAATGGGAGAAATATTGGCAGCAGATTTCCATTTTGAGAAACAAATACTGGACTTAGAGAAGTTGATCTCTTGTCCCGAGCAATTAGAGAAGTAGGAAACCAGGCCTTTAAGAGTTGAAGCTTCATCTGTAGTCGTCGGGCCAAACACAAGAGTGTTGTTAGCGAATAACACCTGCGTAATGGGAGGGCAGTGTGCGTTGAATTGAAATCTGTTAATCAGAGAGGGCATAAGGGGCTTAAGGCAGTTTGCAAGAATCTTGGAATATACTTTGTAAGCAAAGTTACAAAGGCCAATCGGGCAAAACCCATGAATGTTTGAGGGGTTAGGGCACTTGGGAATCAGAGCTATAAATATTTTTTTAGTTCAAGCGGGATTGAGGCCGAATCAAAGAGGTATCTGACCAGAGCCATAAGATCAGGCCCAATAATATCCCAATTCTTTTGATAAAATAAGCCCGAGAAGCCATCCGGGCCCGATGCTTTTTCCCCGTGGTGAAAGTATGTAATACCAACCATGTGAGATTAACATCACTATATTTAATCAATTATGTTAAAGATAAGAAAATATTAGATTAAAAAATATCTAAAGAATTTAGTCGATTGAAGATTCACAGATATAATTTTGACCCACAATATTTTGAGTGTTATGAGAAATTAATTAAGGTACTAAATTAAGCTTTGGACGTGACATTAGTATTAAAAAGAGTAAAATATAATCAAAAATTCTTAGTTAGAAATCTTGGTTAAAAGTAAATTAAATATGGATCTTCTATATTAAATTAGATGGAGCATGAGGTGTTGAGTTTCTAGTATGTGTACTAATATATTGTGATAAGGAAAAGAAGAGATAAATCAGAAATTAAATAATTAAATAAAAAAGGAGTAAAACTTGGCTGGAAATGGAAATGACATGAAGTTAAAGTTAAAAACCAATATGTATGTTAGGCATAAAAGGATAATTGTTTTGGAAAGAGCAGAATTATCTACGTGGGCATGAAAGGAGTAGAAAATGTATCTAGATAGACATAAGACAAAAGAAAGATGAAGGTGTAAAAAGATGATAAAAACGTGGCAAAGTGAAAAGTTAAAGTAACGTGGCAACTTGGTCAATTGCCACCAAAACTCAAAACTATTATTAAACAGAGTAGTCAGTTAAAGTTGGATAAATTCTATCGAAACAATAAAAAGAAGATAAAGAAGAAGATAGTTATGGATAACAAGGTGATAAAAAGTGTTAGAAGTGAATAGAGGTCAAATCTTACCTACCTAGTAAAAAGTTATAGACAATATAAAAGATAGATGAATCTGAATTTTTGTCAAGATGAGAACAATAAAAGAAAGGATAGAAACGTGGCAGCCCATTAAATTGGCCACGAAAAATCCATATTAAATGAATTAGTGGTCTTCTTCTAGAAACTAAGTATGAGGCGGTGGAAAGATTAAAAAATCCATATTAAATGGATGAGTTATAATTCTTAATTTTTCACCATAGCAAACCATGTAAAAAAAAAGAAAGAAAGTAAGGACCGAAACAGAACGTTGAGGAAGATCAAAATGTGAGAAGTTAAAAAAGAAATATTCAATTCAAGCCGAGATTTTTGAGTACGAACATGTGTGAGGTGTGGTCTTTGAGGAGTGGAAGGGTAGCATATCTTTAGCAGTTTGACAAGTTAAACGGGTAAACAAATAATATGTGACTTATATTTTTTTTGACATACTCTATTTATTTGTCATGATCTGAATTTGGTACTTTGAGTGCATATTGTGTATTTGCCATATGAGTATTATGATGTGATATTATGACTTGTAAGAGTTTGGTTAATTGGGCCCAGATGGGGCACTGTATATGTTTGATTTTTTGAAACCTATGGATTTGATTGATATGAAAGTGGATATGATTTGGTTGCCTTCCGGCAGACAGAACTATTTGGCCGATGAGGTTGGTCTGATATGATATGGTTGCCTTCCGGCGGGCAGAACTATTTGGCCGAAGAGGTCGGTCTGATATGATATGGTTGCCTTCCGGCGGGTAGAACTATTTGGCTGAAGAGGTCGGTTTGATATGATATGGTTGCCTTCCGGCGGGTAGAACTATTTGGCCGATGAGGTTGGTTGATGATGACGCCTTTGAGATATGGTATCCTCGTTTTGGGGTTAGTGTGACACTATCTAGATCTTGCCGAATGTTCGTCCAGTGCTGTGATTTGATTTTGGAATTATGTGTTCATGTGTCAAATTACGTGACGGTATGAGATATTGCGTAGTTTGCTCATATTTCTGTACCTTTGTGATTATATGTTAATATTTGGTCATCTCATAAGTATGACTTTATGATATTGTACATGTCCGTATGATTCAATTGTCATGTTAGTCATATGCATGTGTTAGATATGTTTGTGCATTGAGTGGCTAAATAAATTGTGATGCGTATGTTATTTGTTTACGGGGGGTGTTCCAAAACACTCACCTCCCTCTCGCCAGTTTTGCAAAAACTCGTACACGAGTTGTGTTGGTTCGAAGATCTAATATGATTGTACCAAGTCCACTTTGTTCTCCAGGACTTGCATCGAGGTCTCTGGTTTGTATTTTGCACTTTGATCTAGAAGCTCCGCAGTCACATGATTCATTTTGATCTTGAGAATATGTATTAAAATAGGAAAAGGTTGGCTTATATTTCATAAATCTGGAATATGAAACTAAAGATTATTAAGTTTTAAATAATATGTTTAAAGGCTCATGATTATAAATTCTAAATACGTTTGAGGCTGGCTAGATTTCTTATGCAATTAAAGGAGTTGAATTCTAGCGCCGGTCACCGACCACCAATTCGGGTCGTGACAAAATAGCACATTTTATTTCAACATCGGAAAGGGGTAGGAGAAGATTAGTAGCCATAGTGGGGGTAACCAGACGCGACACACAATTAAGAATGTCCGAGGCATCGAAGGTAAGATTAGGAGCTTGGTAAAGTGATTGTAGACCAAAGTCCTCAGTTAAGATGGGTCATCAGTCCAGTGCCCAATTGATTAGACTGTCTACGCTAGGTAGAGGTCGCGTGAAAGAAAGATGTGTTACGATCACCCCATTTTAACCAATTAATTCTTAAGCGTTGAGCCAAAAAATTTCTTCCAATTCCTGAAGTTTGAAAAGCTCTTTCTTGAGGGAGATCTCAAGGGTCTTGCAATGATGAGCATGGTTACTCAGTTAAATCATCTCCAGATGGGAAGTGAGAAGTTTGATATGCTTCCATCTATTCTCAGATTTGTTCTTACTCCAAGAGATAAGATTCCTAGTGCACCACGAGATCTTTTTGGCGAAGATGCAAGGAGGGGAGCCAGAGGAAGAGGTGTTCCAAGAATGGTCAATGATGACCTGGCAATCACCCTCCTTAATCCAAAACTCATCAAAGCAGAAAAGTTAGAGCTTAGGTGAAGCAAGCCTAAGCTTGACAATAAGAGGAAAAAGGTCGGACCCAAGGATGGGGCCATGGATCACCTCGGCACATGAATAAGAGTTACACCACAACTCATTGGCTAAAGCTCTATCAAGCCGTTGAAGGATGTTACAATCATTCTCTTAAGAGTTAGACCAAGTAAAAGGATTATATTTAAAGCCTAAATAAATCAAATCGCATTGCTGGATAAAAGTGCAAAGAAACGACAATTGCCTTGGATCAGAGGTGTTGCTACCCAATTTTTTAGAGGGGGACGAAAATAGGTTAAGGTCCCCTAAGCATAGCCAGGGATCATCATAATTTATTCGACGGAAGGAAGGATCCTCCCAAAAGTTGCACTTTTTAGAGGAGTCGGACTCCCCATAGAGAAAAGTAGTGTACCAAAAGGCACCAATTGACATGTTAGTACACACAGTATCAATAATGTTTTTACAGCAATCAAGGATTTGAATATCAAAAGGCACCAATTGACATGTTAGTACATACAGTATCAATAATTTTTTTAGAGCAATCAAGGATTTGAATGTCAATAATTTTTAGAGGAGTCGGACTCCCCATAGAAAAAAGTAGTGTACCAAAAGGCACCAATTGACATATTAGTACACACAGTATCAATAATTTTTTAGAGCAATCAAGGATTTGAATGTCAAAGAAATTCGTCCATCAAAGAGCAAAGCCTCTAGCACGACCACAAGGATCAACGTAGAAGGAATTATTAAATTTACAATTACGTCTCAATATATCAATTTTCACTCTAGGTTGCTTGAACTCAATGAGAAAGATAATAGAAAGAGAAAACTGATTAATCTGGCCTTCTAATGTATGAATCATCGAGGCTTGGCCCAGACCACGATAGCTCCAAGTAAGAAGACTCATTGAAAGCCAGGAGATAGCGCGGCTATCGTGTGAGGAGTAAAGAAGAAGTAGATATCTGAAGATGCTCCAAGGGGGAGGTCACCAAGCAAAGTATCCATTGCTAGGTCTGTAATGTCGGTGAAGTTGGGGAGGTCCTGATCTGCATGAGAGGAAGAATCAGCAGGTGAGGGGTCCATAGAAGACATAATCGAGAGATCATCACTCAAGCTAGAACTATTTGGGCCAATCAAAGATGACCCTGGATTGGTAGAAGCAGGGAGCGTGGAGATGGGCGGCACCGCCCTACTCTGAGGGACAAACTTCTTATGGGTTCTTGGGACTCCAACCTATTTTTCGAGAGGGAAAAGAATAGGATCATTGCCTTCATAACCATGATGATACTCACCTCCGAAGTGAGGATCGGGGATGAGGTAAGAGTATTCAGTAATTGGGTAAGAGGATATGACTTCATTAAAGTTTGGCAGAGAAGGAGAAAATTTTCTAACCTTGGGTCCAGGCGATGGCAAGTATGGATCTTTCTGCTTCTTGGCCGCCAAGGGGGCTGAGTTCGGATATGGAAACGATGGGTCTAAAAGGGACTTAGTAGAAGCTATCATGAGAGGGGGTTAAATGCCCAGCCAGCAACATGCCTTTTTTGCTTGTCAGCCCAGCCCACAGGAACCGAAAGAACGGATAGCAAATTCGAAGTGGGTTTGGCTGTGAGATATTTAGTCGGGGTGACCCCACTAAATAATCCAGAAGTACAAGCCATACATTCGGTAGTGGCTGGGGTAGGAGTAGCCGTTAAGTAATTTGACAGTCCAACAGAGAGAGTACCAAGCCTTTTTTAAAAGGTAGAGCCGTCAAGTCAGAGCGTGAAGTGGGTGTGGGTTCAAAGCCCATAATAAATTTCTTAGACATTTTTAAAAATCTCTAGGGGCAAGTGTAATCAAGCTAGCAATTATATTTGAATAATTTTAATAGGGTCAGCTCCCTCGGTGGCCAGAGCCAGCAATAGGGGAGGATGGAAACTATTCGCCAAAGAGACAAGCAACCCAGAGCCTGCCAGAGGACCGGTAGAAATAGCATTGAGGTTGAGTGCATCATGAGTAGGGTTAGAACCTGATTGGGTAATAGAGCATGGTGAAAGGTCGTCATTTAAGCGATGCAAAGGTGACTCTCTCGACCTGGCGCAATCCTAGGGGCTGCGGCCCAAAGGAAAAGTGCCAGCTTTCAACCAAAGGCCACATGGGAGCTCAATAAGAGGGAAACTGCACATGAGGGCAAGTTTAACTCTGTCAATGGAGCACGAGTATAAGATATGCCCAATCACACTACATAAGAAGCAAAGGTCGGGCAAACGCTCATATTTAAATCGGTGGTGAAGGGAGTGGGTGGTGACGGTGAAGGTGGAGAGTCAGTCATCAAAGGTGTGGAAGGTTCAAGTCTGAAACTTGAGAGGAAGGGGAAGGGTTCGGATCTGGAAAAATCTTGAGGGGAAGGGAAAGATGGATAAAATTAGAGAGAGAAGCTCATCTAAGAGAGAGAAAAAATATTGTGACTTGATAGCCAATTGAATTCGCCTCCCGTTATACTTTATTTATAGGTTCTAGTGGTTAATGACCCGTGAGCAGCTCGGTTAAACACATCGGCGGTTGATGAGCTGTTGCTGAGTCGGATCGGAAACCTTATTAAAGTTTGACATTTATTACCACTGAATTCTTAGAGCTTTGGTTTGATTGATGCAGTTATTGTTATATTGGGTTTAGATTGATTACATAAATATATTCTGTAATGGAGCGGGGACACAAATAAATGACACTTTTTTAAATCCGAAAATATAAATGCATCGACTTTAATTTTGTTCCAAATTAATTAGGTATCAAGCTCTAATTCGAGTTTTTTTTTACTTTTTTAGAACCTATTATTATATGTTGTTGAGAATACGAGATAATATATATAAAAAATACCAATACTCAATCGTGTCCGTTACCATTTTGGTGTCTGTTACCAGACAACGTTTATCATCACGGTGCGTATAGATGGGTATGGATTGGGTACGGAATGCTCAGATTCCGAACCGTTCGGAACGAAGACACGCGGAAACTTTTTTGCAAACGCGCTAAAATATGGGGACCAAAATGAAAAAAGTCACGCACAAACGCAGGCCGGATACAAATACCATTATCACATAACTGCGCATGCCAGTATCACATAACTGCGCATGCTAGTATCACATAACTGTGCGTGCCAGTATGACCTTTTTGTAAAAATGCTAAAATACGGGGGACCAAAATGAAAAAATCCACGCGCACCATTATCATAAACGGGACTTGCCGCTATCACAAATGCACATGCCATTATCACATAACTGCACTTGCTATTATCACATAACTGCGTTTGCTATTATCACATAACTGCGTTTGCCATTATCACATAACTGCAATTGCCATTATCACATACATGCACTTGCCGCTGCGGTCCCCCTTCACTCCAAACCGTACGTCCACTCTTAATTTGTTGGCCCCAATCTTGGAAGCAGGCTATATTGCTTATTCTCCCTTCGTGTGTTGTTGTGTTGGAGACTAGAATTTCTCCTTCCACTTAGCCTGGTGTGTGACTTGATTTGGAAACGTGTGTGGAGGAGCAACTAAACATAGGTAACAAGATGGCTTCTCCAACCAATCCCACTTGTCCTTCTCCCCTGCTCACTTGGGGTATGGATTGGGTACAGAATGCCCAGATTCTGAACCGTTCGGAATGAAGACACGCGAATTTTTTTTTACAAATGCGCAAAAATACAGGGACCAAAATAAAAAAAGTTGCGCACAAACACAGGCCGAATACAAATACCATTATCACATAACTGCGCATGCCAGTATCACATAACTGCGCATGCCAGTATCACATAACTGTGCATGCCAGTGTGACCTTTTTGCAAAAATGCTAAAATATGGGGGACCAAAATGAAAAAAACTACGTGCGCCATTATCATCAACGGGGACTTGCCATTTTCGCAAAATATAAACGCCGTTATCACATAATCACATACCTAAGCGCCTGCCATTATCACATACCTACGCTTGCCGCTGCGGTCCCCCTTCAGTCCAAACCGTCCGAAATCAATTCCTTCACTCCGTACCCAATCCAAACTCGGTCACTTGGTGGAAGTGCCACTCTTAATTTCTCCAAAGGTGGTGCCACGGGACAACGAGATTTCAAGCCCCCACATGTTCTATCTCCTTGTTGCCCAAACAACGTGTGTGTTGAGACACCAAAAGAAAGTTGTTCTGCGAACCTCTCAAATGCCCACTGCTAGGGCCTTATCCTTTTTAATCAAGAGAAAAAGCTTCTATCTATCCGGACATAAATTTTGCTTTTAAGAGATCTCTTGCTCATGCAGATAAGAAGATTAAATTGTAAGAATTATTTATTAATTCTATTAAAGAAGTTTTCATATAGTTTGTTAGGGATTGTTCCAAATTCCTAATTAGAGTAGGGCTCTATTTCATGATCAGAATAGAGTACTAGTCTCCTATATATATACGGCCTATGCCTAGGTCTTATTTGTACTAGTCGAGAGTTGTGAGGTAGAGAGAACTCTCACGGAGGCCTTGTAACCGATTGGACTCACATAGTGGACGACTCTCCTTTGCCCGTGATTTTCTCCCCGTCTTGGGGTTTTCACGTAATTCTTGTGTCTCGTATTTTACTCGTTTCGATCTTATTTCCCAACAATTGGTATCAGAGCTAGATCTGAGTTTTGAGTATTCGAGTATTGACAAAAAAAATCGTGAACAGTAACCGATTTGGGGAAAATCGGGATTTAGGGTTTTGAAACCCTTGGAGCCGTACACCACCGTCGTCCGACCACCGCCGGCTCCCCCCCGAGTCCGCCTCTGACCATCCTCGCAGCAGCTCATCTGCCCGCCCCCGCCGCTGAGACGAAGAAGAATTGCGGGGAGAGAAAGAGCACGAGGAGAGAGAAAGTGCGAGGAGAGAGAGAGAGAGAGCTCGGAGAGAACCGCCCACTGCCGCCCGTCCGTCGCCGTTGTGCCCGTAGCCGTCCGGCCGCTGAGAAGCGAGGAGAAGATCGACGGTAGAGGAAGGAGAAAAATGGGGAGAGAGAAAGAGGGAGTTTTTGGGTTGAAAAAAAAACCTATTCCCGAGTTAACTTGGTTAACGGTTTGACTGGTCAATATTTTGACTAGTCAACAGTTTGACTGGTTGACCAAAAGTTAACTGTTTTGGCTGATTTTGATTTTCTAACCTGTTTTGAGCAGTTTTCTTGGTTCGAGTTATTTCAGGATGACTTCGATGAAGTACGAGATTCCTCAGTTGACGAGGAAAACTAATTTTTGCCTGTGGCAGGTCAAGATGCGTGCTATTCTGACACATTTAGAGCTGGATGAGACTCTACTCGATAAAAAGTCGATGCCTTCGAGTTGGGATGCTGCGATGAAGGCGTCAAAGAACCGTAAGGCGGTGAGTCAGATCCAGTTGCATCTGTCAGATGATATTTTACGAGACGTGTTGAAGGAGACAATAGCTTCCTCATTATGGGCAAAGCTTGAAAAGTTGTGCATGCCCAAGAGTTTGACCAATAAACTGTGCTTGAAGCAACGACTATTTTCTATCCGGATGCAAGAAGATAAGTCTGCTCACGACCACCTTAATGAATTTAAGGATATAGTGGCTGATCTTAGAACTCTGGATGTGAAATATGATGATGAAAATCTTGCTTTATTGTTATTGTGCTCGTTGTCTGCTTCTTATCAGCAATTCAGAGATACTTTGTTGTTCAGCCATGATACTCTGAGTTGGGATGATGTTCATGATTCGCTCTTGGAGAAAGAGAGAATTGATAAGCACACTGTGAGTTCCTCTGAAAATAGCCAAGGGACTGGCTTGGTCGTGAGAGGGAGGTCTGAGGAGAAGAATGCTAAGTCTGGTTTGAGGAAGAAGAGCAGAAGCAAATCAAGGTCAAAGCACAAGGATAAGACTTGTTTCAATTGTCATAAGGTTGGGCATATTAAATGGTTTTGTCCGGAGTTAAAGAACAAGAAGAAGGGCAAAAAGTCCAGTGCTCCGAAAGGAGAAAGTTCTGATAGCAGCATTGCTAGTGTTGCCACCACCACTCAGAAAGAAGAATCTGTGATTGATGGGAAGTCTAAAATTGATGCTGCTTGGGTCCTTGATTCTGCTTGTACGTTTCATATGTGTCCCATCCGGGACTAGTTTTTAACATATGAACGTGCAGAGGGTAATGTTCTCATGGAAAATAATTTTGTCTGCAAGGTTGTTGGTATTGGCACAGTGAAGATCAAGATACATGATGGTATCATTCGAACCTTGACGAATGTGAGACATATCCCTGATTTGAAGCGGAACTTGATTTCGCTGAGTACTCTTGATACATTGGGGTACAAGTATACCAGAGAAGGTGGAGTTCTTCGTGTGAGTGAGAACTCATTAGTGCATATGAAGGCCAAGAAAGAGGTTAAAAATCTGTACGTTTTGCAGGGTTCTACAGTTATAGGGACTGTTGCTGCTGCATCTGGCTCGTTGACAGATTCTGAGAATACCTCATTGTGGCAGATGCGACTTGGTCACATGAGCGAGAAAGGCATGACCGAGCTAAATAGGAGAGGATTATTATGTGAGCAGGGTATTGGGAAGCTGAAATTTTGTGAGCACTGTGTGTTTGACAAGCAGAAGAAAGTCAGTTTTCAGAAAGGTGTGCACACTACAAAGGGAAAACTTGACTATGTTCATTCTGATCTTTGGGGACCGTCTCAAGTTGCAACAAAGAATGGTTCCAAGTATATGCTGACTATTATTGATGATTATTCGAGGAAGGTGTGGGCATTCTTCTTGGAGAGTAAGGATCATGTCTTTGTCACTTTCAAGCAGTGGAAGACTATGATTGAAAAGTAGACTGGGAGAGATGTCAAGCATCTCCGCACAGACAATAGATTAGAGTTTTGCTCTAGTTAGTTTGATGAGTTCTACAAGAATAAGGGTATTGTCAGGCATAAGACAATCCCGGGTACACCTCACCAGAATAGAGTCGCTGAAAAAATGAACAGAACTTTGTTGGAGAAAGTTCGTTGTATGCTGTCAAATGCTGGTTTGCCTAAGTCATTTTGGGCTGAAGCTGCTTCCACTGCCTGTCACCTTGTCAATCGTTCACCTCATGCATCACTTAATGGCAAGGTACCTAAAGAATTGTGGTTTGGAAATCCTCCTAATTATGCTGTCTTGAAGATATTTGGGTGTCCTGCCTATGCTCATGTGAATAATGGCAAGTTAGAGCCAAGATCTGTGAAATATATCTTCCTTGGCTATGCTTCTGGAGTGAAGGGATACAAGTTGTGGTGTCCCGAGCTGTCTAAGGTCTTGTTGAGTAGGAATGTTATTTTCAAAGAGACAGACATGCTGAGTAAGAGGGAGGATATTTCTTCACCTGGTGTTCCGAGTGCTCTAAGTGTGGACTTGCAAAAGTCAAAAGTGCAGGTGGAGTTTGATGCTGATCCAGAAGCGAATTCCTTCCGTGATGTTGATTGTCATGGTCCTACTCAAGGTAGGTTGTCTGATGAAGTTGAGAATATTGGCACAGTTGAGAGGGAGCCAGCGTATTCTATTGTTAGAGACAGGCTCAGAAGAATTATCAGGCCTCCACAGAAGTTGGGAGAGGCTGATATTGTTACTTTTGCCCTGAATGTGGCAGAAGAAGTTGATAGCTGTGAAGAACCGTCTAGTTACTCAGATGCTGTGAAGTCGAAAGAGTCTACTAGATGGTTGGTTGCTATGGAGGAAGAGATAGAATCTCTTCACAAGAACAAGACTTGGGAGATTACTGAGCTGCCTAAGGATAAGAAGGTTGTCAGTTGCAAGTGGGTATTCAAGAAGAAGGATGGTATACCTGGAGTTGAAGAGCCTAGATACAAGGCTAGGCTAGTGGCTAGAAGATATAGTCAGATTCTTGGTGTGGACTTTAATGAGGTATTTTTACCAGTTGTGAAGTATACCTCGATTCGTTCTCTTCTTGGTATTGTTGCTATGCAGGATTTGGAGCTTGAATAGCTTGATGTGAAGACAGCTTTCTTGAATGGAGAGCTTGAGGAGCAGATTTATATGGAACAACCTGAGAGTTTTCATATTGAAGGCAAGGAAGACCATGTGTGCTTGTTGAAGAAGTCCATGTATGGCCTTAAACAGTCTCCGAGGCAGTGGTATAAAATGTTTGATTCTTTTATGATTTCTCATGGTTATGAAAGGAGCAAGTATGATAGTTGTGTTTACCTGAAAAGGCTACGCGACGGTTCCCAAGTGTATTTGCTCCTGTATGTGGATGACATGTTAATTGCTGCAAGTGACAAAGGAGAGGTGAGAAAGCTCAAAGCTCTGTTGAGTAGCGAGTTTGAGATGAAAGATTTGGGTCCTGCTAAGAAGATCCTTGGCATGGAGATTGCTAGAGATAGAGGAGCAAGGAAATTATTTCTGAGTCAGGAGAGTTACATTGAAAAAGTACTTGACAGGTTTGATGTGACTGGTAATCCTGTGAGTACTCCTCTTGGTACACATTTTCAGCTTTCGTCTGCTTTATCTCCACAGTTAGCTGCTGAGGTCGATTACATGTCTGGTATTCCATACTCCAATGCTGTTGGTTCTCTGATGTATGCTATGGTTTGCACACGCCCGGATTTGGCCTATGCTGTGAGTGTCGTTAGCAGGTTTATGGCAAATCCTGGAGAAGGTCATCGGAGAGCAGTTGAGTGGATTATGAGGTACTTGAAGGGTACCAAGGGCGTGTGTCTACAGTTTGGAAGCACCAATGATGGAGTTGTTGGTTTCGTTGATTCAGATTATGCTGGAGACCTTGATAAGTCTAGGTCCTTGTCTGGATATGTCTTCACTATTGGAGGATGTGCTATCAGTTGGAGAGCTTGTCTACAGGCCATAGTGGCGCTGTCTACCATTGAGGCGGAGTACATGGCTATAACTGAAGGTGTGAAGGAGGCTATCTGGTTGAAAGGTTTCTTCTGTGAAATCTGTGAGAAGCTGCAGGTCGGTACAGTGTACTGTGATAGTCAAAGTGCTATCCATCTCACGAGGGATGCTATGTATCATGAGAGGACAAAGCACATTAATGTGAGGTACCACTTCATTCGGGAGCATGTTGTTCAAGGTGACATTGTTGTGAGCAAGGTGGGTACAAATGACAATCCTGCAGACATGTTGACGAAGCCGCTTTCTGGTACTAAGTTCGAGCATTGCTTGGACTTGGTAGGTGTTCGTACTTGATGCTGATAGCCCTTAGGGGCTGGTGGTGAAGGTGGAGAAACGTTGATGTTGGAGTCATAGAATTTGGTCCAAGGTGGAGATTTGTTAGGGATTGTTCCAAATTTCTAATTAGAGTAGGCTCTATTTCCTGATCAGAATAGAGTATTAGTCTCATATATATATACAGCCTATGCCTAGGTCTTATTTGTACTAGTTGAGAGCTGTGAGGTAGAGAGAACCCTCACGGAGGCCTTGTAACCGATTGGACTCACATAGTGGACGACTCTCCTTTGCCCGTGGTTTTCTCCCCGTCTTGGGGTTTCCACGTAATTCTTGTGTCTCGTATTTTACTCGTTTCGATCTTATTTCCCAATATAGTTAAACTCTATTATTGATATAAAAGTCTTATTATAATTATGATTATTAGTTTAATTTTAATCATTCATTGAAAATTTGATGAATGCGTCTGATTGTTTCTAGGTATATAGTTTGGTCCTTTCTCTACTTATAAAAAGATGCTAATGATATACATCAGTGGGTATCACTAAACGATAGAAAAAAGAGAAAAACTAAACTATGACTAAGAGAAGATTTCAACTGCATGGACATCAAGATTTCTCTTCATCAATTGATCCCGTACGCTTTCGCTTATTATTTATGTAATTAATATTACATAAATCTCTTACCCCTTCGCCGCCAAAGAAAAATCAAGAACAGATTGTTGTAGAGAGAGAGAGGTGCTGCAACTCGAGACCTTTCTGTTCAAATCGCTGTCGATTGGGAACTCTAAGAGCCGTCAACAATGTTAAACGTTATCAAGCAGGTTGTAGTGAAGCATCGACCCATAATTTATATCTGCTTATGGTTTATTCGGGGCCGTAATTCCGACCCAAGTAGGAGCGCGACCAAGAATTTGGCAAGGTTATAGAATTTCAGTTTTCTTTTGATCCAGGAGTCAAAATCTGAGGTGATGGATTTAAGGAATTCCGGAGCAAGTGGTCAAGGGATGCACTCGTTTGGGACTTTTTCCCATCTGGGGGTTTGATGGTTGGCGGTCAATGGGTGCTCATCGATGTGGAACTGGCCATGGGAATCCCTTTGTCCTTCTTGTGAAGATGATGATCATCTCCGTAACTTCACAATGGCTTTCTGGGATTCTTTGCTTGATGCATTGGAATCAGTCGGTGTGGCGGTGAAAAATTTGAGATCGCACTTGGAGCATTGGCTTGGCCCAGTATTTGGTGGTATGATTAAGAAAGTGTAGTTTGTGTTATGAACTCGTGCAATTATCCAAAAAGAGTAATGCAACAATGAACTTCCTATTCATATTATTGTGCATTGTGTTTACGAGTGGTTCGGGTGGTCTATTTCTAATCTTATTTTTGGAGAGTGAAAATCTAGCCATGTAACTTTTAAGTAGAATATATATTATTTTTTCTGCTGTAAATATTGGGGTATATATATATATATATATATATATAAAATTAATCTATTTACTATAAAAAAATTGGTCGTGAAGAATCAATTGAGTGATCATTAAATTGATAGGTACAACCATAAAAATATTTTTTGATAGGTATAGGGCCTCTTATCCACAATGCAATATAATCGAGGTAAACACACGTATGAGAAATGGTGTTTGACTTCAACAAATGAGCACCTATTATTTAATTTGTTGGAATTCTTTTGGGATGAAGCAGGGTAGCATATGGAAATTGCATTACCAGCCCCCCTGTGGGTTTGGTTTCTTATTTGGCTTCGGATTGTTTCTGAATTTGTATTGTTTTCTGGTGGATTTCTTGATGAAATGGTGATAACGGTTTTCTCCTTTAAAAAAACTGCATTACCAGCTGCTAACCCACAGTTTTCCCAGCTCCATGCACTGTTTCGAATTTATTCCAGCATCATAATGGATAAAATTGGATTGGGACCTTATCTCCAATGACAAAGTATTCGCTTGAAAATTATTTCATTTAATATTCTAAGTTTCTGTTGTATTTTTTGTTCTATTTTTTCCCTTTTCATGAGATGTCGCACTTCAGTTACGTGAGTATTTAAAACATGTCTTGTTGCAAGCATGAAGAAACAGCTAACTGAAAAATTTCGAAGTTGTCTTTAACTTTTTAACTTTTATTCTATGTCTATATCCTATAATCTGTTAGAGTGTTATGTAACTTGCTATTATTATAAATAAAAAAATTTTAGGCCACCCCTTTTTAAAAAGAAAAGGTTAGAATCTCTTCGTGGTCCATTGTCTGTGTTGGATCTTGGGCCCATCAGGCAATTATTATTGTGCCTGATTGGGCCTAGGCCCATTAGGCCCATAAGTTGGGTTGGATGGGGCGGTCAACCCGCGTTGACCGGTCCGATGCCACGTAGGCGCCACGGCAGCGTGACGTGGCGCTGACGCAGTTGCCGCCAAAGGTGGCGGTCCACGTGATGCGCTGACGTGGCGCCACGTGGCAGACATGCTGTCCGAAGTGCCACGTGGCGGACATGCGGTCCGAAGTACCACGTGGCACGCCGCGTGGCGGGCATGAATCCAAAAACTTGGGGATTAATTAGAAATTTGCCCAAAAATCCCCAAATCAACAGAAACCCTAATCGGGCGATTTGGGGGCATTTTTTCCCAAATCGAATTCTGTCGATTTCGTCAGAAATCTGACAATTTCGACGCTGTAGATCGACGATAGTCGATTCTCCGGCTTCCTCTCGACGTACCGATACCACGTTTGTGGATCGACGTCACCGGAATTGCGAGATTGAAGCCGATGACGGCGGAGAGGCGCGGAACGGAGAAGACGATCACGACAGAGAACGGCCGCACGTCAGCCCGCGAGGCTGTTACGGACGTGCTCGCGAGGACGCGATGAGTCGAACGCGACCGGTCTCGGCCGTTGGTTCGCCGCCATTACACGGTGGTCGTAGAGGGAGCGGTGGTCGGTTTTTTCGCCGATCGCAGGAGAAGAGAGAGAAAGTGAAGGGAAAATAAGCGAGGGGCAAAATCGTAATTTCACAATTTTTTCCGAAAATATTTATACCCGGGTCAAGAAAATTAAAAAACTGGACGGATTGGCCTAGTTTCTTGGTTTGACCCAACCCAATTTACGGTCAATTTTGACTCAAAATTGGACTTAAATTATTGGGTTTTTTTCTCTTTTAATTGGATAAAATCAGTTTTTATTCAATTAAAATCCAATAAATTGATAAAAATTTTGAGAAATTTTTGTCAATTAGGTTTATTAAAATTATAACGATATTTTTAATTAACTTAAAAAGAAAATATTTTGGAACGAGTTCCAAGATATGTTAAATTTAACTAAAATTACATGAATTGATCCATAGTATGATAATCAAAAGATTGAAAAATGAGTTTTTCAATCCTATTTTGGGAGAATATGAGAATTAACTCGAAATTGAATTACAATTGTTTCAAGATTTGATGGCTACTGGAGGAAGGTATCTGAACTTCTGTGCAACAGAACTTCGACAAAAGGTTCTGAAACGCCGTTTACCGCTGCGTATGCCTAAGGATGACATGTATGTTATCGTTGAGCACATCGAGGCTGTTCACCGGGAGATGCAAGACTGCATCTGGGCCGAAGGGTATGATCCTGGAGAGGACTGGCCCTCCATATTTCAAGACCTCCTGGTCACGCTGAAAATTCGTGAAGATATGTTTGTCTTCTCGGAGCCTGAGTTCAATACCCATAGAGATGCCCTCTACGGTTTGATCCACTATCTCGAGGAGAGGGGTCTTCGCAGAGAAATGATACCTTCTCATGTTCTGGAGCCGCGAAGCGGTTTAATTTTAAACCGTTACCTCACTAAGGAATACTATTATAGTTTTCCTCCGCTTCTGATCATCTGGATTATGGAATCGATCCCGGTTCCGGCGGTGAACTTGAAACTTTCCACCGGACCGTCCTCGCACTCTGTCCCCACAGGATCGTCCTCGGACCCGGATCCAGATATGTATCTGGATTCTCCTACCGGATTGCCTGGACATCCGATCCCTGTGTGATTACATGTTATGTTTAACTGTGCCCATGTACATATGTTATTTTTGGGGGGGCTTTTGTACAATAGGTTGAGATCTTATCTGAGTTTTTGTGCATGTACGAGCACACTTAGAGTGTACAAATACATGTGTCAAACATGTAATTAAATAAAGATATTTGTTTAATTACTTCCACTTGAGTTTACTATCGATGAACTTTAAACGGTTGAAGTTTAAAATTAATACTTGAATGGTGAGGGGAAGCATGCCCGCGAGCCACTTCGATTTTGAGATTAATTAAGGACTTCATATCGTTAAAAGTTATGAGTGAATAGTAAATTGTATCATATTGCCAAATCAAAATTCAAATATGTTCTCATATTAAAAAAAATCCATATAGAGATGTCAGTTGCTTCTAGATCTATCATAGCTGAGTTAAACCGTGAGTTAAAACTCAACGGTGAAAACTATGAGAATTGGAGCATGAAAATCCAATATGTGCTTGAGGAACAAGAGGTTCTGGAGCACATACATGTAATAATGGATGAGCCTGAAGAAGGCACAACTGCTCAACATAGGCGAGACAAAGAAGCTTATGTTATTTGGAAGAGAAAGAACACTACTGCTTGATTAATTTTACTAAGTTCAATGATGGATTATATCACCCGATAATTTTGCGTGCATGACAACGCGAAAGAGTTATGGGATGCTCTCAAACAAAAATTCAGAAATTTTTCGGTGTCAAAGCTACGTGCTTTGACCATAAGGTATGATCAGTGAACTAGCAGAGGCTAATCACATACTTAGCAACGAGCAGCAGATTCAAGCTGTCATCCGTTCTCTACCACTAAGTTGGGAATAGATGAAGATGAATCTTACCAATTCCGATCATTTGGTAATATTTGATGATGTTGCCAGATACCTTGAGCTGGAGGAAGATCGCCTCCTAGTTATGAAATCCCACCCTGAAGCCCATTCGATTTGTTCGACTGGGAGTGGTGGGAAAAAGAAGAAAGGTAAAGAGAATGGTAAGTGTAAACAAACTCCAAAGGCTGAAAACTATGGAACCAAGTTGGATGGCTCCAAGGCTAAAAAGAACAAGCGGTTTAACATTTCAAAAGTAAAATATTTTAACTGTCAACAGAAGGGACATTTTGCAAAAGATTGCAAGATGCCCAAGCAGGTACATCTAAACTCAAGTGTGAGGAAGTTGTATGTATCCTCTTGTACCCTTTTAACTGAGTCAAATTCTATGTGGGTGATTGATTCAGGAGCGACAGACCACATAGCTAGAGACCGTTGTTCGTTCGTTGAATACAGGCGGTTGCCGGCTGGAGTAAAAACCATTTTTGTTGGTAACAACTCGTGCGTGGATGTGAAAGGCTTGGGCACTTGTAGATTACACCTTCGTGGTGGTTGTGCCATTCTTTTACACGACGTGTTGTTTGCTCCAGACATTCGAAAGAACCTGATCTCAGTTTCGGCCTTAATGTCTTTAGGTTTTCGGTTGTCGTTTGAGGACGACACCGTTAGATTATTTTTAGATGATACATATTTTGGCCTTGGATATATATCGAAAGATTTTTTGATTCTGGAAATTGATCCTTGTGAAAAATTTTCCTTTGTCACTAGTTCAAACTCATCAGAGGATGATATTAAACTATGGCATTCTAGACTTGGGCATATCGGTCAGGATCGTTTAAACCGTCTAGCTAAGGTAGGACTGTTGAGAAATATAGAAAAATCTATATTACCTAGATGCGTATCCTGTCTAGAAGGGAAAAGCACTAGGAAACCTTTCGGTACTGGGGCTAGAGCTAAATTTCTAATACAATTAGTCCATTCTGACATATGTGGTCCAATGAACGTGAGGACAAGGCATGGAGCATATTACTTCATCACCTTCATTGATGACTATACTAGATATGGTCTGATATACCTAATTTCTCACAAGTCTGAAGCCTTAAACTGCTTCATGACATACATGAGTTTTGTTGAGAATCAGAAGGATAAAAAGATAAAGGCCTTATGAACTGATCGTGGCCGTGAATATCTTTCTGATGAGTTCAAAGTTCTATGCATTGAAAAAGGAATTGAACATCAGTTGTCCATTCCTTATACACCACAGCAAAACAGAGTTGCTGAAAGAAGAAATAGAACCCTTCTTGATATGGTTAGATCGATAATGGCAGAGGCAAGTTTGCCTTTATCATTCTATGGAGATGCGCTCCTGACTGCCGCATACGTTCTAAACCGTATTCTCTCTAAGTCTGTTACAGCTACTCCTTACAAAATGTGGATAGATCGGAAGCCCGATTTATCCTATTTTAAGCCATGGGGGTGTGCGTCCTATGTCCATTCTACCTCAAGTACTTTCGGTAAACTAGAACCGAGAGGTAGAAAAAGTATCTTTATAAGATACCCAGAGGTATCTAAAGGGTACGTGTTCGTGGGTGAACTGGACAATGGACATGTAACAGAATTTGAATCGTGCAATGTCACGTTTTTGGAAAATAAATTTCCAAAGTTGGGAGAGGTTAGTGATGACCTTACCTTTATGAGACAAATGAACCAAAGTCATCTGGATCACTTCTTCCGAGTGGGAGAATTTAGGAGGAAGATAGAGATTTTTCAACTCAAAATGACCCGGAAGGTCATGATCTGAGTCCTGAAAGGGAGGTAATTCCTTATTCCAGTAGGAGTATGGTATTTCTATCCAGTGGGAGTGCGATTTCTGGATATGATGAATATATGAGAGATGTTTATCAAAACTGGAAATGCCATAGGTCTAGCAGAACTAGCATACCACGCCGACGATTTGACATCGAAGGCGAGGCTAATGCATTCTTGGTATCACTAAAGAAATTTGGTGGTCCAAGTGAAATTCTTCTGGCCATCCTGCAGGATGAAGATGAACCAAAGAATATATCTGGAGTTTTGTCATCTCTAAAACGAAATGAATGAATGAATGCAATGGAAGAAGAAATGTCTTCTATGATAAAAAATCAGGTTTGAGATCTGGTTGACCTACCTAAAGGGCGTAGGACAATTGAGAATAAATGGATTCTCAAAATCAAGCAAAATGCAGATTGTAGTATCGAAAGATACAAAGCGCATTTGGTTGCCCAAGGGTTTAAACAACAGGCTGGGATAGACTACGAGGAGACTTTTGCACCTGTTGTTAGATTTACGTCAATTATGGTCATTTTAGCTATGGTTGCTAACATGAATCTAGAATTACATCAAATGGATATAAAGATTGCTTTTCTCTATGGAGAATTGGATGAAGAAATCTATATGATTCAGCCTGAGGGTTACGTTTAAAAAGGCTGCGAACACAAAGTTTGCAAATTGAATAGATCAATTTATGGCCTTAAGCAGTCGTCTAGACAGTGGTATATTCGCTTTCATAATACGATCATGCAGCATGATTTTATAATGATAGATGAAGATCACTGCGTGTATGTTAAGCGATCAGGAAAGAAGTTTGTTATCATCACTTTGTATGTTGATGACATACTTTTAGCTGGAAATGACATGGAATTTCTTGTCGAAATCAAAGATTGATTATCTTCTAACTTTGAAATGAAAGACATGGGTGAAGCAGATTACATACTCGGAGTTAAAATTTTGAGAAATCGTTCGAAAAGAATAGTGTCTCTTTCACAAGAGACATATATTCGCAAAATAGTAGAACATTTCAATTGTGATCACAGTAACCCAAAGTACGTCCCATTGGTAAAAGGTCATAATTTAGGTAAGGACATGTGCCAAAAAATAGCTAAACAACGTGAGGACATGGAGAAGATTCCTTATGCCAATGTAGTTGGATGCCTGATGTATGCAATGTTGTGTACTAAACCTGATATTTGCTATGCTGTTGGGATAGCAAGCAGATATCAGTCTGATCCAGGCAGTGCTCACTGGAAGGCTGTCAAAGGGATTTTGAAATATTTGAACACTACTGCAGAATAATCCTTGTGCTATCAAGGCCGTGACCTGATATTGAGTGGCTATACTGATGCTGATTGGGGAGGAGATGTGGATAAGAAAAAGTCTACATCTGGATTTGTTTTCTTGTTGAACAGAGGTGCTATCTCATGGAGCAGTAAGAAGCAAACATATGTATCCCTGTCAACAATGGAAGCAGAATATGTAGCTTCAGGTCATGCTGCACAAGAAGCGGTATGATTGAAGAGATTCTTAAGTCATCTCTCCCTGATCAACTCGACGGAGTCCGTGAGTTTATTCTATGACAATCAGGCAGCTATAGCATATGCTAAGGATCCTAGATTCCATAGCAGAGCTAAGCATATAGATATTAAATTTTACTTTGTTAGAAATTTAATAAAATATAAAGAACTGTGTATGAAACATATATCTACACGAGATATGGCTGCAGATCCAATGACTAAAGTATTACCTCGAGAAGTGTTCAAAAAACATGTTAAGTCACTGGGTTTACGACGGTTTTATTTGTAATCCGATTAGTTAGAATAAAGGAGTTTTATTCGGCAATATGAGTTATTTATAAAATATGTCGGACAGAGAAGTAGCCCACTCACACGGGTGTTTACCTCAGTGGGAGTCAAGAAGTTGATTCCTAGATGAGATAAGGCAGTTATTGGACATTCATAAGTGCATGTCCTATGACGGAATGCCGTCTTGCTCAAGAGCAAGTTTTCTTATGGGATGCAGGAATAAGTTGCTGCATTTGGATTTTCTACAATCCATATGATAAGATATAAGTGGAACTTATCATACTGTCTGTCCTATTAGCTTAGAGTTAAGCTAAGGTTGATACTCTAGTATGGTGTTAAATGACATGTGTTCCTTTAAAAAGGAATATACACCGTAACACGTGATCAGTATCATGTGTGCTACTCGACCACTGGATGGGATGAAAATGTTGAGTGATTTCACAATCCCTGGCGTGAGACCAATTTTCGAGAACTGTGATTCCCGAAACCTACCCTTAAGATCCTAAACGTATTCTGAAGTATGATCCAGTGCTGCTAGCTTGGAAAGTTCATGAAAAGGTTATGGCATAGCGATTCGACCTGGCAGGGCTGACCAGAAAAGTAGGCTGTATCATTATGAAAAGAATATAGTTAAGGGAGAAGGAACTCTGTTCATCACATTCTGAGTTTCGTGGTTCAGGTGCACCAATTGTATTAAAAAGTACAATAGTGAACCTGAATATAATTGTTTGAAATTACTGACGTGAACAATGGAATGTGACATGAGTCCTGGGGTAATAGCATACATTATACAAGAAGGTTGTCGAGATGCTATTATTTAAGTAGCCTGAGTGTCCGTGCTCTTGAATTTGGCTTAACATACTCGACGTGTGCTGGTCGCACGAAATCCTTTAAAGAAATCTGATAACTGTTGATCAAGGTCAATAATAATTGAGTGGGAGATGTTGGACCTTCGGCCCATCAGGCAATTATTATTGTGCCTGATTGGGCCCAGGCCCATTAGGCCCATAAGTTGGGTTGGATGAGCCGGTCAACCCGCGTTGACTGGCCCGATGCCACGTAGGTGCGACGTCAGCGTGACGTGGCGCTGACGCAGTTGCCGCCAAAGGTGGCGGCCCACGTGGCGGACACGCGGTCCGAAGTGCCACGTGGTGGTCATGCGGTCCGAAGTGCCACGTGGCACGCCTCGTGGCGGGCATGCGTCCCAGTAGTACCACGTGGCGCATTCTGGTGAGCCGGATTTTCTTATAAAAGGGGAAATCTGACTGGACCAAATTGAAAGTTTTCCAATAACCACTCAATAAGAAAAGAAAAATTCTGGATTAGTTCCTGAATTTTGATCAGATTTTCTATAGAAGAAATCTCGTGAAAATCAATTACGAATTCGTTTAAACGTGATCGTAATTCGACTAGCACGAAGACATTGTGGACCCGAACCTGTGGACCTCTTACTTCAACAAGTAAGTAATTTATTATTAACGAATTAGTTTGTTAATTATCTGGCTTTAATACGTAATTACTCGTTAATTACGCGTTGAAACCTTCACTCTGGTTCAAATTCAATCTCATGGGAAACGAAGCCGCCACAGGAGGGATCCATTCCGTCAAAAGTATCTGCAAAAATAGATTCCTCTCACTTTCACACAAAAAAAAAGAAAGAAAAGAAAATAGAATCCTCGTAATTCAAGCAAAATTCACGATCACCCCATCCTTTCTTCGTGGATTAATTTCAAAGATGCCAGGGGGAGGAAGAAATACCTTTCCCTGTTTTTTTTTCTTGTTTCGATCGGAAAACATTTTTCATGCCCCTGAACGCCGTAAGAGTAACAATTAACTACAACTTAAAAATATCTAGCCAACCCTTTTCCGCCGAAAACGATGCGATATTTCGATAACGACGTATCCGCCGAAAATGCCAAGAAAAAGACAAACAATATGAAAGTGATTAAAAAGATGAATTATTGAATTAGATGCTTTTGGAAGCGACGCTAAATGGTTTTTTATTGCATTATATAAAATTTAAATTAAATATATTTGTTATATAATAATATTACATATTTACGTCATGTATCCCAATACATTTAAGCCTATTCCTAATCAGAATAATACACTAAAATAAAACGAACTTGGGTAATAATTTGTTATCTTTTGCATCATTTACACGTAATAACAAAGTATAAATTCGTTACCCAACACATTTAATTAGTGTTCGAGCTCTCGTCACAAACTTGTCTTAGTTTTTGGGGAAATTACCTAATTCTCGTGGACTCAAACAACGCAACAGAAAATACATACGAACAAATTACGATAACTACAAGAAACACAACGTACAAGCACAAAGAAAGCACAATGAATGACACAAAAATTTGGTTACTCGGTTCGATCCACAACGATCGACGTCCGGGGGCTTCTAAACCAGGAGAGATTCCACTATATCACGCTCGAGCTTCACTCGCTCTCACAACAATGGATGCCTTCACTCGGCTCACTCTCTCCTCCTCTTCTCACCATACGCTACCCACACTATTGAGAGTTCTATTGTTTGTCGGAGGTAGTGTACTTGATTAGGATCATGTAAAGTCGAGGCAAGAGTTTGACTCTTTCTCCGTAAGACGAGATTGTCCCGTATTCAGTACTTACGGGCTACGGCAATCGTCCCCAAAATACAACGACTAGTTGCTTCCAAGATCGTAGCATAACGATTCTCGAAGCTTTAGCGAACTGCACGCTCGTTCGCATTCCTTGTGACCCTTCTGGAGTTTTCTAAAAATTTCAAAACTTTAAGGCTCCTTGCGACGATGCGCAGTGCCAAGTGCGCCACAAAGCGCCCATTGCGAGCTGCGTCTAATACGCCATGTGCACACGCACGTGCGCGTGCTCGTGCTCGTGCTCGGATGGTGGTCAACTCATTTTCTAGCTAACAAGGAGAATCTCCTTATAAACTATGAAAAGTTTGTGTCATTTTCCAATGTGGGATTGACTTGTTTCCAACTTTGGGCCTTCCCACATTTAGACTTTTTGCTTTAATTAGCATTTATTCCAACAAGCTCTCACTCTTGGCAAAATCCTAGGCTTGGACTCTACCCACTCTTCAGACAAACTCTCCTTCACTCGGAGAGCACCACCTCCTTCACTCAGAGTGGCTAACCCTTCTTCTTGGCAAGATCCTTCACTCGGGCTCTACCCACACGTCGAACAACTCTCCTTCTCTCGGAGAGCACCAGCTCCTTCACTTGGGGTGGCTAACTCTTCTTCTTGGGTTTGCCCTTCACTTGGAGTTTTTCTTCTCCTCCTCCTTCACTTGGAGGCAACCCTTCTTCTTGGGTCTTCTTCTTCTCCTCCTTCACTTGGAGATCTTCTTCCTCTTCTCCATCTCCTTCACTTGGAGGCAACTCTTCACTTGGGTTGGGCAATTTTAGAGCACATGGGCCACTCTCCTCCACTTGGAGAGTATCTCCTCTTTTCGTCTTCTCTCTTTGCCATGAACAACCCTCCTTCACTTGGAGGGTTGGAAGACCCTTTCTCTAGGGGTTCACCCGAATCTTCTTCTTCTTCTCCTCCTTCACTAGGAGGAGTGGGCACTTGGCCTCTCCTTCACTTTGAGAGCCTTTCTTCTTCCTCCCTCTTCTCTCTTTCTCTTTGGAGAAGTGGGCAACACTTTGCCTATCATTCTTGGAGGCTAACAATGAGTATTTATAGAGTCCACAACCTAGAAAACTATTTGGAGTCAGGAGGGACATTTTGGTCCACCAAAATACCAATTTTCTAGGCTATCTGGCGGGCGCCAGAATTCGGACAGGCGTTGGGGCAGGCGGGCGCTAGCCTTCACACGGCTGGCCATTGGCGGGCGCCAGGCCCGCTGCAGCTCTTGAATCCGCTTCGTCTCGCCTTCGCTTCTCGACCCGATCGTCACCCCGATCAATCTCAAAGCTCTTCACTCGAGCCACACGACACTCGAATGTCCTCAACGTCTTCACTCGACTCTTGACTCGATTGATTCTGCGAGCGTCCCTGGACTCCGAACCTAATCGATCAACTCTCGGACCATCCTCACGGCTCTTCACTCGAACCACCCGAATACTTCACTCGTACTCATGCTCTATACCCAACACCCAAAATAACTAACCTACCAAAAATAAATAAAAGATAAAACATCAATAAATAACGTTCCGTTTCTTCCTAAAGAAGGCAAAGAAAAGAAGAGAGGCAATGGTAATTAAGCATCTCATTAATCAATACAGAGTAATTACTATTTTTTAGCTTGCAGTAAACTGGATATGTCTAAGAGTGGTTGCCAATCAAATTAATGGCTTCTCCTTAAGAGGAATAATCTTTATGATTCTTATTAAACACAAACTGGGTTGCGCCTTTTTTTGGGTAGTAATTTATTACGCATTTAACGGAGGAGGCTTCCGTATCCAAATCAATACAGTATTATTATTCTAAACTTTTTTAAAAGTATAAAAAATATAAACCCAACAATTTTGAAAGGTAAACAAGAAGTTTGAACTCTCTACTTCCGTCAAATTCTCAAACACCTATGTCATTAGGCTAAATGGCCTTTGGGATTTGAAAAAAAATATTATAAAGAAATATTACATGTGGTTTTGGGATTTGGATTGGGTACGGAATGAAGAAATCATTTCGAATGGTTTGGAGTGAAGGGAGGACTGCGCTGGCAAGTACAGTTATGTGATACTGACCGCGCTGGCAAGCACAGTTATGCGATACTGACATGCACAGTTATGTGATACTGGCATTCGCAGTTATGTGATAATAGCATGTGTATTTGTGACAACGGCATGTCCCGTTTATGATAATGGCGTGCATAGTTTTCTTCATTTTGGTCCACGTGTTTTAGCATTTTTGCTAAAAAATCATACTGACATGCGCAGTTATGTGATACTGGCATGCACTGTTATGTGATACTGGCATTTGTTTCAGGCCTGCATTTGTGCGTGGCTTTTTTTATTTTGATTTCCGTATTTTTGTATTTTTGCAAAAAAAACCCTACGTATCTTCATTTCGAACAGTTAGAAATTTGGGCATTCTGTACCCAATCCATACCCGTGACTTTGAAGAAAAATAAATAAAGATATAAAGAAAAAACGAAAAGACAAAGTGAAAAATGGGATCTGGATATTATATAAAGCCCAGATAAAAAATCCACGCATAAAGAGGAGCGACTCGAAAGTATTGCATCCATTGTCTCTCTCTCTCCCCCCACTCTCCCCCTTTCAGTTCCCAAGAAATATCAAATACCCGCCCCCGCTCTCTCTCTCTAAAAACCGGAAGCCACCGAGGAATAAAAATCCAGTCTTTATTGGTAATAACCCAAAAGTACAAGCAACTTATCGAATAAAGGAGCTGCCTTTGATGGGGAAGGTGGCGGTGGGGGCGGCGGTGGTCTGCGCTGCGGCAGTGTGCGCAGCGGCGGCCCTGGTGGTTCGGCACCGGATGAGATCCTCCGGGAGGTGGGCCCGGGCGATGGCCATATTGGGGGAACTCGACGACAAGTGTGGGACCCCACTGTCCAGGCTCCGCCACGTGGCAGACGCCATGACCGTCGAGATGCACGCCGGCCTCGTATCCGAGGGCGGAAGCAAGCTCAAGATGATCATCAGCTTCGTCGACAATCTCCCCACTGGGTACTAACTAACACTCCCTTCCTTCCTTCCTCTGTCCATTATTTATGAAATAATATTTCTTCTTTTGATTTTTTTTCTAGTACTAATCAATCAAAGTTCATGCCTAATTTTTTTTTATGTGTAATTTATTTATCTACTTTGGATAATGATGTTTTTAAGTCAAAACTAGCACGCATCCGGACATCACGAACCCAAATGGCGTGCCTTAGGATGTCTCGGTAGTAGCGAGTATGGAATTGGTGAATTGTATGTTGCCAATGATTAATCTTGACCAACTTGTAGATTTTCCTTCATTCTTGGTTTAATTTGACCCTTTGGCAGTAGAAAGTTTGTTACTTTGGAGGGAATGGGGAGTGGACGTTTGGGTGGGAATTGTGAAGTGGGTGTGTTTTGCTTTTCTTGCTGATTTATCTTTTACTCATCACGTGTCTCTAGAAAGTTGAGAACTTTGAACATTAGACACATAGTGAGATGGGTTCCTTTCTATTGGGGCCTGTGATTGATGTGAACAAGTGTTGCTTCAGTGGTCCTAGAATAGACTTAACCTTAAAGGGGGAAGTGAGCAAATTGGACCAGGATGAGGTTTTGGGCAAGTTCCCCATATGCATGAATAGTGAGGAGGCACGGGTGGCACTGTTTGGTTTGGCGGAGGAAAACGTTAAGACACATATAGGCCTGTGATGTTTAGTACGTGTCTGTTTAAACAGGGTTTGCATGTGCCTTTTCCATTTTTCGTACCATGTCTCTGTTGATTTTTCGCGTGGAGTTTTCTACCTCCACTGGCTTCGAACTTTGTCTTCGCGGGTCCGAGACAGGTAAAAGTACAGTTTAGCTTGGCTAAAATTCAATTTCATTACTTGAATCACAAGTTCTTTGGGGGATGCATCAGATCTTCTCATGGCTTGTGCAAAATACCTTGGGTCATGGAGTCAAGTTTGTTGCTTGGAACTTATGCGAATGAGAGTTGGTCCAAGTAGTAAGAGAATTAGATTCAAGCCTTACGAATATAAAAGACACCCCTTAAATGGGGCCTGACAATGCTCGATTCTGGAAATAGAGATTTCATAAGAAAAGTTTGTTGCTTGGAATACTTTTTTTTTATTCCGATTTTTTTCTCTGAAAGGTAAATGTATATATTATTACTCTATGAATTAGAATTACACGGGGCTTGCAAAAGGGAGCAACAGTTCTGTTAGATAACCTCCGTGCCTTTAGTCTTACTGAGAATTACTCTGAATGCTTTGAATAAGCAGCGGATAGAAGTTTCTCAAGGGTTAACAGCCGAGCAGTTTGTCTTCCATGAGCAGTTATTGCCTTTCACTGGCTTATCAATTAAAACATAAGATCTTATTGTAGCTCTGTCCTTTGCTTCTAGGGATGAGACTGGCTGGTTCTATGCATTGGACCTCGGAGGCACGAATTTCCGCGTGCTGCGTGTATTTCTGGGAGGGAAAAAAGGTCGAGTTGTTAAGCAAGAATTTGAAGAAGTCTCCATTCCGCCTCATTTGATGACTGGGTCCTCTCATGTGAGTATGGAATGAGTTAGTCTGATGAGCCAATCTGTGGCTCAATTACCGGTTTATCTCACTCAGCGGATAATGGTGGTTTCAGGAACTATTCGATTTCATCGCAGTAGCGCTTGCTAAGTTTGTCGCCTCAGAAGGCGAAGACCTGCATCCTCCTCCTGGTAGACATAGAGAACTGGGCTTTACCTTCTCATTTCCTGTTAGGCAGACATCAATCTCATCAGGAAATCTCATCAAATGGACCAAAGGGTTTTTCATAGAAGACACGGTTGGTACCGATTACTATGAATCATTCGCTCTCTCCTTTTCCCAGTTACTTGAATTTTCCTAACATTGCAGTTGTGTCAAACGTTTCAATTTTACTTGTATTATACTAGATAAAGCAAAAGCTGGAAGCTGGTCTCCTACCCTTTCTGTTATTGGTTATGATAATTATTGCAGGATGGAGTACTGGTCCTAGTAATATGATTCTTCTTGAAAAATTATGTGCTTCTTCATTTCTGCTGTAAATTGTCAGATGGCTATTGCTCGTTTATGCTCATTGCAACCTGGTTATTTACTTGCTCACTACATGTTCCCCTAGGCAGGAATGTCAATTTTTGGTTCCTATCATGGTCCTGTAGAAGGGTTCTATTATTGAACAAAGACATGGAACATGTTCTTCTCATTTCAACTGTTGTGTCGATTTTATCTAATTGCATGGTTGGTTCGTAATCAGGTTGGACAAGATGTCGTTGGAGAATTGACTAAAGCTATGGAAAGAGTCGGCCTTGACATGCGTGTGACAGCTTTGGTAAGGAAAATAATTTCACTTGTAGATCCCCTCTTGAATTAGCCACTAATCCCTAAGCATGTGAAAACTATTTGGTTGGGAAGTTGTCACTTATTTCTTGCTTGTTGGTTGAAATAGGTCAATGATACTATTGGGACATTGGCTGGAGGCAGATATCAGGATCAGGATGTCATAGCTGCTGTAATCTTAGGTACTGGATCCAATGCAGCATATGTAGAGCGGGCTCAGGCAATCCCCAAGTGGCATGGCCTTCCACCTAAGTCGGGGGAAATGGTAAGTACTTCGAGTCAATATTGTTTTGCTAGTCGGTCGCAATTTCCCGAAATGAAAGTCATTTTTTCTTCTCTTAAGACAGCCATATCTTGTTATGATGATTAACTAAAGACATAGTGAACATTGAGAAGACAAATGGATGCTAAAAGCTGCTTGATTGATGCTAGGTTATTAATATGGAGTGGGGGAATTTCCAATCATCACACCTCCCATTGACAGAGTATGATCATGCATTGGATGTCGATTCTCTGAATCCTGGGGAACAGGTAATGATGGTTTGGTCATCTTACTTGCTGTTGAAAAAAGTGAATGAAGTTCAGACATTGATCATTGTTTCACGCAGATCTTTGAAAAACTTATTTCTGGTATGTATTTGGGAGAAACAGTACGCCGAGTCCTTTTGAAAATGGCTGAAGAAGCTGCCATTTTTGGGGATATTGTTCCCCCAAAGTTACAGATCCCATTTATCTTGAGGTATGCATGGTTTAAGCAACTAGCCATCATTTAAGATTCCTCTACCGCTCGATTTTCCATATTTTTGGTTATACTACAAAATAAAATGTGAGCTTAGATATCAGTTCCATTGTTTCGTTTTTGCAGGACTCCTGACATGTCTGCAATGCACCATGACACATCCTCTGATCTTAGAATTGTTGGAAAAAAGCTAAAAGAAGTATTGGAGGTAATCTTGCTTATGACTGCCTTTTACCTTTGCGACTTCCATCTCATATTCGGTAGACAAAGAATGAACAGCCAAAGAGAATTCGAATGCTCCCCTTCTTTGGTATATAAATGCAAGCGAGCTTTAATGCCTGGTCGGTCCAAAATGGCAATATCGGTGGTTTTATTGTTAAGAGTACATTAAATTTCTGTTTTTTCTGCTCAGATACCTAATACCTCCCTGAAGACGAGGAAAGTTGTGGTCCAGCTGTGTGACATTGTTGCCAGTCGCGGTGCACGCCTAGCTGCCGCAGGGATCGTGGGGATAATTAAAAAGTTGGGTAGAGACACCGTGAAGGATGGCGACAAGCAGAAATCCGTGATAGCTTTGGATGGTGGGTTATTTGAACACTATACTAATTTCCGCAACTGCATGGAGAGCACTCTGAGGGAGCTGCTGGGAGAGGAAGTAGCTGAAACTGTCGTCATCGAGCACTCCAACGACGGTTCGGGCATCGGAGCGGCTCTCCTAGCAGCGTCTCACTCTCAGTACCTAGAGGCAGAGGAGTCCTGATCACACACTGCCTGAGATAAAAGATTACAAGAGCTTCAATTTTTTGTATACTAAATTGTCTTGTGTTCCCTGTAGTGAGTTATGCAAGAGCTAGGCAAGGCTCCTTGTAGGAAATAAAGTTTATAATGGGTGAAGGAAATATGCTTTAATGATACTTTCATTCCTAGTCTCATTTTTCGTGTTCCACTGTGCTTTAGAATAAAGGAATGGGAGAGATGTAAACTGTTTTATCCTCAAGAGGAACATGACGTTTCCTCTCTTCTCAGCTTGATTGCCTGCAGGTCTGTTGGATGGAGATATTTTTTTTATACGAAACACAAGCCCGAGTATATCGGAAGAAACAACCTACCCATAATCTCAAACTCCTACCAAGAGGGTCGTACAATACCTCATCCTAATGACTTCTACTATTACTAGCCTCAGAAAAGGAATCCTCTCTCGAGGTTGAGGTTGCGGCTAGGGATCCCAGTAAGTAAGTCGGAGAATAAGCATATACATGGGCCCATATGGGCTTTGTTGATATCTGTGTTGGGCTTTTTTGTTTCTACCCCGTCATCCAGCCAGTAAACGCAATTCCCTCCAAAAGATTCGCGCCTTTTCCTCTAATAATAAATGTCCAAAATTGACCATATTATAAAGTTTAAATCAAAAGCATAATATGATTATCTCACACACACACATAATGCACTTGTGAGATGGTCAAATAAGAAGTGGAGGAGAGTGGCAGGTGAGAGAATAGACTGTGTTTGAGAATGGTGGGTGGGTTCTCGAAAATAAACATTAAAATACAACATCATGTAATGAAAGTAAGCAGGCATAGACTTCCAGACAGCTGGCAATCCATGTGAAAGTGAAACCTTAATTTTACGTATGCCACCTGGCATGGCACATTTCTCAGGTAGATTGTCTGTTTTTTTTACATTAAATGTTTATTCATTTATCTGTTGGGTTACGTACCAGTCAAGGATGGAGCAAGGGACCAATGATGAATCGAATCGAATCAAATCAAAACACTCAGTCACTCCCTACCTCCAGGGTCCAGCCAGCCAGCCATTCAGCGGTGTGGTCATTCTAATTTGAGAGAGAGAGCCGAAGATGTTGTATGGGTGGAATAAGCATATACCTCTCTTAGTCAACGGCCCTTCCCTTCCCTTCCCTTCCCTCCCCTCCCCTTCCCTTTCCCAACGCGCGCGATCTACCTCTCTTCTCATCTCCACAGAATAATTAGTTAGACTCTGTAATCAATTAATTTCGTTAATAATAATAATTACTATTATTATACAATTGCAAATGCGGCTGCTACTTGTCCCTAATCTGAAACCACCCATCCCATCACCGGATCAACTCCACCTTCTCTCTCTTGTCTTGTCTTTGTCTTTTGTATATATTAAGAGAAGAGAGCCAACATCCTCCCCCCCTGTACTGTAGTGATTATTATTATTATTTGAATTATTGGGATTGAAACCTCCCCTCCCCTCCCCTCCCCTGGTCTGGTCTGGTGTGGTGTGGTGTGGTGTGGTGTTTCTCTTCCATTATCCACTGGTCCCTCGGAAGAGAAACTCCGCGTTAGCTCTCTTTCGCTTTTGGGTTTAGAGTCTCTCCTTCTCTTTTCCCCAAGCCGGAGAGACGGAGGAGTGGGAAGGAACAAACAAAACAAAAAATAACTTCTTCTTTTTTCTTTTGTATATTTATTTATATATACATATTTAATACATTGTATTAGAGAGAGGGAGGGAGTGGGGATATCATTCATATAGGGAAAATGTCGGGAATGGAGACGGTTGATTGGTTCCTCTTCTCCCTAAGTAAAGCCTTCTCCACCCCCCTCGCTGTCGGCTTCCAGATCCAGGTTCCTTCCTTTCCTCCTCCTCCTTTCTCAAAGTTTTTGCCTTTTTTTTTAATATATATATTTAATTGTTGTGCTATTTCCTTTTGGGGAGGCCTCATGGTTGGTTAATTTAGATCAGGCGTAGGTAGGTAGGTAATTCAGATATAGATATAGATTAGGTAATTGAGGTTGTTAATATAACACACTAACACTAACAATTTCTGTTGCTTGTGTATTATTGTGTTGGTGGTAGGGATGTTGTATCTGTTTAATTCTGGCTCTAGGGTGGGCACTTGCTGCGCGTGTCAGGTATGTATGTATGTATGTATGTTCTAAATTATAAATGCATTTATTAACTCCTCTAGTGTTAGTGTTAGTGTTAGTGTTAGTGTTGGTGTTGGTGTGTTCTAGTCTTCTCCATCATTTTGAGGATTGATTGATTATACATACTATCCGACAGGAACAAAGAGATCAAACAAATGAAAGCCAGCATGCGAGCTGGAAACAGCTTTGCATTTCTGTCTCATGATATCAACGAGCTCCAGCACTCCCGTCAGGTCAATCTTCCTAGAGTCACCGTCATTATGCCCTTGAAGGGGTTCGGAGAGCATAATCTACACAACTGGAGAACTCAGGTTACTATCTCTCTCTCTTTTTTTTCTCTTTTTCCTTCTCATTTTTTTCTTATTGCATTGCTTGCTTGCAGATAACGTCTCTTTATGGAGGCCATGTTGAGTTTCTTTTTGTGGTGGAGAGCACAGAAGACCCTGCTTATACTGCTGTTTCCCGCCTGATATCCGACTTTAAGGTGCTTCTTTCTTTCTTTCTTTCTTTCTCCTGCACAGATGCAAGACTTTTCTTATTTTTAAGTGCAGAAAACTCAAGAAGACAGGGTCGCAACTTATGCACGTGATGATAAGAATCTTGTCGAACTTAAAGCTGCACTTTCTATAATAAAAAAAATGAGTATGTCACAGCGGAGACTCGTTGGATCATTTTTCGTTTGTCCTTATGATTCTTTCGTTGCAGGATGATCTTGAAGCTAGAATTATCGTAGCTGGTTTGTCAACAACTTGTAGTCAGAAAATTCACAATCAGTTGGTAGGTATCAGGAGGCTTACAAGTTTCTCAACTGACAGTGTGGGATACTTTCCGACTGACTAATCCTTGTTCTATATTTGTACACACTTTTAAAAAAAAGATTGGAGCAGAACAAATGCATAAAGGCAGCAAGTACATATTGTTTTTGGATGACGATGTGAGGCTTCATCCTGGAACAATCGGCGGTCTCACCGCCGAGATGGAAAAGAACCCCGAGGTATTGAAACTCGTTTCTTGACTTATCCATTGGTCAAAATTTCTCTTTTTGTGTTGAACCATTCTTCCATAATGTTGTGCAGATATTTATTCAAACTGGATACCCTCTCGATCTTCCCTCTGGAAGCTTAGGAAGTTACTGCATATATGAATATCACATGCCGTGTTCGATGGGGTTTGCAACTGGGGGAAAGACCTTCTTCCTTTGGGGCGGGTGCATGATGGCAAGTGGCTATGGCACTTCTCTTTTTTCTTAAAGCTTCATATGATCATCACTCCATTTGTTCCATTATTTACTTTTGTGATATGTTTCATTTGCTTTCAGATGCATGCTGATGATTTCAGATATGACCGCTATGGTGTGGTGTCGGGACTTCGAGATGGCGGATACTCGGACGACATGACTCTTGCAGCATTAGCTGGTAACAACAGTCCGCAGCTGTTCTACTAATGTGGATACATTTATTTAATCTACATTTTTAGATTATTGACTTGTACACCATTTTCTTAGGGGATCACAAAAGGCTAATTACATCACCTCCGTTTGCTGTTTTCCCTCATCCGCTTGCCAGTGACCTCAGTTTTTCAAGGTCTGCCATTTATTTTTAAAATTTATGCTTCAAAAAAGTTGTATGCTTCTCCCACCCCACATTTGGCCAATGGGCTTGTTCCAGGTACTGGAATTACTTGAGGAAGCAAACATTTGTTCTGGAATCATACATATCCAAGGTCAATATGATCATGAACCGTGCATTATTCTCTGTGCACTGCTATTTATCATGGGGGTTTGTGGCACCGTATGCTATGTCTACAATCCACATTCTAGCGGCACTGAGAATCTATATCAGAGGGTATGCAACCGAGGAAACAACATTCGTTTCTAATGGTGAGTTTACTATGCCTGTCCGGAAAGATTATGTTGCTAGATATAACTATTCTCGTGTTTCTTTTGGATAGCAAGTGACTGCAGACAAATAAATTCAACCAAGCTGCAATAAAAAGATGTAGCCAAGTCTACAAACAGAGAGATGTAGCCAAGTCTGCTCATTTGTGCTGATTAAAATCCTTGTCCACAGGGCTGTTACTTGTCACTTGCCTTGCCGTATGTACATTTTTGGAGCTTTTCTCAATGTGGAACTTGACGAGGGTAGAAGTCCATCTATGCAATTTACTGTCACCCGAGGCATCCCCGCTATCTCTTGCGTCTTATAACTGGGTTATGGTGAGTACTTCTAGTTCTAGCTGATCTTTTACACTTGTACTTGTTTTCTTTCACTTGCTTCCTGCATCGCTGGTTCAAAATTCTGCAGCATCCTTCCTCGGGTGAGACAATCTTGCTGATATAAGAATTTGAGCAGGTATTTGCTGCAATGCTGGTGGATAACTTCTTATATCCGATATCCGCTTTCCGTTCACACTTCTCCAAGTCCATCAATTGGTCCGGTATTCGATACTACTTGAAGGATGGGAAGATCAGCATGGTACCCCTTTTCTCCTGTACTGCTATTATTATTACTACTAAAGAGTAGAGTTCTTTTGCGTTACTGCATTGTGTTGAAATTTGACTTAATATGTAAGCAGAATACTTGCTTTAGAAACAAACTAATGGTCTCCGCGAAATGTTTGTTTCCTAATCCTGAGTGCAGATTGAAAGAAGCAAGGATATGGGTCCGATTATCACGGATTTGGGAGGGAAGAATCTCACCAGGAGGAGGGGACTTCCTCCAAAGATGTCATTAGTTGGCTCTCTACTGAGAAGTTTGTCCCAATGGAGACAACCTAAGAAGTTTGACATCTAGAGATGGATCTTCTCGAACAACACATGCAATTTTTTTGCCCCCTGACAAAATTACGCTAGGGCCAGTCAGGATCTGAACTTCTCTAGTTGTTCAAAATGTTATTTGTTGTGTAGGTTGGGGTGCTAATCATTGTTTGAGTTTAGTGAATTAGGAATTGTTCCTCCCATTCTTTGATCTCTCCATTCAATCATTGTGATTCTTCTGCCCAGCTCAGCTCTCTTCTGGGTTTCCATTGTAATCTGTAGTGAGAGTTTTGTAATTTATGCAACTCAGTTGGAAGTCCAACGCAAATACTTTTGATGATTTTCTTCCAATTATATCTCAGCATATGGGTTTTTCCTTTGTAGTGAGGCATCTGGTTACATGGCAGGGAAGTGAACAAGGTGCTGAGTACCGACGTCAATGAAGAAGATGATCGAATCTTCAATCCGGGTTTTCAATGATTCACGGCTAGTCTAAACTCGAAGTACACAACTGGGGTCACTACATCCTCTCTCATCCCTTAGGCAGTAGAGTGTCTATATTTTTTCTTCCGAAGAGAGGGTGTAAATCTTTCACGGCTCAAAGAAAGGGATCAGTCTTGAAAAAAGAATTGGAAGGAAACAGACAGTAAGATAGACAAGCATCCCCAGATTGGACAGAAGTATCTGGTTAGAACTTGCATTACTCCCAGTTCTTGATGACCCAAAAGTTTCATTGTTAAAAGAAAGCAATAATGCAAACATGATACAAAAACGATGCACTGGCTAAGATAAGAAGACAGAAGAAAAGTTCTTGAACTCACTTTAGCGGTAAAGTCAGCAAAATGAGTTACCTCTCCAGATCTCCAATATAGAAGTCGTCAATCATGTCAAAGACCCGGGTGCCGTGCTGCGGTCTGACATGTAATATCAGCAACAAAAAGAGCTTGAGAGACTCGCAGAGGAATGAAGAAAGATAGACAAAGTACGAAGGAGTTGGAGTTTACAGAACACTAAGGTAAGAGGGAGAGATAACTTCAGATAAAAGTCAACAAACAGGAGGTAGTGAGAGGTTCTCCATGACATCTCTAGAGTAAAGAAGATGCCATACCTCGCTAAATCAGCAAGTGTCAGAGTAAAACAGATACATACCCAAAAAAACCCTCCGTCGAATCATCTCCAGCATGCACCAAAATGGCATCTCCTCCTGGGTGCTCTTCTACATACGAAGTAACATCGAACACCTTTTGTTGCATTCAAAGAAAGTCAAAGATATGAAGCAAATGAAGGATTAAGAAGGTACCTGATACATTGCAAAGTACATGAAAATCATAGACCTGAGAAAAGTACCTTTCCCTTAATTATAATCCAACAGTCGGTGCTCTTGTTGTGCAAGGAGACTTCCGCTTGGGTGTAAGTCTTTGGAGCCTGACGAAGGAGACAGTTTATGCTAAGAACAAGGAAAATAAAGTGCAACACCTACTAACCGATTTCAAGCAATATGCATGACATATATAACTCCAAATCAAGATTGAGTACTTCCGATGCATTAAACGGAACTTTTGGAGCAAGATAACAATCAGGGGGATATTGAAAAGAGCAACGATGAAGACCTCAAAGTGACTGAGGCATATATTCAGACCCGGGAAAGAGATCATTCAGGACAAACTTTTACTAATTGACAGAAACATGACTAGCGCAAGTCTCATACGATAAAAAATAGACCTTGATAACTCTTGCTGCCCCAGAATAGAGTACCAAGCAACGCCAACCAAGAGAAAGTCAGAAACAACAACCCGCCAGAAACATACCTTACTTCCAGCAGAGCTATGACTCCTTACTTCTTGAGCTGCACCGAAGAAACAGATCTGATTAATGGAACATACATATTGACTAGACCGAAAAGGGAAGGAACATGAGCAGACCAGGAATTAACAAAGGAGGAGGGCAATGTAAATTGACCTGATTTAATACGTTTTCTTGGAATCAAGATAAAACCACCCAACAACACACCAAGAATCAGCACCACCACAGCTAGGATCATCATCACTCAGATACACCTCCTCACACCACCCAACAACGGCTACACAATTCAATGCCAATCAGGAAAAAAAAAGCAAAATAATTCACCGATGAAGAAAATATATGCCGATCCGAACACGACACAAAGAAAGCTACAAACTATGCAACCGCGAAGAGGCCTAGTTCAATTGCAATGTTCTTTGGCTCTCAACACCCAAAAGAGTGGATTTTTATCAAGATCTCACTGGAAAGTTCAAGTCTTTGCAAAACGCAGACGGGTTAGATGAGGAAAGAATAACTGGGTGGTCTCAGTTTCTCAATTACAACACATTAAAAGGTCGTCTTTTGAGTTTGGTTCCGCCCCACTGAGAGAAAGAGCTTAGCTCCTTCCTTGTTCAGTTAGAACTTAGAGGAGTCAGATCCTCCTCGTTGGAGAGAGAGAGAGAGAGAGAGAGAGAGAGATGCGACCTGTTTGGATTCTGCAAGTAAGTGGCTTGTGCTTGCTTGGCCTCAGTCGTCGTCGGTCCTCCGGCCTTCCGCCGTCGAGGGAGTTCAACTTTATTGGTTATTGCAGGATTTGGGAAATTAGACATTGGGCTCGGTATTTCAACTATGGACAGAGTAACAATGGGCCCAACAGAAGCTTCTTCATCTTCTTTTCTTTTGTTTTTTTTATGTAAAAGAGAGAAATTTTGGAATTGAAAAAGAGAGAGTTGATTTTTTATCCCACGACTATTACTACTGCAGTTTACATTTCACAGCATTACTGGTAAATGATAAATCAATTAAGTTGCCCTATTGAGTTATCTTGATGAAGAAAATTGAAAATTGTCAATTTTTTCATCCATGACCCTTTGATATCAAATAATAAAGTAAAGTAAAATCACATTTTATAAAAGAGTGACACTCCTGGGTTTTTTTTTACCAATCTCAATGAAGTATTGGGACACTTGATACCTAAATGGGATCCCGAATTAAAGAATTCCGAATCAGGCGTCCACGTGGGTTAATACGAAGGTAAAGTTTCGTATTGTAGAACCACAATATGGAAAACAATTCAGTAATGGACACCTGATTCGATATACTTTAATGTTGAACCCCATTTTATTAATAAATGTCCGAATAAAAAACCCCACTCCAAAGTGGAAAAGGACCAAATTGAAATCCCGACCAAACTCACGCGGCACAGACAGAGAGAAAACCCAACCCGACGCTGAAACCTAAACCCCAAAAACTTGGAAAAAGAGAGAACCCAGAAAGAAAAAAGGGAAAATGGAGGAGGAGGAGTGGTCGAGGAGGAGGAGGAGGAGGGAGGAGCTGAGCATATACAAGGCGGCGCGTGCGATTAAGAGGAAAGAGAACAGCCTCTACAATGCGCTGATGTCGATATACTCCGACTCCGTTTTCGTCGGCGAGATCTCCCAGCTGTGGCCGGAGCTCCCCCTCCTCGCCAACCTCCGGTGCGGCCTCTGGTACTCGTCCGCCTTCCACTCCACGTGCTACTTCAAGTCCACCGACGGCCACCAGAACAAGTGCTCCTTTAGTACCTCCCGCCTCAACCTCCACGTCGCCCTCCTCTCCGGTAACCCACCCTCCCCTCCCCTCCCCCCCTTTTAAATTCTAAAGGAAGGAAATTTATTGGTTGGTTTCTTGAACATTGGATTAGGGCAGAAGGGCGGGTGCATGATCGTTGATTCCACGCGGAAAGGGAAGCGCTTTCCTGACAGTATGTCCAAGACGATTCCCATCTGGGCTTGCGTTTTCAATCGGGCGGTTGCAAGGCTTAGGAGGAGGTATGAGGTGAGGGAGAACGGAGGATATGTCGGTATAACTAGTGATCAATGGGATTGTTCTCTGCATCTCCCTCTTTGGGTACCGGAAACTGAGAAGGCAGCCATTGAGGAACGGCTTGAGGGATGGACTGATGAGTTGGAAGCCAGCGGAGCTGATATCGAGTCTATCTCGTCGTGCCTTAGAAAGCCCTTGCGACCTCTGTGGATTTCTCAGAAGACAGTCATCTGGTTGAATGAGGTGCCGGATCATGATTCATGGGATTTCACCCCTGTTATACTTGTTTCGCCCTCTTTGCCTGATGGCATTGCGCAGCAGAGGACGACTTCAGAGTTTAGCTGGGCTTACATAGCGGGAGCTGGAGATGATGAAGAAAGTTGGGCGAGGGGTTTGTCCCCCGGTCTATTTTGGAAGCATGTCTATGATCTTATCAGCTCTGGTCCTGATTTGTGTAATCAGAAGGTCGCTGACATGGTGGAGAAAGATAGGGTGTATCGTGCTCAGAGAGGAATGGATGCTCCTCAGGTTATGGTCAAACCGCCTGGAAAATTGAATGGCATGGATGCTATTGATCCTGAATTTAGTGTGAACATGCAAGAGCGTGATAGCCCTCTCGAGTCTTCCAATAATGACCTTGCAATATTCTGGCTGGGTTTGACCAATGTCGCTGTTGGCCCAATTCAACTTGGTAAGTGTGTCTGTTACTTCGAACCCGGTTTCTGGTTATTTAGATGTGATCCAAAGAAAGGATGAATAACTTCATTTGTCTTTAGGTATTACCATTGTTTGGCAAAATAAGTTCTTTGTTACTTCGCTTACGGTCCAGTTCATCCTCCCCTTTTCCTCCTGTTGCAGCTGCTGACATGTCTGATGTTGATTGCATACTGAACTGTGATCAAGAATCAATGTCAGTTGATTCCAAAGGTTACTTGCATCTTCCTATGGTGGTAGGTCTAGATAATGAATATTCAGTGTTGGGTATGTCAGCCTGTTATTTTATTTTACCGGTAACTTTTTGTTTGAGACCAGAGCTCAAAGCTGGATAGATTTTCAATCTTGAGCAATCTTCCTACCGCTGTGGACTTTGCAAGAGTCAAGCTTTCTCGGGGAAATAGGCTTCTAGTCTGTTGTCAGACTGGTATGAAGTTGTTACAGTGGCCTTTCTTCTTTTCCTTTTAACGCGCAACTGTCTTTCTAAGTTTCAGTGTCAGCCTCAAAATGTTTTTGTACACGCACAATTAAGCCAAAGCTAGTTTTTCAAGGACTGTGGGAACTGTATAAAATGGATATTGGTCTTTTAATCTCACAAGAATTGATGTTGAGTTGCCAAGGCACTGCTCAGATGGCTGCTAATATTTTGTTCTCGATTTTTCCCAGGGGAGGATATCAGCGTGTGTGTCTGCCTGGCAATATTAACATCACTGTTTGATGATCAAGGTACGGTGATTAGCTATTTTTTAGAGAAATAGTAGAGATAAAGATAAAAATATTTTCTGACAACTAGGAATGAGACAATCCAGGTATGACAACAGACAAAGTAAGGCCTGGTTGTTGTCTGGTTTCATTGTTGCATAAGTTTTCAAGTAGTACCGTTCCGAATCCCCAGAATGTATGTTGTCCTCTGTTATTTATGGTATGCAATTTTTATTGACAGTTTGATTATAACAGTGGCATGTAATCTGTATAGAACTATCATACTTTTCTCTTTAATGTGCTGCATTTTCCCCAATCGTGACACAAACTTATGTTCTCTTCTTTCAAGAAAACTTGCCTTTCTCCTATTCATTATATCTGAAGTTTCCGGATTCTGACTTCTTAGGCACTTTTGATGGTGGGAATTCCTCCAATCCTACTATTATAACCAAATGGGAAATGCGGCGGCGACTTGTATATGTCTGCAAGTATGCGACAACAGCTCGACCTTCAAGAGGGAACTTGAAACAAGTGTTTGCTTTTCTTACGGGAGCAAGGGTTGGTTCAGCTTGAAAGATCTACCCAATCACAATCTGCAAGGGATGTGGATCTCGAACTGACGTGAGTAACTTATGCAGCACCGAGGGAGCTATAGTGAGAGGATTCTTGGATGGATCCCAAGTGGTTACCTACTAACCTTATCAGGCTCATACCTACCTACCTACCGGTGGGCTCATGCACAGGTACTCCGAGCCTCCAAGGCCATTTCTATCAGGGAATCCAGTTCCCTGTGCTTCTAGATAGCGCACAAATATGTTGTGCCGATTCAGTATGGCAGCTGATCTTGTCGATAAACGCTTGTGTCAAGCTCCAATGTTATGTGCTTGGTTTAAAGTAAAGGGTGGTCTTTTGGGCAATGTCAAGCTTGTAACTTTGCTCGGGAATCTCTTTCTTGATAAAAGAGTTTAATGGCTAAAAAGTACTTGGACGTTATCTGGTTGGTGGTGCAATCTTCTGTTGGGTCCAAAGCAGGTAGCTAAAGCAAAATCGTTGATGCAAAGGCAGCTGCTGACTGAATTTCGCTCGTCTGATATGTGCACTAGACTAGACGGAAAGATATTGAGAAGGACCAGGAAGAACAGGAGAGTGCAGCAAAAAGCATAAATATACTTTCCAAATTTGGCTTAATATGATTAACCATCTTTTTGTACCTTTTGGACCATGGATATACTTTTACATGTTAAAGATGGCTTATGAGTTATCCAGAAGATAACCTAAAGAGCAATGATTTCTTCCTAGTGATGTAATACTGGTGGTGGTCTTTGTGGAAGACAGACAATATACTGTTGTTGCATGCAATCTGCTTTAAAGGGTTTGTGTGGGCTTCGTCTTTATCGACAAATTTCTTTTTGAGGAATGCCATCACCAATTTAGATACATGAATATTACACTTCATAGCTCATCCTACCATTTATATATGTGATACTCTAATTCTGAAAAACTTTAAGTGATTTGATTGGTACTATCCATATCAATAAGGTCCACTTTTTTTTCTGGTACACATCTTGAGAGAACTCCAAGGTTAAACGTGTTTGGCCGGGAGTAGGATCAGGATGGATGATCTCTTAGGAAATTTTCGGGATGCGTGTGAATAAACACAAAGCACGCTAAAAAAGATCCGTGTTGGTCTGTAGAGACTAGTCGGTCGGATCTCGAGGATATATGTCTGTTACGCCTCACATCAAAGATTTTCAATATTGACATCACATTTGTGTTTAAATTTTGATAATAGAGAAGTCACTTCAACTCGATATTGATTAATCAATATAATGAATATTTCGATACTGTTGCGGGATAAGTGAACAAGTGACCCGAGACGGATCCGGAGTGGTCGTCCCAAGGTCTGTCTAACTTATACTAAGGCTATGCTAGGCTAGGCTACGCTAAGCTACGAGCTACTGGCTACGGAAAAGAAAAGCGATACAAGATAAGTAAAGTAGTTGTTTGTTGTGTTGGTGATGATCGTCTCCCTTGCCCGAGCCCTCCTTATATAGAGTGTATTGACCTAACCTCCGCGCCTTCAGAATAGGAAATCCTAAACTGCCTCCAAGACCTTCGGTTCCAAGTCTCAATCCTGAGAGATCCACTTCAAGTTATTTGTTCCTAATATGACGGGATCCTCCCGGCTTAGTATAGGAAAACACAGGCTGCCTTCCTCGAACGAACAGATCCCATCTCAAAATAGGAACATCCTCATCGTGACGCCCAAGCAACTGTGATCCAAGATCTCACCCGAATCTCAAAAATCTCGGCTCAACTTAGGAAAATAAAAGCTGACTTGACCCTCTCGAACCTTCTATGCAAAAGCTCGTCTTAAGCCCGTCATCGCCCAAACGGCTTACCGCCTTTAGGCCAAAAGCGCCCCAAAACGGGCCCAAGCTGGCGCCTTCATAACTAAAGTGGATCTGCTTCCCACTTTGAGGCCCATAACGGGAACTTCCACCCGTCGATCGCTTCCCGCTTCCGAGTGGGCTTCCTGCCTTCGGCCCACGGTCGCTTCCCGCCTTCGGCCCACGGTCGCTTCCCGCCTACGAAGGCCAAATGGGCTTCCCGCCTTCGGCTTCCTTCCTTTCGCTCTCTGCTTCCCGCCTTTGGCTTCTCTCCATCGCTTTCCGCTTCCCACCTTCGGCCTTAAGCGGGCCTTCTCGCCTTTGCTTTTCGCTTCCCGCCTTCGGCCTTAGGCGGGCCTTCTCGCCTTCTCCGCTTCCCGCCTTCGGCCTTACCGCATATAACCCTCCGGGCCCTAATGCCTTCGGGGCCCTAACGCCTTTGGGACTTAGGCGTCCCGTTAACGCCTCCACGCCTTAACGGCTCCTTTGGCCTCTCGCCCTCGGGGCCCTAACGCCTCCTTTGGCCTCTCGCCCTCGAGGCCCTAACGCCCTTGGGGCTTAGGCATCCCGTTAACTCCTTGGGGTCCGAAGCGGACCTTCCCGCTAGGCTGCCTTAAGTCCAACACGGACTTGGACGATGGGCTAAGCAGTCCAATTCACTATCACACACCAACCCGAACACGGGTTCCCACATACAAACCCAGAGACGACGGGCCGAGGCGACGTCGACATGGTCGAGATGACCTTGGCGAGGCTACGATAACATGGTCTAGATGCCCTTGGCGAGGCGACGATGACATTGTCCCGACGCCTTTGGCGAGGCGACGACGACATGGCCCAGACGCCCTTGGCGAGGCGACGTCGACATGGCCCAGACACCCTTGCGAGGCGACATGGACATGCACCTTGATCTAGGCCTCTCCTTTAAGGACGTGAGACCCTTAATAAATTTTGTGCTCGACGTCGTCCTTACGGGCATGGACTTGGAACTAAATCTTGCCTTTATCGACTTGAACCTCATGCTCAGCGTCACGTCCTTACACACGAAATATTTGTACTCCACTTACTGACAAGAATTATATTCGAAGAACATTTATATTATTACAATATTACTCACGCGCAGGTAATAATTATGATTAAGGTCCGGTTATTATACTATAGTGCACATGATCCATGTGCTACTAATCGTAGCCATCATATATAACCCTAATAGAGGAATCGTACTGCTTGGAACATAATATATAATTAATAAGTTCAAATTGATTAACCTATTATATTCTTCTGCGGGTTTGAACGCGTTAATTTGAACAATAATATGGACGTATTTGAGTTCGCGAGCATCAATTGTCCTGTACGTTATTATATAGTTAAAACCTTGATCTAAAGTGGTACTTTAACTGATATAATACCGCATTGTCTCAGGAAAATAATATTGTCTAATGAATGGCCACTAATATAGCACCGTCCTCATGATTCCTAACCTAATCTATATGCATCCATAGGCATCTTGGACTTCGAGAACACGTTTAATAAGCAAAGAGTTTGCTTTTCTCTTTGTAATTTTATTAGGTAACATGTGCCTATTTGCAACAATACGAGGTTGAGTTATCTCTCTAAGAAGGATTGGTAAACTTACGGATAGAAATTTCTCGGATAAAAATTTTCAGGGATGGGTAAAATATTTTAGATACCAATAGAGTTTTTTTTTGCTATAATTTTCTCTTTAAATTTTTAATAAAACATATTTGCTTACAAAAAAGAAAGTAACGTGTGATTATATCAGCATATACTCGATCAATTGATCAAAAATCTCGAGTTGAACCTCTATAAATACAACGATCTTAAAAAAGTTGGGTCTTAAGTAAGTAGCAATATACGGTATCAGTGGAAAAAAGTTGGGTCCTAAGTAAGTAGCAATACCTTCTCCAAAAAAAAAGTAAGTAGCAATATACGGTATCAGTGGCCTCGTGTATATGTCTGCCCCTTTCTAGTATATCTGTACCAATGGGATGTGCTTCATATCTTTTTTTTTTTAATAAATGATATGCTTCATATCTTATAACGTCCTGTCACGAATCCCATGACCCATGATTTATGCACCACCGATTATTCTCAAGAAATATGACAACTTTATATATAGGTTACATGAGAAAAAAAACCCAAGGGCTGTTGATGGTAAAAAAAATTGGCTGAGCGATAGCTGCTTTAATTAGGTTATATTACAAAGTTCAATTGTTGCCAAGCAAAATATTAAGGGCCATACAAGATCCACAATAATTCTAAAAAAATAGATCCACAATAATCTAATATCAAATAATCTTCTTTTCACACCAACCTGTTTTATTGGTCCTTTAATGACGAGGGACAAAAAGAGCAAATATTGGACCGACCAAAAACAAGAAAATAAACTTGCTTTCAATAGTCTTTTATGGAATAAAGTGAAATAAAAGTTGGTCATAGTTATCTTTTAATCAAAAGACATGTAACACACAACATTATCTTTGTTTCGTCGGAAAATATCTTTTAGATGACTTCATTATTTTTTATTAAAAGTTATTTTCCATCATAGCAAACAACTTTTCAGTAGGAAAAATATCTTAAGAAAATAATATTTTCTGATATTAATTTGAGCCTGAAATCATTTTTCGGCTAAACAAACAAAACCGTAACAAAATACCCAAAATTGCATACGCCTGACTGCATATAGAGAAAGTGTCCTTTTTGCCTTTCTATGAATATTTTGAGTCCAAGTGGTAAGAAAAGTGATCCAAGTACTACTGTACTTAAAACAATTGCAAAATCCCAACTTTTAACCACCCCACGTAAAGCTCACGACAAATTAAATATAACAAAGAATGTCTTCTTGTTTGTATCAACAACAACACTCCATACTTATATATAATGAGTAGCTACTAGGTGCCTATATCATTGCCAATGAATCAAACCCTTTTTTTGGTGTAGACCTCCCAAAGTTTCTTTGTCTAGTGTTGTAGCTTACTTTGGAGGAGGGGAGAAAATGAGTTCACCAAGGAAGAGTGAGGAGAGAGATGAGCAAGGGAGGTCGCCGTCGTCGTCGTCGTCGTCATCGGGCATGGGAGTTATGTTTAGATATGCAGATTGGGTGGACAAGTTGCTTATGATTCTTGGTACCTTGGGAGCAATTGGGGATGGGATGTCTACAAATTGTTTACTTGTCTTTGCAAGCAGCTTAATGAACAGCTTGGGGTTTGGTAATACCCAACATAATCATGGCAACAACTTCATGTCTGAAGTTGAAAAGGTCAGCTTCATATATAAATAAATATATATTCTTTCTCTTTTGTAAAAATGGATAATTAACCTCTTCTTTCTCTAACTTTCTAATGATCATCTGCGTTTTGTTAACAGTGCAGCTTATATTTTGTGTACCTGGGATTAGCAATCATGGTGGTGGCTTTTATGGGTAATGATCTCCAGGACTAATTCCCATTTCTTAGTGCTTAATTTTTTTTTTGGGGGTCTACTATTACAAACATAGAAGGTTAAAAAAAATAAAAAAAATGGAAAGAGAAAATATTGATGGGATGAGAGAAATTTAGGCATGTTTATAATGTGGATTCAGCTTAAACCAGAGGCATACAACACTTTCTTACAACGGCATTGCAAGTACCATCTTACATAACCCTAGAAACCCTAGGTCTTAGAAAAATACAATTAATTAATTAGTGAATTAATTATTGGGGACTCAAAAGTAAATGAACTGATTAAAAGAAATATGCTAAATTAATGGTATATATAAGGACAATTTATGGTGGTGTATGTATTATACAGAGGGCTATTGTTGGAGCAAAACAAGTGAGAGGCAAGTACTGAAGATACGTTACAAATACTTGGAAGCTGTTCTTAGGCAAGAAGTTGGATTCTTCGACTCTCAGGAGGCAACCACTTCAGAGGTCATCAACTCCATTTCCAAAGATACTTCTCTCATTCAGGAACTACTCAGTGAAAAGGTACATACATAAACCATGCCTTTGATATATATGCACAACATTTCAATTTTGAAGGAGTGAAGGTGTTGTAGCCCAACGCACAAGGCGCTGTAAATATCTAGAATTTTTAGGGTTCAAATTTTGGCATGTGTCATGGCGTAGAATTTACCAAACCGTTAGACAAAGTAAATATACCTGTTACAATATGTAGAACATGTTGGATATTTTCAAAGCCGCTACGACAGGGAATAAATGGGATTGACCGCAAGTTCGGAGCGTTGTTCTATGAACTTGCAGTCGCAAGTTCATTGGCGCTTGCCAGAAATTAATTTCTGAAACTATTTTTCTTGCAACTTCCGACCGCCAGTTAACTAGCGATCGCAAGTCTTCCCGGACAGATTCAAACTTCGTATCTCTTGAGTTTAAATTCAAGAGAAGTGACCTAAACTCATAAGCCACTATTTATGAATATTCCAGGAACGTTTATGGATGATGAAGAGGCTCCAATGATGAATCCAAACCTCTATAAATAGTAATTAATATGTTCTTATTTTCTAACGAAAATCCTTCCTTCTTATATCTACTAAAAGCATCATCAGAAACCATATAGCTTGTTCTTGGTCGAGTTAAGGTCGTACAAACTTTGAACTCGTTTACAGTATTAAGAGTGTGATTTATCCTGATAGCAAGTGTTCGCAGACTCGTTGTGCTCGCGAATTCATTCGAAGGGTCAAACTTTGTCTGAAAAAATCTTCACAGATCCTTAACGCTCGTGCTACACTACAATTCACCCTCCTATCCGAAATATTTCACAACAGAACATTCTAATTAACTGCGGAATTGATCCAAATAGTAACGATCGAATCTTTATGCAGATGCCAATATTCATAATGCGAGCATCCGAGTTCCTGTCAGGACTGGCATTCGCCACCTACTTCTCATGGCGGCTGTCCTTGATGGCCTTCCCTACGCTACTTCTCTTGATCATCCCGGGCCTCATCTACGGCAAGTACCTTCTCCACTTGTCCAAGAGGACGCACAGCGAGTACGCCAAAGCAAACGCCATCGTCGAACAGGCCTTGGGCTCCATCAAAACCGTCTACTCCTTCACCGCGGAGACGAAGATCATCGCTAGGTACTCGGCCATATTGGAGAGGACCACCAGGCTGGGAATCAGGCAAGGGATCGCCAAGGGGCTGGCCGTGGGTTCCACGGGCTTGTCCTTTGCAATTTGGGCTTTCCTTGCTTGGTATGGAAGTCGCTTGGTGATGTACAAAGGGGAAAGTGGAGGCAGGATCTATGCTTCAGGAATCTGCTTCATCATGAGTGGACTGTACGTGGATTCTAATTTTTCTTATAATATATGATTGACTTTGTTCTTCGAAGCACCTTAGTTTCATGCAACGGAAAAAAAATGTATAATAGTTTTGCGGTTCCTGATTTGATATAAAGTCGGAAGAAGATATTATGCTGATATAGATGATTACAAACAATGTTGTTGAGATTTCGACATGGACAATGATATCTTTTTGGATTCTGATTATAAATGAGCAAATCCAATGGAGATACTAATATAGTCTTATAATGTATTTTGGTACAATAGACTTTATTTAAGGGAATGTGGTGGTGAGATTCCAACAATATTTTTTCATAAATACAAATTACTTTTGCATTTCTTAAAAAAAATGTTTTCTTACTTTGATCACGTTATTGACAAGTTAATGCAAATTAATTTTATTTCTCTCTTTGTGAGGGTTGGGATCTCTACATTTGATTTTGGGATTTAACATGGGATTTCTACCTTTGTTTATCTTTTCCCGGAATAATTATTAAAGTTATACTTATCAACTTTTTTTTATTAATAAAGGAACAATTTACTGAATTAATGTTCACTTCAACAGCAATCTTCAGCAACGTTAATTTAAATGCAATGCATTGCAGGTCCCTTGGAATGGCGCTTCCTGATGTCAAGTACTTCACAGAAGCCTCGGTAGCAGCCTCAAGAATATTCAGCAGGATCGACCGTGTCCCCGAGATCGACTCTGAAGACACCAAGGGACTAGTTCTGGACCGAATCCGCGGCCACCTCGACTTCCACAATGTCATCTTCACGTACCCTTGCCGGCCGGACTCGCCAGTCCTCACCGATTTCACCCTGAGGGTGGAAGCCGGAACAACGGTCGCTCTTGTTGGTGCGAGTGGCAGCGGGAAATCCACGGCCGTCGCATTGGTGCAAAGGTTCTATGATGCGGATGGCGGGGTGGTAAAGATTGATGGCGTTGACATTAGGACGTTGAACCTGAAATGGATCAGAGGGCAGATGGGACTTGTTAGCCAAGAGCACGCCTTGTTCGGGACCTCGATCAAGGAGAATATCATGTTCGGTAAGCTCGACGCCACAATGGACGAGGTGGTGGCCGCAGCAATGGCTGCAAATGCTCACAACTTCATAAGGCAGCTTCCTGAGGGATATGAAACCAAGGTAGGTAGTAATATGGATCCCTGTGGCGGAGAAGCGGATAAAATGTGGATCTTAGAAATTTTAATCTGAAAACTTTGGCATGACAGGTTGGTGAAAGGGGAGCTCTTTTATCAGGTGGACAGAAGCAGAGAATTGCGATAGCTAGAGCTATCATAAAGAATCCTGTCATCCTTCTTCTCGACGAAGCAACGAGTGCTCTTGATTCTGAATCCGAAAAGCTAGTCCAGAATGCTCTTGATCAAGCTTCCTTGGGCAGAACCACACTGGTACAATCCACTCCTCCATCTTCTTCCAACCATGAATTATGATCAACATGACTAAGCTGACCAACCTAGTTGTATTATTCAACAATCATCAGGTGGTAGCGCACAAGCTCTCGACAATTCGCAACGCGGACCTCATCGGGGTTGTGCGTGATGGCAGCATTGCGGAGCTTGGATCACATAACGAACTTATCAGCAAACAAAACGGTCACTATGCCAAACTTGCAAAACTGCAGAGGCAATTAAGCACTGATGACCAGGAACTGGTTCAAGAAGCTCGTATTTCTTCTGTTGCAAGAAGCAGTGCAGGCAGGATGAGCACAGGAAGATCAAGCCCTGCCGTATTTTCTTCCCCACTTGAGGTTTTGGATGATCCTAAACCGGTGTCTCATCCTTCACCTTCTCTCTTTCGGCTTCTCTCCTTGAATGCTCCCGAATGGAAGCAAGGCCTAATAGGAAGTTTATCAGCTGTGTGCTTTGGGGCTGTTCAACCCGTCTATGCCTTGACAATTGGAGGAATGATCTCGGCTTTCTTTGCACCTACCCACGAAGAAATGCGCTCGAGAATACGCATATACTCTTTGATATTTTCCTCTCTTTCCTTGATTTCTCTCACCCTTAATCTTGTACAGCACTACAATTTTGCTTACATGGGTGGAAAGCTCACAAAAAGAATCAGGTTGAGAATGCTAGAGAAGATCCTGACTTTCGAAGCCGCTTGGTTCGATGAGGAGCAGAACTCGAGTGGTGCCTTGTGTTCAAGGCTAAGCAACGAGGCATCAATGGTCAAGTCCCTGGTAGCAGACAGACTTTCCTTGTTACTCCAAACAAGTTCCGGTGTTACAGTTGCCATGATCCTTGGATTAGCAGTAGCCTGGAAGCTCGCAGTTGTGATGATCGCGGTCCAACCCTTGACGGTCCTATGCTTTTACACACGAAAAGTCTTGCTGTCGACGACAATGTCAACAAATTTCGTCAAGGCGCAGAATCAAAGCACGCAGATTGCAGTTGAAGCAGTGTACAACCACAGGATTGTGACTTCCTTTGGAAGCGTACAAAAGGTGCTGCAGCTTTTCGATGAGGCACAGGAAGAGCCGAAGAAGGAAGCCAGGAAAAAATCATGGATGGCAGGGATAGGAATGGGGTCTGCTCAGGGACTGACATTCATGTCATGGGCTTTGGACTTCTGGTTTGGCGGTACACTTGTCGAGAAGGGAGAGATATCAGCCGGGGATGTGTTTAAGACCTTCTTCATCTTGGTCAGCACTGGGAAAGTTATAGCTGAAGCAGGAAGCATGACTTCTGATTTAGCCAAAGGCTCTACCGCGGTAGCATCTGTGTTCCAAATTCTTGATCGCCAATCACTAATTCCAGGGTCACACCCACACCATGTAAGTTCCAAGCTAGAGACAATAACCGGGAGCATAGAGATGAAGAAGGTAGACTTTGCGTATCCGGGTAGGCCAGAGAGCAAGGTGTTGCGCCAGTTTAGCTTGGAAGTGAAGCCAGGTAGTAGCGTTGGACTAGTAGGGAAAAGCGGGTGCGGGAAATCGACAGTGGTTGGTTTGATCCAGAGGTTCTATGATGTTGACAGAGGATCGGTTAGGATAGATGGATTAGACATCAGGGAACTTGATGTACAATGGTACAGGAAGTACACTGCATTAGTTAGCCAAGAACCAGTGCTCTACTCCGGCAGCATCCGGGACAACATTGAGCTAGGGAAGCCTGGTGCATCCGAGAATGAGCTGTTGGAGGCAGCTAGAGCAGCAAATGCTCATGAGTTCATCTCGTAAGTCTTCTGGTCTACTATTATTTTTCTCTTCGGTGTCCCATAAAGATTTCTAATAGCTATATTAATTGCAAGCCAAGAGTTAATCAGAATAAAATGAACTCAACGGAGAAAGTAAACTGAACTGTCTTGGCTTTGATATAGATCATTGAAAGACGGCTATGAGACAGAATGCGGGGAAAGGGGAGTACAACTATCAGGAGGACAGAAGCAACGGATAGCAATAGCAAGAGCTATAATCCGCAACCCAACAATACTGCTGCTAGACGAGGCCACCAGCGCGCTTGATGTGCAATCTGAGCAACTGGTACAAGAAGCACTAGACAGGATCATGTTTGGAAGGAGCACGATCGTGGTAGCCCATCGGCTTAACACAATCAAGAAGCTGGACTCGATCGCGTTTGTGGAGGACGGGAAGGTGGTAGAAAGAGGGACTTATGCTCAGCTAAAGAAAAAGCGCGGCGCCTTTTTCAATCTCGCCAGCCATCAGAACTAGTTAACTTGATGCACTAAATGCATCGGTAGTTAGTTCATATCATGTATTGCTGGCCATGGAACCGACACCGAAATCGAATGGGACCACTTTGTGGAGCCATAATCATCATTAATCCATAAGAAATTAAACTGGTTCTGCAGTCCTGCCTTCTTCTCTAGCCTAGGAGAAAATGAGACACTTTCAGCATAATATAAGCAAACACAGGAGCCAAACGATTGTTCATGTCTTACCTGACGCTTCCTGTTGAGTTTTAGATCAACAACGATGATTGAAATGTTATCGGAACTGTTTCTGCTGTATGCTATTTCTGTGAGATAGTCTGCTACAGCTTGCGCTGGAGAAACCTCAGTCGGCTTGATCGATCTGCGCCACCTTCTTAGCAACCGGCGAGCCACCACCCCGACCTCTTCATTCGTCATCACATCCCATAGACCGTCACTTGCTATGATCAGACACTCGTCCTCGTCTGTTCTTGTTGTCCATGTTATTTCAGGCACAGGTATTATCCATGGCCGTAAGTACCGATCACCTAAAACACAAGAACAGAGCCTACAAAACTGTTTAAACTTTCAAATCAATTGAAGAAATTAGAATCCTGTGGACGATTACAACAGGACTTCAATTAAGCTATGAAGTTGGTATTCAACGGAATAACTGACAATCCCTCGTGGTTGTAGTATAAACGTTTGGCAATTACACAGGGGAGAGTATATGAGGATGGATATAGAACACAACCTATGGCTCTGGACATGGAAAGGACTCCCAATACCCTAGCACCATGCCAGTTTATCACTCTCCCTCCCGTTCCTTCAATTCTCGTCAGTTCGTCTTGCCTATCCGGCTGCAGAAGAAATATACAACTGTTAAAATCATTATATCAAACTCAAAATATTTTACTGTGGAGCTAAACGAAACGGAGCCGTGCAAGGATAACAAACGAGTTAATAACTTGAACCATGTTGCATCTTTATTGGTCAACTTCGCCAAAATAACCCGCTGAGTAATAGTCGTAGCTCATTGATCTTGGTATATATTTAGCTCAGTAAACAGAGAGAACCAAGGGAGACAAAGAAACGACCTTCTGGTCAATAGTTAAGGCGATCGTTTGAGTCCTCCGGCAAAGCACGGCCCTGGAGTCGCCGCAATTAGATGCAATGATCTGGCAGCCGGACAGAACCACCACAACTGCTGTCGATCCGACCATTTCAGGGGAAACTGCGTCCGTCGAGACATCATGGTCAGCTCTCCCGAAGCTACTGGTCAACGCAGCCTCCCATCTTCTTCGCCATTCATCGTCACTCTTTACAGTTTCCCGGTCCCATTCCTGTGCTACGAATTCGTGCATCCTCTCTTTGCAGAATTTAGCAACCTGTGCATCCAATAATAACTACGCTTATCAAAAGAAATCCAATCCAATAAAGATTACTTGTTTATAAACGTAGTATTAGAGCGCAAACCCTTACGGATACACATTATTTCACCAATGTTTCTTCTACATAAATTATATATTTGATTAGTGACAATAATCAAATAGCGTAGTAGTGGTCTATTAGTTGACGGATTTTATTGCAGCGAAAACGAGCAGGGAGACAGCGTAAAACACAACGTTGACTTATTTTTTTTATGAGTAAATTTTGTATTAAATAATAAACATATACATGAAATCGAACCTGGCTCAAACCGATCCTCCCATTAATTAGCAAACATACTTGCTAATCAAACAAAAACCCCAAAATACATACTCCATAAACATCCTAATCAATCTGCCAAGGATTGCAAATACAATCTAATCTCCTGTCCTCCTAACTCCTTAGTCAAATTTGTCCACCTTAACCACTCTTTGAATCTAAAGAAAATGGAATGAATGAGAAGTTTGTTCCCTAAAAATTACATGGTTCCTATGAAGCCAAGTGCCCCACATAATAGAAGCAAAGAGCGCAAATCAAACCTTCGCCTGCATTCCCTTTCTTCTCAATCCCATCCAACTCGAAAGGGCACAACTTAAAGAAGGTCCTATGCACCAGCTAATCCCCACCAAGTCTACAAAATAGCACCAAATAGACCAAGAGAATTGGCAGTGTAGCAGCAAATGGTTAAAGATTCATCTTGGTCATCGCATAATGGACAAAGGCAGTCCCATGGATTCAATCTTCGACACCCGATAAGCCTATCTCTCGTAGGCAAACGATCCAGTAAAGCTTACCAAAGAAAACACTCAACTTTGAATGAAAAAATACCCTGCAATACTTTTGTTGCTTCCAAATTTGCAGCAGAGATTACATGTCTGTTTCTAAGAACATTGCTGCATGGCTTGACTTGTTGCTCTACAGGTGGCTAGATCATTGCCACAAAAAATATCTCATAATCTTAAGCCAATTACTCGTCATTGATTACGTGAAGACGCCTCTTTCATCGAAAATTTTACAATTGCCCCAACGAATGACTTAGTATATTAAACCGATAAATTTTATCAAGTGATAATTTATTTATGGTGAATTTAAGCTGTTCACATTATTTTCTTTAATAATTTATCAAAAGATTAATAATCAAAATATTGTTACTTAGTATATGGTAGAATAAAAAAAGCAATCATCATCTTTAATCTGTCCAACTAAATAAACTCAGCAATCTCAATGCAAAGTTGAAAGTGATGAAATAAGTTTGATAAGATGAGATGGTTTACAAAACCAACCAAGTGTTTTTTTTGGGGAATTTTTGGGTCTGACTATTTTGGTGTCGTTTTTTGTATCCGTTATAGATAGCGTTTATCTCTGCGTTGTTTTGATAGACTTTATCTGTAACCTTAATGTACTTTGGTGAATTTTTGGTGAATACAACTTTTACTTATCAAAAAAAACCCAACCAGGTGTCCCAAGAGAATATCGTGCAAGTAATAAGTGATTGCACCACCACCACCATCTACCTACCTAATATGCGTCTCTCTCTCTCCTCCATAATAACTCCCGTCCGAAACGGAACTCTTCTTTTGGGGAATAACTTGTTAATGACTTCAGTTTCTCAAGTCAAGACCCACATGGAAAAGAAAATGTTAGTGTCGAGGATGATGCTCTGAGTTGACGATTTACAAGACACGTGGAACCTTCTTGTATGAGAAGGGCAAAATGGGAACATAAATAAAGTTGAGCAGAGACGCGTGGCTTGTTTTATATTCCATGACAAGGAAATCCATACGGTTACGATATCGGGTGGTTGGTGGAAGCCTAATGAATCCAATACCAAAGCTTATTCATTTTCTCTCTTTTCCTAAATTCTCCAATAATATGAGGATTTTACGCAATTTTCTTTAGACATTCCTTTGTTAATTATATCGATTCCTGTCATTATATTATAATCCAAAACCGCCTTTTATATAATATCCATTACATCAATTCTTCTTTCTCAAAAGAAAAGAAGCCATTTATATACCGGACGGTCCGATCTGATCCAGCTCCCGCCCTAAGAAACTCACGAGCAAAGCGGCTGCTCTTAAGCAGATTTCTATGCGAAAATTTGACCATCAAAGCATCTGCTAAGCCACCGGAGGACATAAATATTACATCGCTCATTGCCGAACTCGATGAAAGAGCAAATCAACAGGCCCTTGACGAAGCACAGATGAAAGAAGCTTGCTTTTGGCGGAAAAAATGGGTATCAAAGATATCCAGGTTGCAGCATCGGACGACGATCAAACAAAGGTTTTTGATCCACCATAAGGCTTTTGGCATTCTGGTCTGCTGCGATGCATTTTTTTTTAGGTGTGAAGGTTTAGTCATTGGTGGTGAATGGTTTGCTGTGCTGAATTCGACCCAGGTGGTTTGGTCCTGAAGGCTTTTTGGCGTAATTATTTTGGGTGTGGAAGTAGGTACTATTTATCTTAGTTTAATATCTAGTTTTTATGGCGTAGTTAACCTCAGTTTTTTTAAGAGTAAGAAAATTTTACGTATATAATATATATATATATATATACCCGGACGGAAGTAGACATCCTGCAATTATGTATATTGTATGTTCTCGATGGGTGTGTCAGAAGCTACTGGTAAATGCCCTACGTACATTTTATGGTATCCATCAGAACCTTCTATACACTAGATTATTCCATGATTTAATTATTTGTGATATTTCGTTTGACAATATTACTTAAATATAAATCCGGTAAGAGGATATATAGTTCAAAAAATAATAAAAGATAAATTAGGGTGCGGTTGATTACTTGGGAGCCACCGTGGCCGTCGTAGACACTGAAGAAATGGAGCGGCGAGACCTCCCGGGAAGTCCTGGAACCGACGGCGGTGCACCCGCCCACGTGATGGCACGTGCGCAACATAAACCCCGGCACAACCGCAATGGCGTCCTCCATCTCCTTCCGCCTCCCTATCACCGACGTGGACCCCCACCTCGCTGCCGTTCCTCCGACGCACCTCCGCCTCGGCGCGGGGGCTCCGGCCTCCTCCACCTCGGCAGCCGGAATCTCTCCGGAACTCCCGCTCGCGGAGAAGTACCCCGAGGAGCTGGTCCAGCAGAGGGAGGAAGAAGAGGAGTCGTCCAGGCCGGAGCTGGTGGAGGTAGCGTCCGAGTCGACTCGGCCGAGTTGGTTCGGGAGGTGAGCATCTGCTGGTTCCATGTGGTGGAAGAAGAGAGAAAAGGGAAGATCGAGGGAGGGAGTTATATAATTTATAAATATTTTAAAAGGGCAGGAAAGGAAAAGGGGGATTAATTATTGAGGGGACACGTGTGCGAATGGAAGTCGTCGGCCAGAGGTCTTCGTTTTCTAGGCGGTTTGGAGCGCCACGTTTCCTGTGCTTTTCCCTTCCCCCGGGATTCCATACTGAAAGCTCCGTCAGGTGTTTACAGTATTATATTTGATTATTTCCCTGCAGGAAATTAGGAGCTGATGTGGCACGAGGTGATTGATTGGTCTGATGCAGTTCTAATTCTTCTCTCGTTGGCTATATTCTTTAATAGTTTCATATGACCATTTTTTATTATATGTTAACATTTTTTGAATATGTAAATTGATTTGGTACACCATATTTACGTAAGAATTAAATTTGGACAAAATAGTGATAGATTTTTGATGTTTGAAAAAATTAATGAATTAGAACATATATGTATTGGTTAGTTCTTCATCTTTGAAAAATCTACTAATTAATCCCTTATATTCATTTTCTAGCTAACTTTTCAGCATTATTTAAAAAAAATTCCTAATATACCCCTGAGTCCAACATTCTTATCTCTGTGCAAACCTCCCCACTCTTTTCGTCAAAAGGAAACCTCTGTTCATCCCCTTAATCCAACAGCCACCTCCCATCCAATTATCCAAACCATATCTACCCCAAATTCTCAAATTCATTTCATTGGTCTCTCTATATCAGATGTCCCCGAGGGGACATTGGTCTCTCTATATCTTCCACATAAAAACCATCTCCTCTTATACTTCACTTCCTCTTTCCAAAAAAATTAACGAACAATTATTCCTTAATGGCCATCAAGTCCTTCACCATCCTCCCACCTCCGATGAAACGCCACCGCCGGCGAGTTCCTCGCATCACCGCCTCCACCGCCCCAAAGTTCCAACGTCTCAACCTCCGTTGTGCATGGTCGGGCAACCTGACCTAGTCGACAGAGGAAAATTAGTGCTTTGTCGGGAAGTCCAACCTGTCGGAGGGGATGGTCAAAGGGTAGTCTGACCTACTCGAGAGGATGGACGGAGGGGAAAATCGTTGTTGGATGGAGGGGATGGACGAGAGGTCTCCTTGAAGAAAAAAGGTTTGGAGAGACAAGGGTGGACTTAGGGATATAACAGGGATTTGGAAAAAAATGGTTGAAAAGTTAGCTAGAACATGGATCTAGGGACTAATTAGTTGATTTTTCAAAGATGAGAGACTAACCAATACATGTTTGTCATGATTCATTAATTTCTTTAGAAATCAAGGACCTATCAATATTTTACCGATTAAATTTTGGTATCCAAATTTATTCACTTTCTATATTTTTTTTATCGTCGAGTCAGTTTTCACTTAATTTATTTTAACATCACTAATCGAGATGAGAAAATGAAGAATAAGAAAAGTAGAGAAAACAGAAGGGCAGATGAGTTTAATTGTTTTGCAACTGTTTCAAATGTAGTTTCGTTTTAAATGAGATTCTCTTCTTGATCCTTGGCATATTTTAGTTAAATAATTTTAAAATCCTTACCACCAACGAGAAGAGTATTTTAAAAATCCGTGAAAAGGTATTTAATATAATGATAGAAGGCATTGTTAATTAGTTTATGTGAAAAAATCTCAAGCAGGATTGGAAAGTATAGGCAGTGACTCGTCAGGTGGGCCCTAAGACAAAGTAGATAGGCTTCATAATGTTTGGTACGTGCCGAAATATGGGAAGATGCGGGCTATATCTGTAGTTATTGCTTTTTTTTTCTTGAGGTGGACCCCTTAATTATTGCTTGTTTGGTTGAACATTGACTATTGAGTAATTTTTTATATAAAAAAGAAATAAAATATGTGAATCCAATCCAGTCCAAATGCCTAACAGTACAATACATTTTAAATATCTAAGAAATTTAGATTTTAAATCCTAAAATTTACCTTTTAAAAAAAATCTAGTCCAACCAAATGAATGTGGAGCCTAAATCTTTCTTTCAATTTCATACTCGAACGCTCATCCTTTCCCTCTCTGTTTCACATCCTCGGAGCCCAGCCAATCCCGGCCCGGTCCCTTTTTTATAGAGCGAGGCCCTTATTATAGAGGAGGAGGAAGATATTATTTCAATTACTTAAGAAAAATCCACTCATCTTTTTTGTATAAATATATAAAATTAATATTTAATGTTGTTATCTTGTTAGCTAGATTCATCTGATAACAGTATTTATTTTTATAAGTTATCAATAGCCAGATATCTTCTAAAATAGTTGAAGCTTACCTATCTAGATGATTTAACTAACTAGTAATTTTGTATTTTACCAATGAAAAGTTTCCCAAACAATAAATATATAAAAATAATAATGTTGTTATTTTATTTGCTAAATTTATCTGATAACAATATTCACTTTTAGAAGATATCAATAGAAGATATCACTTCTATAATAGTTGAAGACTTGAAGTTAACCTATCTAGATGAGTTAACTAATTAGTGATTTTATCATTAGAAACATTTAAAAAGGTTACATAGTTATACAGCCGTGTTCCAAATCTAAAAACTGATAGTAGATATACTCCGAAGAATGACTTTATTGAAGAGTTAGGTTACATTTTTTGCCAGAGTAGTTTTTTTGGTTTATATTATTTGATATCTAAATTTATTGGATCGACTAATCTAGATTCAAACCGTATGAGACATTTAGACCGCCCATAATAGTGGCCATTTGGCAACCATGTTGAGCTAGAGGACAAAAAAAACCTTAAATAGAAAAGAAAAACTTAAATTGCTCCCTCGCCCGGGCGCGGTCAGAGGTCGTCGTCCGCATGTAACATGCGGCCGGGTTAAGCCATTTTTTTATTTTTTGTAATCTAATATAATGAGACATGACAAGGGCTGAGTTCGGTGCGGTAGCGATGTTTTACCAAAATATGACACCGCACCAAACCTTTTTATAAACGAGAAATCGACACCGCCGGTGTGGCGGTGTCAAACAAAACCGCACAAAATGCGGTTTGGCGGTAGCGGTTTGGGAAACCAAAGCCTGGCTTAAGGAATTCTGAAGTTAAAGAATTCTTACCTCTCGCCTGCAAGAGCCGCCGTGGATGGTGGACTGAGTGCGATACATAGAGGACATCTCGGGAGCAGCGGATACCATCTCTGATTACATGCAAGAAGTGTAACCACTTAATCTCCGAAGCATTGGAATCATTTCTGGTATGTTAGTTTGCAAAGTGAATTGGAATTCTGGATGGGAGATTTGGAAGGATTTGTTATACTTACGAGGTGACCCATGTGGATAGTATGAAAAAGTGGTAAAGCATCCTAACAATTATTTGTTCCAAAAAAATCGAATTTGAGAACTTAGTAAAATAGAATAATGCTACGATATCAAATACATTTAAGTCAATTTTATACTCCTACTTTATCCTTCGTTTGAAATTTCCCAAAGGCACCAAGATAATTAGAACTCCACTTCTGACTTTTCACTTCAACGCACACCTTCAACCTTCAACCTTCACACACACATATATAAATAAGAAACCCTCCTACTTCAATACACAACAACAAACCTATCATTATTTTTAGAATTAACAAACCCATCAACTACTGACAAAAACATCCAACGACCTCCCCGAAACAATTTTCCACCCTCCCTCTCTCTTAGGATGGAAACCGTGAATCTGTCTTCAGAGTTTCTTCCATTTTGGGGCCGCCTTGTGGATATAAGCGTGGACAACGAAGACATGTACGATGAGATCTCGTCTTCTTTTCCGGCAGTCAATCTGAGCCGTCCGTCACCCGTTGCCGTGGCTGATCTCCCGTCGGTTCGAATGTCCCCGGACGACATGGTCAACGACGCGTGTTCTATATGCATGGAAGATTTCGTCGGCGGTCGGACGGCTAAGCGTGTTCCGTGTGGACACGTGTACCATGGGGATTGCATCTCCTCCTGGCTCTCCCACTCGGATTCTTGCCCCCTCTGCCGCACCAGCGTTTCGTCCTCCTCCTCGGCGCAATAATTACCGACATTAATTGTTTGAATTAATTGAACTTACTAATAAATGATTCTGAGGTTTATTTGTACTCTTCTATTAATTTGATCTTTATATTGTTTTGTTTGATTTTTCATTGGCAGTGGATGTTGACTGTTGTTTAACTAGTCATGAGATTTATTTTTATAGATAGATTTTTCTTTAGATTATTATGATATAACCAACCAAAATTCAGGTATTGAGGTGAATTTTTTTTTTTTAGAAAATATTGAGGTGATTTCAATTATAAGGCTGCATACCGAGAGCGGTGATTAAGAATTTACGAGGAAAAGAGCTCAATTAAATTTCTCGGCACTGACGCAGACCCCTACTTTCTTTCGGAGTCGGAACTCGTGTTGGAGACTGGAAACATTATCAACCGTGTCGTGCGCGCTGTTTCTAATCATTCATGTTTATGTTGGGCCCATTCCGTCGGTCCAAGCCTTATCCTTCATACCCAAAACATAAATATTTTGGTTTAAAGCAAGAATTATTTAGAATAAATAGTTTTTTTAATAAAAATTAATCTAACTTTTTTTTATAAGAAGATGTAATTATATCTCCCTTGGAAATTACAACCAAAACCTAGTGACATCATGGTATGTCTATTTACAAAAGAATATGCAACTAAAGATTTCTTGATCCGAAAGGAAGGATTCCTTTGGATCGCCTTGAAAGGAAGGCTGCAGATGAAAGATTCCTTGATCCGAAGGGGTTCTCTTGTGCCTTGGGATGCTCTTTGCCCTATCTGTGGCAATTTTGACGAGTCCATTGATCATCTATTTCTCACTTGCGAATTTGCTCGAGCTATATGGAATTATTTTGTGCGGTGCATCAGTGCTAGTTGGTGTTCGGAAGTGTGTTTGGCCTTGCATCTGGATCAATGGATGGGTTTGATTAATGGGGGCATGAACAAGAAGGTTTAGTTTACGTTATTTGACGCTATTATCTGAGGTATTTGGCTGATGAAAAATTATTCAATCTTCCATGGCGAGAGATGCAACCAGGAACTTCTTATTCATACCGTTCTAATTCAGATTCACGAGTGGTTACGTTGGTTCAATTCCATCTCGGATTTAGGCCACCAAGACCTTCTATTATATCTAAACACTTTGAGTACGAGGGATTAGACTTGTCTATCCTTCTTGCTTGTAATTATTATCATTTATAAAATTTAATCCATTTACCTTTTAAAAAATGCAACTAATTACATGAAGTCATTTAATGATTGAGGCATAAAAATAACATTGTGTCTTCCGTAATTTTTTTGTGGTGTTGGTCCAAGATAACCATTTTTGAATTTTAAAGATGATGAAATATAAAATAAATTCTCGTTCGCAATTTCATCCTGAAAAATTACTTGGTTACGGAGATGTCAAATTTTGCACATACTCGATCCAAAAATCGCGTACCATACTTTCTGTACCTTACCTCCTCTAATCAAATTGGACCATATCGAGAGGGAGACAACTTTGTGATTAATTGACTTGTTGGGTTTTGATGAGAATATATATATATATATAGGTGGACTTGACATGAAGGACAGAAAGACAACTTTGTGACTAATTGACTTGTTGGGTTTTGATGAGTTTCAGAGTACTGAAGACATTATATATATATATATATATATAGAGAGAGAGAGAGAGAGGTGGACTTTACTTGACATGACATGGATTGGGTTCGTTATTAAGACCACCCGAATCGGTATCCAGGGACGCCCTCAACCTTGCGCATGCAACGCACGCACTAATCAGAAAAATAATAAATAAATAAAGTCTGGCGCCTCGCCTGACACGCTCAGTATTTTTTTTATCTATCTACTTAGTTACACTTGACAAAATATTATTCGTATAAATAAATTTTTTTGATATAATTTGTGTGGTTAAAAAAATTTGAGTTATCTTTAACAAAAAATAAAAATATATAAAATGCAAATTCGTGTTTTTCAAATCACATAAATTGAACGCATCGGAAACCTATCCACATATATGATAGCTAGGAAAAACTTTTGCAATAGAGAAGCTCATAACGCTCTCAAAAGTGATTTGATTGAGCATATTTGGCAAAAATTTGCCAATCGTTATTAATTATGTAATTTGCATCTTTCGTATTTATAATTTATCATTTAAGGCATCTCTATGTGCCTCTAATTATTTCTATATAATTTTGTATTCGTGCTTTTGTAAAGAAATTATTTTTACTTTGGCAAAAAAAATTTTTTGTAATCTTAATTACAGAATAAACATTTTTTGTATATTTATTATAATTTTTATATAAACAAAAATTGTAAGAATTGGTAAACTAAAGTGAGAGCTCTATAAAGTTTAGGGGAGCAAAAGGCAATTTCCCATAATTAGGGTAACTAGGGGCGGATTAGGGTTTTTGTGGGCGGATTAGGGTTTTTGGTAACCTTGAAAGCCTATATAACTAGGCCTATAGGCCGCCCATTCGGTCAGCCTAAACACCCCTACAAATTTCCTTTCTCTGTGAAGGTGAAGAGGACGAAGCTATGCGAGGACGAGTTGAATTCGAGGGAGTTCCGGATAGATCGGTGGGTTAGGGTTCCTCTGAGCAACATAAGGTAAGTGGAAATTTTGTTATCTCGTAGATCGAGGAGTTTCGTTTCCTGAGACGAACTACGTCCCAGGCTGGAACACATATGTCTTGAATTCGGGATTTGGCTTAAGCCGATCTCCGTACTTTTAGAAAAATATGTGCGGATCGGATCCGTATTATGATGAGATCGTGTGATATACTTCTGTCTGGATTTTGATCGTTAGAAAAATCAATTTTTGTTAATTTCTGTAAGTTCTATAAGTTCTGTTAAGTTATGATATGTAGTCGGTTAGGGTAGTCGGATAGGATAGACGGATATGATAGTTGGTTAGATAGTTGGATAGGGGATACCGCTATGAATATGTTGTGTTCGAATTTATGTTTGTGTAGTTGGCTAGATAGATGGTTAAGGGGATCCTCGTTTTGCAATGTAAAATCGTCTTTCCGTAACTAACTTGTCTATTTGTTTCGTTCCACTTACTGGATTATAAACTCACTCTAGCTGTATGTATTTCAGATCGTCCAGGTGGGATCCAGGAACGGGATTAGGAGATTCATCTGCATGCATGCATCATCACGAGTTTCAGACCATCCAATTTTTACTAGTTCTTCGTATTTCAGAATGTTTGAACGTTTGATTCCCTTTGGATGTTTAGATTTTTCGTTTTAAATAATCGTCTCATTCTTAATAATAATCTGACGCCTTTCGGAGTAATTAATACCCCGGACTTTAGTCGCTTACATTTTCGGGTCGCGACAAAAATGATAGTAGATAATATGTGAATGATAGAGAAATTAATTATTTATTCTGTGATCTAGATTGAGAGTTGCTAATGTGGATAGAAAAATATTCAATTGACTTGGATCAATATAGATGAGAGATAAATTAATTATTTATTTTATGAAATAGATTTTTCCAGTTAGTTAGGTGGTCTATGACCCAGCTCGTGTGTTCAGTCAGTGAGGATTAAATGAATCAAGATTATCCACGCAGTCGAGGAATTGGGAAGGAAACTTCAGCCGCCAAAAATACTTAAAAACTAATAGAATGACGTGTGGAATATTCATTAAGTGTTTTATTTTAGGGAAAAAAGTGGCGCGAAGCCTATATAAAAGACGAGTTACAGAACAATAAACAAAAGTACAGACATCAGATAACAAATCCAAGCAGATAACGATAGCAAGTCCGATGATAACAAGATGGCACAGGGGGGACAACGATGGACGATCGAAAAAGCACAAAGGACAACGATCGGGGCGGATTTCTGCCGAAGCAAGCTTCGGCCAATAACCTCAAGACATCGTCAAGAGGGCATCTGAATGCATACAAGATACACTCAGATGAGAGCCAAGGTCGACGTAAATCGACCGAGACAAGGTTCTCCACCTGCAACCATCGAACAGACAACGAGATCCGAAAGGATCTCAGATCAGCCGAAAGCCGATCCAAGCAAAAACAAAAGCAGTAATAAAAAAGCGAGAACCCGACGCAGCCACCAAACAACCGTGGCTCGGGAGAAAAAACAACAAGCACAAGATAAACAACTAAAAACAGAAACATAAAAACACAAGAATCAGCTACATAAACACAAGCACAACTGATCAAAAAGCTAAAAAGGCAGGCTAGCCGGGGGGAGATCGACGACGACCAGCCCCCCCGGAGAGGTAGATTAGACTCCCATTAAGTGTTGAATGAGGTAGATTAGACTCCCATTGTAATTTTAAAATAGATAAAGCAATTGAACAGCTTTCGATAAATATTACTTATTAATATACCACTAGTATTCCGCCATAGTTAGGGCAATCAAACCAATTCTTATGCGAGCTCAGTGATTCATTTATATAACCATAAATTATAGGTATCTGGATCCGTGGAATTGACTTTGTCTATTTTGCGAAATTGAAGAAGAAATTTGTTTTTTAGGGTGAAACAATATTATATAAACTACGTCGGAAAATTAGAGAATAGGACTACAAGGATGAAATTAAATATATGAATAATAAAATAAGACATAAGCATAAAACAACAGAAGGTGTATATAGTGCAGGAGAACCTCAAAAGTATCGTGAAAAAGATAAAATCTATGGCTATAATATCAACTACAAGAATCAATAGCAACTCCAAAGAGAAGAGCCAAATCACACCAATGCTGACCAAAGAAATAGCTGACAGGTACAAAAATACATCTAGGATGCAACAAAGTACATATGAAATCTTTGTTATACCCCAGGCATACCCGAAGAAGGGACGAACGAGTTCAACCAAGATCAAAGCAGCCACGAGCCTGTAAAATAAAGACACTAACACCTGGATAAAGCATAAAGCTGGATTAAAGAAATACAGACATAATTTGAGCGAACAGCAAACACAGACATAACTCTAGTAGAATTGAAAAAACAAAAAATATGCATAAATAATCGCATAAAAACAAACACGAACAGCGACCGGGGGTGGTCTACAGTGACCACCCCCGCCAGGACTCAAACGGAGCCCGTACCGGCTCACCGTAAGTGGGTCTGGACCTTCGAAAGACCTCGAGGGAGGTAGGATAGAGATGGACGAAGACCAGGGGGAAGAAAGCAGGTGAGACCCGAGGAGAGGTCGGGTCCGTAATGGAGGTGACCAGATCTACAATGTCGGGGCAAAAAAGGCTTCTGAAAATGACATTAAGAGAAGAAACAACCAAGCTACGCCGACAACCACACTAGGACGCTAGATCTGTAACAGAGGTGACCGGATCTACAAACACCGGGGCGGAGGAAAATGCAGTGATAAGTAGGACAACAGAGACGTGGAAGAGATGGTGGTTGTTAGCAAGGGAGGTGTGTGGTGGGGTTGTGAAAGGAGATGATGAGTGGTGGCCTGGAGGAAGGGTGAAGGAGAGGGGAGGGGGCGGCGGCTGATTGTTTTGAGGTGAGGAGGGTTAGGAAACCCTAATCAAGAAGAAGACATAGAACTCCGAAAAGGGAGAGAAACCTCTCTCTAAAAATAGGAGAGAAGAGTTTTTTTTTTACCTGTGAATACTGCACAAAAAGGGATGAGAAGAACTTTGTGACTACTTATTTTTTCATTGCCCTTTCTCGTGACATGTTTGGAATATTTTCGTTAGCAAATTGCGGATTCGATGGTGTGGGTGCTCATCCTTGATTAACTCGTTTTCTAGTTGGAATGGGTTAGTTCGGGAAAGAAAGGGGGCAGATTTGGTGGGGACTAGCCCATGGGGACTAAGCCAAACCAATATCACTTCGCATGTAAACCAGCCTCATGCAAACCAATATCATTTCACATGCAAACCAATATCATTTCACATGCAAACCAATATCACATGATAGGTTATTGACCATCAGATTTAAAGACAATCAAATCTGACGGCCCAAAATTTAGTCCCCACCTGGGGACAAATTTTATTTAGTCTCCACTCAATCTGGTCTCGGGATGGAATGATCCAAAATGTTTGACTTTCAGGGCAATATTATGAGAGTTTTTGAGGCTAAGAAATCACAGAATTTTTTTAAAAGTGTTGAGAATGATCGAGAGCTTCTCTCTCATTCTATCATTTTTTTATGTCCAGAAATAATAATATTGATCTAATGTAATGTCGGATCTATGTAATCGACACCTATCATTACATTTAGATTTGCTCAAAGATGTCTAGGCATATTATTGTGGTAGGGACAAATTTGGCGTTAATACATAATTAGTATTTTATTGAGATTGCGGCCGCAATCTAGTATAAGTACGAGTGAATTCATCACTCTCAGGTGGACATGTCTAATCAAACCATTTATATTGTTTGGTTAAGCATGTTCAATTATACATAATAAAAATTTCTACCTTTTCAAAAAATATACTGTGTTTAAGATATTAATAAAGTTTACTTATAAAAAATATTGGTATTTTCTATTGTTCAATATCATAAAATATAGGTCTTTAGGAGATTATAAATTGGTGATTGGACCCTCAACGACGCTTTCACACCATGATTACTTTGTCAAAATTAGACTGTGGACGAGAGCCCATAGATAACTTGTGAATGAGTTGGAGCTCATAGCTTTGACGAGGACTGAGTTGCCAATAAGTTGACAATCATGTAGTCAACTAATCTGTTATTGTCATCTTTCAAAAAAATTCATCTTTTTGTAATAATATATATTTATTGACAATTAATCAGACGCAAGAACACTGTGAACGAAATTAAGAACATGCGTTTTATAAATTATTAAATAAAAACTATAAACTATAAATATAAATCAAACCAAACTAAAAAAGCAAGATAATTCAATAATAAAATAAACCAAGCTAAATACTATCATGTCATAAACTTTTAGATGGAATAAACTTTTAGAAAATTTGAGTCCGACTGGAATCGAACTTTTTTCATTACACAATACCAAGAACAAGATTTATATATAGTCTCCACCACAATTCTACTTAGATAAATACTTATCCACCGAATAGCAATTATTCTAACAGTACGAGAGAGTGGTAGGGTGGAGAATGATTATAGTTTAAATCCCCATACTTCAAAAAACACATCGTCATACCCCATACTTTGAAAAAAAAAACAATGTCATGATCGATCAACAATGTCATAGTGGACCGAAAAGGCCGATCTTGACGGCTCCATGTATGGGCTAACCATCATCCAAGAAACTTCTTCCCACCCGCCCGCCGCCTTTAAAATAAGATACCCAGCCTGCGACGCGCTAGGCTTTTTCTTATTATAGTATTATATTCATTGCCATCTCCTCCTCAACATGAGTTCTTCCGTGTACTGCGCGAGCAGGGACCTAAATGAAAGCCAGTGAGCCGTCACATTACTTACTAATACTAAATTAATCTATTTTAATATTGCAAAAGGGAGTCTAATCTACCTTATTGACCACTTAATTAGTATTACACCGGTCATCTTCTATTAGTTTAAGTGCTTTTGACTTGCTAAAAAAAGTTCCAAGTACTTTTGTCGGGGTGAAGTTTCCTTACCGATTCCTCGACCACGTGGATATTCTAGATTTACTTAATCCCCAATGAACGAACACACGAGCTGGGTCTTAATAACGAACCAAACCCATGTCATGTCATGTCAAGCCCACCTCTATATATATGCATATGCCTTGAATACTCTGAACTCATTAAAACCCAACAAGTCGATTAATCACAAGTTGTCTTCTGCCTCTCCTCAATTACTCTCTCTCTCTCTCTCTCTCTCTCTCTCTCTCTAATCTACAAGACAATACCAATGGCGGGTAGCTGCTTGATCAATCTAAGCTTCGACCTCGACGATGCTCCAACCGTTCCAATGATGACACTTAGTCCAGGGACTGAAGCCCCTTCTTCGCCATTTGCTTTTATCGACGAGTTCATGCCTCATTTTCCGGCAGTCAATCTGGTCAGCCGTCGGTCTCCTGTCTTGGTGGCTGATCTGCCGTCGGTTCGGATGATCCCGGGCGCAACGGACAACGACGTGTGTTCCATATGCATGGAAGACTTCGTCGGCGATCGGACGGCTAAGCGAGTTCCGTGCGGCCACGTGTACCACGGGGACTGCATCTCCTCCTGGCTCTCCCACTCGGATTCTTGTCCACTCTGTCGCACCGCCGTTTCCTCCTCCCCATCGGGGCATTAATTGAGGGGACCTTTAATTATCGCATCAAATATATGATTCTTTGGTTAAATTAATGTACTATTCCACCTCCAGTTTAGCTTCATTGTCTTGACCTCCCTCAATTGATTTCCCCGCCAAATAATTTTATTTGTATTGACAATGGTTGTTGACTTAGAAAGTCGTTGCTTTATTAATCATCTTGCTTCGTTTAACAACGAATGAATTTTAATTATAACATTTTGCCGAGAATATTTTGTCATCTATATATAACAGAAATATGATTCCATTTGTTCAACAATTCAAATCTCAACATATTATAGCATGTATTACATAACCTACTTTTTCTAATATCTTATTATAATAATGTAAATATTTTTTTTTGTCCGACAACTTGGAAATATCTAAACTGTCCTTTCAGTTAAAAAGGAAAAGAAAAATGCTAGATGAGTGTCTAATCTGTACGTTCTGGTACAGTGAGGGATCCTATTGACGTCCGGTGGCCAGGGCGGGTCGATGCACGTGCGGGAGGTGAGCTGCAGGTGGAGGACATGGACGGGATGTTCTTGAACGGGAGGGACAGTTTGGGAATTTTAAAAGGGGCGTTCGGGGGTAAAAAAGGAATAACGGGAAGGGAAGAGAGGGAAGTAGGGAGGAGGAGGCACGAGGAGTTCGTGGGGATGAATAGGGATAGCAAAAAGACCCAGACCCAGTGGATCAGACCCTCACCCTACCCCGTGGATCTTAGGGTCTATGGGTCTTGGGTAGGGTTTGGGTCTATAGATTTAGATAGGGTCCGGGTCTGGATAGGGTCTATATAAACCCAGACCCAGACCCTACCCATAGACCCACTAATTAGACCCTACCTTAGTTAGACCCTAATTAGATCCTACTTAGATCCATATTTATTATATTGCTAAGATAATTATAATACAGCTGCAAAAAGAATAAGCGCACACAAAAAAAACCTAATATAATACTATTTTTTAATTTAAAATTTCAAATATTATATGACTAATTAAGTAATTAAACTTTTTGGTTAGACATAGAAGCTACCGAGAAGAGTTAGATTACAAGAACAAGAAGATGATCGAGAAAACGTGTTCAAAAGTCACGTGAAAATTTAGAAAGAAATTATTTTGAAGTTGAAACTTTATATTATACAAGAACACTTATAAATTTTAGTTTCTTATTGACGAGGTAGTCGTATGTGTTTCATTTTATGTTGAACCAGTTGGTTTATAGTTTACCCTCAACTTTAATTTGAGATTATTATTTTATTACATAGACTTTGATTTTTTCTTTATTTGGATTATATTGAAATAATAAAAGTATTTTGTAAAGTAATTATCAAAAAGATAGAATGTTAACCCTTTAAACCCTGGGTCTCCTGGAGGGTAGGGTATGAGTCTAACAATAAAAAATTTGTAGGGTCGAGAGTAGGATATGGGTCTAACTCCAAAAACTAGTGTATGAATTGGGTCCTACCAATACCCTATCTGACTCTACCCATTGCCATCCCTAGGGATGAAGAGGGAGAGGAAAGAGAGGCAGTTGAAGAAGGAAGGCACTTTGGATTCTGGAGCTCTGCGTCGCGTTTGGGTCAATTCTGGAGCTTCAACGACACCATCTCACTCGCTTCTCTCTCCCGCTTGCCGCTGTTCCCAGTGAACCCTACAATTTGGAATTGAATTGGGGATTTTAGAAATAAGGGTTCGTATGTCTACACTTGAGAATGGAAGGAGGAGGGATTTGGTCGTTTCTTTTGTTAAAGGTTTTCTTATGGGATGGGATTTGGTCGACTCGAGGGAATAAAGAAAAAGAAGGGGTGGGTGCGTTTCTGGAGTCAACTTAGTGAGGTAAGGTGTAGGTTTATTTTTTTTGTATATAAGTGGTAAAATTTCACTTTAGTACTTTGGTATTTTTGGTATTCTGGTATAATACCGATAAATACCAAAATTATACCGAATACCAAAATTCACAGAAATTTTCAAAAAGTCGATACCGAATTAAATCCCAAAAACAGATATACCGATCCCGAAATTCCGAATACCGAAAAAAATACCGAAAATACTGACTACCGAATATCATTTACACACCCCCAACTCCGGACCTCAGGACCACTGGACCCCCGATCCAGAATCCCCGGACCACTGGACCGCCAGACCCCCGACTCCCGACCCCCGACCACCGGACCCCCCGGACGCCAGACCCCCGGACGCCAGACCCCGTTCTTTTTTTACTTTTGTACAGCTTAAAAAAGAAAATTTTTGAACAATATATTTTGCGGATTTTGAAACAAAAATAGCACTCGCATCGCGCGTGCATATTTACTAGTTTATATTAAAATTTTATTTATTTAAATCTGATCGCATGTCAATAAATTATGATTTCACCAACGCTCTAAAAACAATCAGCAACAAAATATAAACATTTAGTGACGTTTGGTCTTGAGACGTCGAAAAATGTTACCGTAAGCTAAAATTTTTGATTTGCTAATTAGCATATTCGATGTTCCTGCCGGACATGGATAGTGTGTAGTAACACCTATCCTTATCATTCCCCCATTCAATTATGTCCTCCCCGCCACCGAATTCAGTCGCAAGCAGCAAAAATATGGGCATTTAAGTTTATTTAATTATGGTTCCTCAAAAAAGAAGTTTATTTAATTGTGTAACATAAAATTTAATATAAAAAATTAGAAATAATTTTATGCAATAAATTTAAAATGTCATGACTTTCTAAACAAATGATGAATGTTACAGATTTTAGAATACATATAACTTATTAATTCTGTAATTTTAATATGAATTGTTACATTTTTGTAACATTTATATTAATCATTCAAATTCTTTATGTCCATTTTTTTTTGAATTATCATTTTATCACAAAATTTTGCTCAATTTTTTCAAAAGAATTAGTCAAATACAACAAATAATCTATTAAATAAAAATATACTTACCAAAAGATTGTCACCCTCCCCCTAGGTCCCTGAGGTTTGGTCACCCTCCCCCTAGGTCCCTGACTTTTGGAAAAAGATTGTCCCGTCCCTAAGTTTTGACGATAATAGACTCTCGGGCCCCTGGCTGACGTCATCAGCTCTTTTTTTTCATTTTTTGTCATGGAAATGACCAAAATACCCTTAAACAAAAAATAAATTTTTTTACCTTCTTCAACCTTTTACCTCCCCCTCCCCCTCCCGCTCCCGCTCCCGCTCCCCCCCTCCTTCCCCTCTCCCCCTCCCGCTCCCTCCCTCTCCCCCTCCCGCTCCCGCTCCCGCTCCTCCCACTCCTCCCCCTCTCCCCCTCCCGCTCCCTCCCTCTCCCCCTCCCGCTCCCCCATCCTCCCCCTCTCCCCTTCCCGCTCCCTCCCTCTTCCTTGACTAATCTAAGATTTTCTTTTGTAGAATCTTTCTCAGCAATATGAGCCTTCAAAAGACCTGAAACTTCGATTGCCAAGCTCATCTTGTCTTCTGTCAAGTTCCTAATTGTCTGGATCAAAGAAGGGACATCAAACCCATTAGATTGAAGAAACCTTTCCTGCTCAATTTGCTGAGAAAGATGCAAAACCCTTTCTTCAGCTTCATTGGACTTCCGATGTAATTCAAGCTCTTCATTGCCCTCATTATGATAAGACTTCATATCCTCAACACTGCTACCGAAGAAATCTGGTTTCTGGAAGCATCAGAAAGTAACTCCATTATGGTCATTAATTGTTTCATCAGAATGCTTCAAAGGAAAACTTGTATGGGTAGGAAGGTCCAAACTTACATCATAGCAGCATCTATCGACTGAACCACCGTAGATATCTTCAATTGTGATCAGAAAATCTGGGTCAAACTCATTGGAACTTGGTTTAGGCCGAGCATAAGTTTGAGAGAGTTTCTCAATAACATTCTTTGCAAGTCTACGGGGAGATTGATGACCAAATTCTGTCTCAACCCAATCCCCGGAAGAATATTAAAAATTCCCACTCTTTGTTTCTCTAAATGACATAGACCTCGGCTTGTTGCTGGCACTCTCTGAAGGCGAACTAGGTGCTGTATACTGAGATCGTGGAGGAAGTCTTAAGTTCTTCAAAGGATTTCTCTTTGATTGGCTCTTTTCTGGTTGATGCTTTTCATCAATGTACCGATCCAACACTTTGGTGGATGCATTGCTGCATGTAGAGACTCCTGACAAATCATAATGGGATTTGGAAGAACCAGAAGAATTAGGTCTCGCGTGACCATTTGCAAGTTGGAGGGAGGGAGCGGGAGGGGGGGGGAGCGGGAGCGGGAGCGGGAGGGGGATAGGGAGGGAGCGGGAGGGGGAGAGGGGGAGGAGGGAGGGAGCGGGAAGGGGAGCGGGAGGGCGAGAGGGGAAGGAGGGGGGGAGCGGGAGCGGGAGCGGGAGGGGGAGGGGGAGGTAAAAGGTTGAAGAAGGTAAAAAAAAATATTTTTTGTTTAAGGGTATTTTGGTCATTTTCATGACAAAAAATGAAAAAAAGAGTCGATGACGTCAGCCAGGGACCCGAGAGTCTATTATCGTCAAAACTTAGGGATGGGACAATCTTTTTCCAAAAGTCAGGGACCCTAGGAAGAGGGTGACCAAACCTCAGGGATGTGAGGGTAATTTGCCCAAAACTTAATCTTTTGAAGCTAAGTACCATGTATCTTCTTAAAGACAGCAGCAATCCAGATCAGAATCCCACCAAAACCAATATAGTCGGTCGAGATCTGAAGGGCCCCCTACCAGTACTTGAAGATAAGCTGATGGTTGACTTCAATCCTCTGAGGTCATTGTTATTTCTCTTCCCCGCTGTCTTATCATCGAAACGAGATCGGGAAGCGTCGGATGAGAAGCTTGATGACCCGGTTAAAATCCGTTGGTGAAGCTGGGAAGGGGCTTGTGAAGAAGGTGCATTTGCTGAAGGCTCCAATGATTGCTTAAGTATAATCTTCCTTCGATTGGGACTAATTATCGGCATCAACCATTTGGATGGTTAGAGATTTTGTACTAGTAGTAGTCAAAATTGGAAACCATACTCAGGTGAGATTAATTGGAAAAATATTTGTTTTACCTGCTATAGATCCCATGCCTATCTCAGGTCAAGAGGGCAATGGGGTCGTTATTTTTTCTGACAACGATGATCTTCCGGACTCGTTGAAGTTCATGGGTTCGATTACGAAGAAGATGATGAACATTTGGGCGGACTAGGCGGATTCATAGTCGGACTTGGAGGACTTTCATCTACCACCTGCTAAGAACACTCGCTTTCAAGCGAGGAAGAAGTCTGGGACTACCTATGCCAGTAAGGATCTACGTTGGTTGGAGTATGAGGTAGACTTTTGATGTGCCGCGGCTGATTTATCACCCTGGACTACCCGTGTTGTGGGTACCCCTACCCGTCTTCCTCCAACTTGTCCCCGCGGGCTAGGAAGAGGAACGCGAAAAAATAGAAGAAATGATCGCTTTAGATCATTGGTTCCTTCATCGGCCTTGATATCCCTCAAGTTTGTAAGGTCGAGTTCTTTGCGGTTTTCTATTCGGCCTGTGTGTTTGGCCTCTCTTCCGTTTCCTTTTCCCCCTTCTTGTAACTTTTTTCGTTTCTTTGAGTAATTAAGTTTCTTTTCGCCAAAAAAAAAAGGGAAAAACCTTTGTTGATTGGAAAAATCTTCTTTAATTGGACAAACCAGACTCGGCATCAACCATCATTTAGTGAAGCTTCAAGTTTCTGTCTTGCTGTAAGAACGACCCCATGGGAATTAATTGGAAAAACCTTCGTTAGTTGCCATATTAAAACCCAAACTCAGTTGCATCCGGATTATCTAGTCAACAAGTGACTGAATCTTAGTTTTGGGGGATTTGTTTTTGGGTTCTGGGCATTTTTTGTTTCCGGAGAATTTGGAGGCGGGCTGAATCTGGACCGACGAGATTGGTTTTGGTGGGATTCTGAACTGGATTGCTGGTGTTTTTTTTTTGGGTAAAAAGATTCATGGTGTTTAGCTTCAAGAATTAAGTTTTTGTTTCAATGGAGGAGAGGGGAGGGGAGGAGGGAAGAGAAGGGGCGAGGGAAATGTTTTTATTTTTCAATTATTTTTTAACTGAGGGCAATTAGGTCTTTTCAACTACGTCCTCGCCGGAGAAATTTTTCGGTTCCGACACTAGGGACCTGAGAGTTCAATAAAATCAAATTAGAAGACCAAAGTTTTGATTTCGAAAAAAAAATTAAAATAATGATTTAAATAAACTCCTGGAACCTGAGAGAAATTTGCCCAAAAAACAATCTCATGATCGATCAACAATGTCATACTGGAGCGACGCGTAAAAAAAGGCGGCTCCATGTATGGGTAGCCCCATCATCCAAGAAACTCATTCCCACCCGCCGGCTTTAAAATAAGATAGATACCCAGTCCACTAGCCTTTTTTTTAAGGAAAAGTTTACTAAAGAACCTTGCAATTTCACGCTTTGTTATTATAGTACCATGTAGTTTGACTTTTTCTTTTTAGGTGACAGAAGTTTCGAAAAGTGACACTTTTGATAACAAATTTTTAACCGGGGTTAATTTTTCTAACTTAACCATACAAATCAACGCCACATCGTATTTTTATATCCTAAGTGGCGATGATGTGGCAAAATTACAAAATCTCAAAAGTCAAAATTACAAAATCACCACATCACCAAAATTTTTATAATTAGTTTTGGGGGTTTCCAATTAGGGTTAGAAAAATAAAGGGATTGAGATTTTGTAATTTTGCCACATCATCGCCACTTAGGATATAAAAATATGACGTGGTGATGGCGTGGCATCTATGTGTATGGTCTAGTTGGAAAAATCAACCCTGGTTAATAATTTGTCACCAAAAGTGTCACTTTTCGAAACCTCTGTCACTTAAAAAGAAAAAGTCAAACCACATGGTACTAAGGTAAAAAAGCATGAAACTACAAGGTACTTTAGTAAACTTTTTCCTTTTTTATTACACTATATTTTTTTGAGAAACTTTACTACACTAGTATTGCAATCTCCTCAATATGTTTCTTCGAGTTTTTTTCTGCATAGTGTTAGAAAATAATTATTTTACCAATCTGGTGTCCTATGTTTTACCAATTTGGTGTTGGCCAGAGACTGACCATATTTCGGCGTTTTAGTATACCAAAAAATGCTACAATTTTGCCATTTTCTGGTTGAGCACGGTCAATAAATATCGTTCTTTGGTACAAGATGCGGCTTGCCCAAACTTTAGAAACGGCTTAGCTTCGGCTCGAGCTTACGGTCCACGACAACCAAGGGCCATTTTCTGGTAATTTATTGCCATTTTTTTAGGGAAATTTATTACCAGTTGTTCCAGTTGTATTCCACCTGTAAGTACACAGAATACCTCTTTCAACCTCTGTATTCTAGGGTTTCAATATGTTGTACAAGTCCTGTCCTTTTTGCTTTCTTTGAACAAAACCCAGTTACTGGGTTGGTTGAATTTTGCTGCTATTGTTGTTCTTACTCCTCATAGACGTCGTTGTCTCTATTGGTGATTGCAATAGTAAGATGGGCAAGTGAAAGAGCCAAGTGAGTTTAGTGTCCCCTAAAAAAAGTGAGTTTTAGTGGGTGTTTAGGAACTCATGATTTTTATTTTAGGAATATAATTGGTTGTTGGATTTGGATATTGTTTGATGAATATTTATTTCGGGATTTTTGCTCGAATTCGATGTTTTAGTATAGAGTTGTGGCTTTGGCAATTCTTAATAGTGTGGTTCGAAAGCTAGGTTCTTATGATTTTGAGTTTATAGGAACCCCCCTTTCATTTTTTTTCCTTGGATTTTTCGTTTTATCTTGCAGATAGAGCCTATCTTGAGTGGAAATAAATTACTAGAAAATGGCCCCTGGTCGCCGTGGACCATAAGCTCGAGCTGGAGCCAAGCCGTTTCCAAAGTTCGGGACGAATAATTGTGAGTCGCATCTTGTACTGGAGAACGGTATTTATTGATCGTGCTCAACCAGAAAATGGCAGAATTATGGTATTTTTCGGTATTACTGAAACGCCAAAATATGGTCGTTCTCTTGTCAACACCAAATTGGTAAAATATTTCCCGAGGATACCAGATTGGTAAAATAATTTTTTTTAACACTATGCAAGAAAAAAACTCAAATCCGTGCACTGCCCGAGCATGGACCCCAACGAAATCCAACGTAAATTTTTTTAAATAAAAAATGCGAGTCTAATGTACCTTATTGACCACTTAATTAATATTCTACTGGTCATCTTCTATTAGTGTAAGAACTTTTCAGGGGCTGATGTTTCCTTGCCAATTCCTCGACCACGTGGATAATAACCTTGATTTATTCCACCCCACACTCGAGCTGGGGCTTAATAACAAACCAAATCCATGTCATGTCAAGTCCACCTCTCTCTCTCTATATATATATATATATATATATATATATATATATATATATATAATGTCTTCAGTACTCTGAATCTCATCAAAACCCAACAAGTCAATTAATCACAAAGTTGTCTTCTTTCTGTCCTTCATTGCTCTCTCTCTCTCTCTCTCTCTCTCTCTCTCTAATCTACACGACAATACCAATGGCGGGCAGCTGTTTGATCGATCTAAACTTCGACCTCGACGACGCTCTAACCATTCCGAACGTGAATCTTAGTCCAGGGAGTGAAGCGCCTTCTTCGCTTATCGACGAGTTCATGCCTCATTTCCCGGCAGTCAATCAGATCAGCCGTCGGTCTCCTGTCGTGGTGGCTGATCTGCCGTCGGTTAGGATGACCCCGGGTGCAACGGACAACGAGGCGTGTTCCATATGCATGGAAGATTTTGTCAGCGATCCAACGGCTAAGCGTGTCCCGTGTGGCCACGTGTACCACGGGGATTGCATCTCCTCCTGGCTCTCCCACTCGGATTCTTGTCCCCTCTGCCGCACCGCCGTTTCCTCCTCCCCGTCGGAGGATTAATTGGGGGACCTCTAATTATCGCATGAATTATTTGATTCTATTAATGTACTATTCCTCCTCCAGTTTAGCTTGATTGTGTTGACCTCTCTCAATTGATTTCCCCGCCAAATAATTTTATTTGTATTGACAGTGGTTGTTGACTTAGAAAGTCGTTGCTTCATTAGTCATCTTGCTTTGTGTAACACCGAATGAGTTTTAATTATAAGATTTTGCCGAGAGTATTTTATCATCTATCTATAACACAAATATGATTTCATTTATTCAACAATCCAAATCTCAACATATTATAATATGTATTGCATAATCTACTTTTTCTAATATTTTTATTAAAATTTTATTGATCTAGATCTGATTGCATGTTAAGAATATAAGATTTCACGACTCTAAAAACAATCAGCAACAAAGTATAAACATTTAGCGACGTTTTGTCTTGAGACGTCGAAAAATGTTACCGTACACTAAACATTTTGATTTGCTAATTAGCATATTCGATGTTCCCGCCGGACATGAATACGCGTTTTTTTTCCTTCAAAAGTTATACTGTATATTACTCCAAGACCCCAAATGCTGACTATACTATCTAGGGAGCCAGAAAATAGAGACCAAAATATTTTAAAAAATTTTTGACATTAGAACTATCACACAATTTTAGGGAATAGTTTTTTAATAATATTTTTTTTATTCGTTAAAATTAAACTTTTTCTTCAGTAAATTCGAATCTTTTTTTACTTGAACTAGCTCCAATCGATAATCGAGACCAAAATCTACAAGTCACTAAGTTGCCAGAACTCGCACTAAAAAAGAACACAAGTTCTGGAATACAAAAGACAACATGGGGGAGTTTTCACTAAATCCATACTGACAAGATCATTTAGAGAACCTGCAATAAATTGTTGCAGAAAAGTCTTCACAGTCTTATCCATCCCACTGGACAACCATAGAAAACACACATCGCGAAGTCATCTTATCGTTTACTTTTCTCTACATGAATCCTCAATAAAAAAAACCACCACATTACAATTTCGTGAACTCTCACTTATCGGAAAAAAAATTCGTGACCTCTCGGAGGAGGCGGGGACAAAGGCGAGGTATCATTCCTTACGTTAGCCAGAGTTGACTTTGACTCGTCGATTGGTATATTGCATGGATACATACTCTACTGAGATGAGTCAAAAGATTAGGGGATATATTATGTTACACGCGTATTTTTTTTATAAATAAAGTGTTCTATTCCACTAAAATAGACACCCAAGAAAAGTTACATCCAAAATACCAGATAACGTTTATCAGCATGCACCACAGCAATAGACGCTATCTAGTATAAATATCAAATGTCACCAAAAGAATCAAAGCCAGCAAAAAACCTTAAGGTCATCAAAAATAGACCCAAATATATACCAAAGGAAGGGCACGCTAAAATTGGTCCATACCACAAGCAACTGCCTTGATCTCGTGAAGGATTTTTGAAGTGTCCTCCTCCCAAGACAAGCCCACTACTACCGCAAGACACCACGCCTCGACGGATAGTTCCACTTGAAGATCCTCCTCTTGCTCCTCCATACCGGCGATAATTGACCCGAGACATAACGTCTTCGTTGACTTCTTAGGCGACTTTATCTTCAATTTCCGCAGCAGAAATGCCATGAGAGTATTTTTCACCAATAGGATCAGTATTTTTTTCCTGAAGTTCTTTCATATCAAAATCTTTGTATTTAAATTTAAAAAATATATTTTTATATTAACTTTTCTACATTAATAAATAAATTCATCACATTGCTAAATAATATTGTGATAATCTCAACAATACTTTTTTTTAGAAGGGTGGCACGAGGCCTATATTATAAAAAATAAAAAATAATACAAGAATAGAAAAATATAAGCAGAGAACGTAGACATTGAAACAGTACACGAAATCACTCCGAGAGGAGACAGAGAGGCATAGGTGGAGGCGAAGGGTGGACGATAGGCTACGAGAGCCAAACGTGCAAGGCGAAAGCTGCCGAGACAAGCTACGGCTAATAACTATGAGGTTGCATCAAAGACGCAACCTCGTGGGCATTTGAATGCATACGAGATGCACGCAAATGAATGCCAAGATCAGACGAATCCAATCAAGACAAGGCTATCCACCTGGTCCAAACGGAAAAGTTTCGAGAACTTAAAAGATCTTAAATCGAACCTAAGTTGATCCAAGCAAAAGTAGATAATAAAAAATCGAAACCAAAAGGAGTCACAAAATACGTGTGACTCGAGAGCAAAAGCAACACACATAGACAGAAACAAATAACGAAAGCAACAAAGACATAAAACAGAACGACAAAGAGAAAATGGATAGCGAGGTGAGTAGACGGCAGCAACCCCCCCCCCCCCCCCCCCCCCCCCCCCGAACCACCGGCGACGAGCGGCAGTGAGCTGAGTGGCGAGACGACGACGAGCCTCGGACGGTGAGATGACGACGAGCATTAGAGAGGCGACACGATGATGACGGCGGCATGGACTACTTGTGGTGGTTACCAGCGATGGGGAAAGATGGCGAGATGACGACGAGCCTCGAACGGTGGAGCGGCGGTAAGGTGAGCGGTGAGGCGAAGCGATGGCAACGAGCTGGGATTGGTGGAGGGAGGTGAAGCAGCAACCGGAGACGACGGTGCCGAAGTAGTAGGAGGAAGAAAAGCTCCACCAAAGAGAGAGAGAACAGCATTTTTTTTAAGGTGAGAAACCAATATAATCTCAACAATACTGGACAAGTTTGTTAAATCGGTTGATCGAAGACATGAAATGACGAGTAGACAAGTTGACAAGATTGATGATCTCCACGGAAACAATTGGAACAACATGTCAAACTCTCTCACCTGCCCATATCACTTTCTGTTAGCGAACCCTCGATTTTCAAGGTAGGTAACTGTAGTACAAACCGGAGGCGGAGCAAAAAATATTTGGCCTTGAACACCGAAGCTTTCTAATTCCTCATCCAATCCCGAAATCATGTACACATTTTATTTTTTAGAGTATAATTCTTAACTAATCGTCACTAATTTCCAGCCAGATCTCGTAGTTATGGTTTGCACCAACATTTGCAAACTCTCATTTGGGTCGACAATATACACAACAAGCTTTAGCACATTAATTCATGACCCTTGGACATAATATATTATTACCAAATTTGTTCGCACCATTGTTTTAAAAACCTAATCGGACCTCTACACGAAACCAATATACGCAAAAGTTTGGAAACGGTTGGACCATTGACCAACAGCGCTTCGCCTGATTGGAATGACAGTTCTAGATCAAATAGACTTGACCATGGTTCGAATTCAAATTTATCAAAATTTCAAACCATATTCAATTCGTCCTTGGACTAATCGAATACGAATTAAGAACATTTGAATTTGAATTGAATTCGAATCGAATTCAAATTAGTTCCTTAATTTTTATTTAATACCTTGTTTAATCGAACATTACTTCTCTCGAACCTTCACCTAGGCAATAGTAACAGCTCGAGTAACTATCTACTAACATTTAGATCAACCAAAATCAAAAAGTTTAAAATTGGAGTTATTGAGAATATACTGGTGTTAAATATTTATCAAGAAATTTTTCTCATTTAAAAAAAATCATATTTGAATCTATAACTATGTGTTATAAGTCGATCCAATAAATATTTGAATACCACGTATGAGGGTTAGTGTTAGAGTTTGGGGTTAGAGTTAGGGTTAGTGTTAGGATTTAAGGTTAGGTTTAGAGTTTATACTACCATAACATTGCAAGAAATATTCATTTTATCTCAATAATTTTTTAATAAGTTGTTAATTGAATTAGTATCTTAAATTGAATTTAAATAAACCACAATTTGTTGATTTATAATATGGAAAAAATTATATTTTTAATCTTAAAACAAGATAAGATTTTGATATCGTGCATTATATAATCATATTTTTTATCTTAAAAATTGAACTCTTAAATAAATTACTTATGTATAATCAAATAAAAAAATACTTGCAGAATTAAACTCTCCTCTTCTGAGTTTCCAACCTTATGAGTACGACCCCACTTTATTGATATGCCACATGTTTTGGCATGTGTCGGTAACGGTAATTGGCAGAATAGGGGAAATTGACACATACAATAAATTTTTTTTATTAATATAATAGGCACAATAAGTTTAAATAATTGGTGAAACAATTGTTGCAAGAATTTTGTCATATTTTATGTTTTAGTTCAAATATGTATTAATTGGTCAAGTGTATAATAATAAGTGCTACAAACTAAAATTCTAGTGAATTAATTTATATATACAAGACCTAATTTTAAAAATATTAAGTTACAGAGATCTGTGGTGCCACTAAGCAATAATATAGTACAGAGGGTGGTGATGATTGACATACAGAAAACTGAATATGGTCGGATCTGGTACTTTTTAAATATTTCCAGAGTCCGAATGTTTACGTTCTGACGAGACGGCGCCTACGAATTACTTTAATGTTTGACTTGATCCCAATAATGAGTAACCTGCTGAAGGGACGGGACGCCTAAGCTAGACGGGACGGCGCGTCAGGCGTCAGGAGAGGACGGTGGGACGCGGCAGACGAAGTGAGATGGGACGCGAGGCGGCACTCAAGGCGACGCGTTAGGCGTTCAAATATCAATTTTCCAACTCCTATTTTCCCCCTTTTCAAACCAGCCCAGATTTATTTATTTTTTCTAATTTCTTTTATATAACATGGACGAATTAGAACGTATCAAATTCAAATTGAATTCTCTGGTTCGACGAATTTTAGAAACTTTGAACCGCATTTAATTCGTCTCCGGACGAATTCAATCGAATTTGTGACGAATCAAATTTTTGACGAATCGAATCGAATCACGAATCAGGTTTTAACAATGGCCAGGTCTAAATCAAAGTGCCCAAATTTGATATTAAAAAAAAATATTTTTCTGAATCTTGTTAGTTGAAAGTGATTATATTACGATTTTGGTACGATAATTATTCAATAAAATTTGAGATTATCTAAAATTATTTTATATTTTAATGTTAAATATAATTATTTAACAAAATATTTTTTTAATAAAAATCTTCAAACTGATCGACAATCTAATCAATAAAACCCAAAAAAAAAATCTGGATTATCTCCGATTCGTTTAAAAAACCATTGTTCAGCACCTGTTCTCATATCACGGAAATCGAGACACCTTAATTGCGAGCTAAATCGTAACATGAAAAAGCACAAATTTGAATGTCGGACCATAAATAATCCAATTTCGATATATAACATTCAATCATGTCATGCGCACACATGCAGCAGTGTACCAGCAGTCAGCACGTGTCCCCAGCAATTGCCGCGAAAAGCGACCATTCTTCCGCCGCCACTGTAAAATTAGACTATTAAAATGAACCCACGTGGCCCTACCATATATTCGGGTGAAAAAGCAATCGAAACGACGCCGCCACGGGCCAGCCTAGGGATAGTATAAATAGACCCCCGCAATTCCACCAACGGGAATCACGGAAGCTACTAGAGGCCCTCCTCGTCCCGCCCTCTCAGCCACAACCAAAACCAAAACCAAAAGCAAAAGGGAGAAGAAGAAGAAAAAAGAAAAAAAGAAAATAAATCAAAGATGGAGAAGAAGCAGCCGGCGGAGAATGGAGGAGGCGGCGTCGTGTCGGTGCTCAACTGCGTGGACCTCTCCGACCCCGACCTCGCCCGCTCCGTCTCCTCCCTCAAACAGGTGACCCCTCACTTCCTCCGTCTGCCGGATTCTTTCCGTTAGGGCTGACTGGAAAATTAACTGGCGCGGGTGTTTTAATAAAGGCGTGTTTGGACTGCGGGTTTTTCTACGTGGTGAACCACGGGATAAGGGAGGAGTTGATGGCGGAGGTGTTCTCCCAGAGCCGGAAGTTCTTCGAGTTGCCGGTGGCGGAGAAGATGAGAGTCCTCAGGAACGATAAGCACCGAGGCTACACCCCCGTCCTCGACGAGCTCCTCGACCCCGACCGCCAACTCCTCGGTTTGTTCTTTTCTCCTCCCTTCGCCTTTTCCTCTTTTTGTTTTTGTTTTCAATTTTCAATTTTAATTTGATTGTTTCTCTTAGTAGGAGATTACAAGGAGGGGTATTACATTGGAGTCGAGGGCGATCCCGATACCAATAAACCGTTTTACGGCCCCAATGTGTGGCCTGCCGAAGGTGTGTGATTCAAGGGATTTCTGGTTTGTTTAGTTGATTTGTTTGAGGCTTTAGTGACTGGAGGCTGTTGTTTCTTTTGAGGAAATAGAGGTTTTGCCTGGGTGGAGGCAGACTATGGAGAGGTATCACCATGAGGCTCTGTGAGTGTTCCGGGGAACCCTTCTGTTCTTCGGTTCTTGTTGCTTGTGCTTGTTCCTCCGGAATCTGATTCGGTTGAGAATTTTGGAATGTACAGAGAGGTAGGGAGAGCGGTGGCTCGGATTATTGCCCTGGCGCTTGATTTGGAGGCTAATTTCTTTGATCGTCCTGACATGCTCGGCGAGCCTATTGCTGTTATGCGGTTGCTGCATTACGCAGGTCTGGTTCTTTCCGCCAAGAATGTACTGTGGAGTGGATAATTTGTTATGACATGGTGGTTGTTGTGTTGATCAGGACACGTTTCTGATCCTTCCAAGGGAAAATATGGAGCTGGAGCGCATTCTGACTATGGTTTGATTACCCTCCTAGCGACAGATGATGTGTACGGCCTTCAAGTATGACATCCGTTAAACTAGTTCATTGCAACTCTTTTTCACTCTGTGTCCTGGGAGCCTTCCGATTAGTGTTACGATTGTTTCAATCTGGCAGATATGCAAAGACAAGGAAGCTAAACCCCAAATATGGGAGTATGTAGCACCAATGAAAGGGTGAGAATGAGAATGTGCGGCCTTTTACTTTGGTGTTTTTTCTTGACAGATTGAACTGCCTCTATATCTAACAAAAAAGGGCCTCTATCTGTTATCATAATTTCCACATTGGGTGATGACTTTGCGTGTCTCTTCCTGTTGGCTTATCCTGAACAGAGCATTCGTGGTGAATCTTGGCGACATGCTGGAACGATGGAGCAACTGCATTTTCAAGTACTGTTTCTTCCCGTGCCATCACGTTGTCAACTACTGTTTTCTTACATTTGAGATTGATATAGGAATGCCATGTCAAGTGAATTCTTGCCATCGCATGGTGAAAGTTGTACTTATGTTCCTGACTAGTTGCCCTTGCAATGAGACTTAGTTTTGCTCCTTGATGGCCGCAGGTCCACACTCCACAGAGTTTTAGGGAATGGGCAGGATCGATATTCTGTAAGGACTTCACCAGTTTTCCTATGTGGCCGTTTTTTTCCCGTCTTGTCATCTCAATCTCAAAATTTCACGAATGCTATTTGACTTTAGTGTTTTTCTATACTATATATCCTGGGAAAAGATGTCGATGGCCATCTTTGCGTTTCTCATGTCAGGCAATGAGCAATGGTGTTTTTGTCAACACCACTTACTGTTCCTGATGTTTCTTTAATAATTTATAACAATCATCTCGTTTTCTTTTGTCTTGGCCAGATTGCTTTCTTTGTTGAACCCAGTCATGATTGCCTTGTTGAATGCTTGCCAACTTGCAAATCTGAGACAAATCCTCCCAAGTAAGTTTTGGCGCCTTTTCTCATGCGTCTCTTAGTCAAAGCTGTCTCTTCATCATAACCACGGTCAACATATTGTTGAAAGCGACTAAAAATGCCTTTTGTTTTTAATGCGAAATATCCTTCCCATACTTTCCAAAAATAAATCCCAAGGTTAACACTTAATCAACTTGGCTTTTGCCTGAGAACCATGCAATATCCTATGCATACTCCGACGGGAGAAGTGTGGGCAGGACCTGCTACGCCTGATGGCCGTTGTACAGCCGTCGATCAATTGCTTAAAAAAATTATAATACCATCCTTTTTATCTAAAACCGCTAAGGTGTTGCTTGGTGATTGCATAGATGACGTGCAGTTGCTCAGTGATGATTGATTTTCAATTGAACTGCTGGGTGTATCTATTTAACAGGTTTCCTCCAATCAAGTGCGCCACATACTTGAGCCAACGGTACAAGGACACTCATGCTGATCTCAGTGTATACAGCCAGCAGCAAAAAGGAGGTGCCAAAATTGGGATCTAGCTGCTCTGACAGATTGGCGATTGCAGTATTGGTATGCATGTATATACTGTTGTCTTTAATATTTATCTAGCTATAGATTAATTTGGTTACTCCTGAGAGAAAAAGAAGAAGAAGAATAATGTGGGTAGTCTCTGGTAAATTTAATTGTTTCTCTTATGTATCAGTGTAGGCAGAGTTATTAAAATTTCACTCATCGAAAAAAATGCAGCTGAAGGAGGTGGGTAAAAGGGGTTTATGCCCAGACATAACAGAGAGCATCTGCACATTTTCGCAGTAATGCATAAGTTGTGTCCGATAATGATCTTAGTAGCAGCTGCCATGCACCAACTTTAGTCTGAATTGTCTGCTCCCCAGTTTACGCGGGCTCATGGTATGACAAAAGCTTATCCCAACCTATGTATCCTTCATAATCTACAACATCGTAAGCATAGGTTGTTTGACTGAAATACGTATATCCGGTGTACTGCTTGTGTGTTCCTTCTCTACCCTAACAATCTTGAACCATGGACATGGAAACCTGGAAGTCAAGTGGGCACTCGCCTCCTCAGGGTCCCAGGAGGAGATGACCCACCGTCGCCAAAATACAAAAGCGTTATTTGCATTACATAACAGGTGTCTCTTATACATAATCAACATACATTATTTTTACACACATGCCATGAACATTACAGCAAGTTCTTCAAGGTATGAACTGATGTCGTAACAGTCACAGTTTTTACACCATTCTTCTTCATGTAATACTCGCGAAGAACTGGACCTGCAACTTTCCAAGCAAACCCACATTTTGCGGGTTGGCTGTTACTCCGTGCGAGGTCATACACTATGTGGTATATGGCTAGAGCCTCTTGCAGAATGTCTTGCTTGTTCCTTATGGTCTCTTCATATTCAGCAGCACCGTAAAGTTCCTGAATGTGCATGCAAGTAAGAGAACGCACAAGAAAATTCCCACACCATGTCTACGCATTGCCAATACTAAATTGGCGGAGATATGTCACCTTCTTATACTTATTAATGACCGCAGTGGCCGCTTCATCCTTGCTCTTCTCTTGGCTTGAATTAATAGCACAAACCATCTCCTTCCTGTACTCGGCATAAAGATTTTCCCATTTGATGCGGCTATTCTCATTGATCTCCTCGATTTCGAAACAAGGGAGTTTCTGTACTTCTGCACACAATTAAAGAGTTGACAGACAGAGACCAGAATTTCAGGGGACTTCGTTTCCATTTGTGACTTTTTGGGGATGGTAGCAGGAAAAGAAACCAGAATCTGAGAACCTCACCTACGGTTCTCGGCCTCTGTTCCTCGTATGATTTCACTTGGTCATAAATACTTCCCAGAATGGAAGAAGATCTGTATGACATTTCCTTGTTCCTTTCCATGTAGTGTGGGTATAGTTCAGCCTTCAGCTCGTCAGGAACTTCAATCTGTTAAAATTGAGGTGACAATCTTATTACAGGAAAAAAATTTGCATTCGTCCCTGGACATAAATGGTAGCTTAGATTAATTGTTGTTTGTTTTAATTGTGAGATTGCCCAGAAAAAGTAGCAAGACAAACCTTCATTCCACCTTTCTTTGGTGCATCAAGAGCATCATAATATATATCGATAAGTCTTGCAATATTCTCCATGATACGAGCTTTCTCCAGAGAGGAATCATCCCCAAGCGTCAGCATACGATCCATGAGAGCTAGCCAGCTATCCGATGCTAAACCGATGGTATGGCTACAACAACCCGATAGCAGCAGAAAGTTACTACAGCGTCCGATACAAAGCAGAAGTTTTTAATAGGCTTTGGACAAAGAATCCAAGGAAATAGATCTTTCCATGTTCCAAAACCGCTTGAAGTTACCAATATATTCACATACGGCTGAAAGATGGTGAGCGATAAACATTTATAGTCCGACTCATGGCACAAGCAACCAACAAATGCTTTACCTTCGCTGAAATCGTGACATCCAGAATAACTTAAAAAGTTCATCCTCGAGCTCTTTATCTGAAAACTCCCGCGGTCCTCTTGTGGTTGTACTAGAGACGAGAGAAGCTGATGTCCATGGTTCACTCTGTTTGAAATTTTCAAGCAGCTGGAGAAAAGTAAAATCAGACGCTTTAGATCAGCATACTAGCTATAAACTAGAGCCTTACAACCATGATTTTGAATTCTTTACGACAGAAATTTTCACGACACTCAGAATCTTGCAATCATGATCTCAGTTATGATGTGACAAATGAATGAAGACTTCAATAGAAGTATGAAAAGATGGTCGAGCTTAGTTCCCTAGGGTTGAGATTGAGGAATTGAGTATTCCACTGCATTCGGGGGAGTACTCCCATCCCACTGTGTTTGGATATCTTATCAACCTCTCCCGGAAAATGGATATCGCCAGAGAATATTTTGAGTTCCATTTTTTTTTCCTGCACTTGAACCAATCCACCTACCCGACTTCTTATATTAATAGTGATTTGCGTATCTATCCTGCAATAAAAATTCACCACATAATAATATGTTAAGAAAAGCTGACCTGAGGATTTCTCGACACAAGATACATGTCACCATCAAAGTCTCCACCAGCAATCTCATCTGCTATAGAGCGTGGCCCTTTGGAAGAAAAGAATATGCCATACTTGCTGTTCCCGATAAAATCTTCCAGTTCAGGCACATATCTAGCATCTAGAATATGGATATCCCCGACATGCAAGCCAGGATTTCGATAAACCAACACTTTTCCAGAAATCTGACCGTTTTCTCTGCATAATCCAACAGCAAGGTCATTTCATAGCCAGAAAAAGCACCGAGTCTGTTAGAAGAACGCATGCATATAAATAATGTATGAAGTTGTAACCAGAAGTCATATGTTAGAATGACAATAGCATGGTTAATAGTATTTTCACTCAGAAATGCACAATAGTTCATGAGCCAAAATCACAAGCACTCCAATTGAAAAATAAATCAGACGACGAAACAGGAATAACAAGAGAAAGAATTGACCTCTATAACTTCTATCAGCCAAGATTCAAAACAGTGCTTGAAAAGTAGAATTATTGTCAAGCAGAAGTTTAAGAAGCCATAGCCTCTTTGACATGCAAACTTGAAAAATGATGTAAATATTATCAGGGAAAAGAGAAGGTGACTTGGAAGGAAACTTTGCCTATTAATCGACCCATTAATTTGTGGCTTAAAAAGGAGTTCAAAATCCTGGTCGTCAATCAAATCATACACTCAGAATCGATTATTTGGAAGGAAACTTTGCTTGTTAATGATAATGGAAGCCAGTCAAATTGCAGGAACATACTTTTAGTGCTCTAAGGAGAAATCTTGGGAATCAATTGACCACTTAAATATACAAAGATATGAAAACAGAGAACATACAGAATTACACAAACTTCTCCGCTCCCTAGGACTCCAGTTGGATCAGATGTCCCCATCAAATAGTAAGATTCAGGTACAGGAACTTTCCCTGCTTGAAGATTTTTCTTCTCTTCCATCATCATGGAACACAAAGTATGCTGCAGATATGATTCCTCAAGGGGAATATCAGAAAAAAGCATGTGTGCCTCCTCAGAGAGATTCCCTTCACATCGGTTGAAGGCAGCTGGTAAGACAGAACCCACAGATCCATAATTAGCAAGAATCTGCGCAATCAGAGTATGTAAGGTGCAGCGAGGAAGCAGCAATAGACATGAAGGAAACACATCCAGCACACCAAAAATAAGGGATAAGATTATGATCATGGGCGTTACATCCTGGCATGATACAGAGGGATTGTGGAGAGCAAAAAGTCAAGGGTGAATGCGTCATTTCATCCCATTTAGACAATGGCACGATTGAAGCAAAGGTAGAACAGATGAGAACAAGAACCCGGCTACAAAAGTCAACAAGCACAATATATTTTATAGTGCTCGACAGAGAGAGAAAACCTACCGCGTAGAGCTGTACGCTTCTTTTTAAGAGTACTAGTGGCATCTTCCAAAGCATTACTCAACATTTTCGTGAAAATTTCATGTGGAACTCCACCATAGCTTAGCAGTGCAATTAAGTTTCTAGACAAAGATGCTGTCCTTGGGCGATTGCTGAAGCATTGACATACATGTAATCATCATATTATCATCAGAAAAAAAGCAGAAAGAAACATCGCATTAGTCCCTAGAGATGAGCTGGATTATATTTCATCATGCAGTATTCACCGAATCCTTGTCTTTGGTTCATATCCTACACTGTTGAGACTTAGCAGTACTAATGTATGCATTTAGAGCTAAAACAAACTGGAAGTCTGAGCACTAACTTTTAAGATGATGACCGGCATAAATGTTGAGACTCACAAACTGCAAAGTCTTTTTGGTTTCGTTTAAAGATCAAGCATAGGTACATCTAACTGGCCAATAATCCCAAATGATTAGCTCTCTAATTACAAGCAATAAACTGATTGCATAATTATGGAAATCTTTCAAAAACTTTAGATTTTAGTTATCAACGAAATTGGAACTAGCTTATGTTCAATTAAGGTCGCCAAATAACATAAACAATGAAGTAAAAGTTTCACACACCTATGCTTGCTGAAATTTGAAAAAGATGAAAGATATGATTAAACCCAACTAAGGCTTCAAATTAGCACTCTCGTAAAGATACCCATACAGTTCATCATATTGATTATCAACAATTAATAGTTTTCATATACTTCAATCTTCAAGATAGAATATTTCATCAAACTTTGACCAAATATTGAAATGCAATGATGCTTTCTAAGCAACCCATCACATAAAAAGCAGTTCACAGCAAACTGTGCCAATAAGAATTTTTTTTTTGGATTGAGATTAGAACTTTGATACATAGCTGAAGTAGTAGAGGAGAGGACTCAAAGCAGATACCTTGTCCCAACAATTCCCAATGAACTCAGCGAGTCCCTTTCTTGCCTGAACCCATTCAAGGAATCCTCTGAGTGCATGTTTGACAACTCTTTATCTTCATAAACTTTAATCATTGAAGGTCTGACAACCATTGTAGAAGGCTGAAGCTGTAAAATAAATAAAAACAGCTTTACTTAGTGAAAAAGGGTACAGGATGTGACCTATAAATGAGAATAACTTTTGTAATAGTAATGTGACCCATGTTTTTGTATCTTGTCAGCAGCATCCCACAGTATGGCCATGCAACCAAGGAAGGAAGGAGGGAGAACACATACGTCCACTTGAATTGCATACAGCAGAAATGAAGTGGTAGTTCTAAAGATTGGAAAGCTTAATGGAGTAAAATATATGAGCACAAACGTTTCCCGGAGGGAATTTCTGGCTGGGACAACAGTGTCAAGTGCTGTACTATTGAAACACGGTTGTGACGACATCAGACGTGTTCCCTGATCAAATTGTGAAAAATAATGAAGATGGACTATCCCCGAAAAGGCTAAATAGATTGTTCCTAGTTGACATGAACTAGGCAGTGCAACTGCCATACTTCTAGATTTTTGATTTTTAGCACTAAGCAATCACAACACCTTGTAACATGGTACAATTTCCTTTAACTACGAAATCATCTAAGTCAGTACCAAATGTGAAGATTTTACTAAATATATATGCTCAACAACGTTGATCATGGAAAATGACTGCAGTATACCTTCTTGTTGACGAGGAAAGTCCCCTTGACAGCAGTGCCTTTGTGAAACAAGCGAAACTGGATGAGAAGCGGCTAGAAGGAGAAGAAATAACCCAGTTAGCAGGAGAGTAAACAAAATTGTCCAGAGAAAATAAAGCATCGCCTCTCTCCAGGTCCTGTCATGAAATATGGACAATGGACATTACAATATTTTGCTTGACTCATTCTGATAAAGTTACTTATAATGATATAGAATGTATGAAAGACCCTATATGCAGATAACGGCCCAAGTCAAGAAAATAATGTTCATCAATGTAACCAACTCATTGTGGAACAGATTTGAGCAATAGGCGTAAATGAAAGCAACTTGGGACTTATTTTACATACTAATCTCTGGATTATAAAGAACTAAAAACAATATGAAAATCACTAAAAAATGGGGGGAAATGCCTTTCATTGTTGTCTCACATGAGTTGGTTCACTCCTTGCATTTCTCAAGGGAGGAGCCAGAGCTACTGAAGAACAATAAGATCAAAATCATGGCTCCGCTACTTTCTCCTACAGTGGAATGATAATTCCTGCACGTTACTATACACTAACTGGCAATCCCAAAAATCTGTTGTAGCCGTAATTAGAATGGCACATATTCTCATCTTTTGAAAAAAGATACCAACATAGGGGGTTGGATGGATACGGTTCATTCCATCAAAATCATACACTAACTCAAAGAAAAGGAAAAGCATACTCCAATTATTAGGGTGAGACTTTGTACAAACCTCGAGAATACCAGCAACATAAGGTTTCTTCTGATGTACAGCCTTTGCGCATTTCAATGCCAAATCTTCTGAAATAAAACCAGTTCCATCTGTATGTATACAAAGCTTTTCTTTCACGCCTTTTTCATATACATAATTATCCTTCTCATCCTGGAAATGGAGAAATAAGTTAGAAACAAATGGGAAAACCATGTCTAATAGTGCATAAAGTTACAAGAAGAAGACAAACTCAAAATTTAGAAACATAAGGCATACCCGACATGGTACATCGTCTTCAACTTGGATTCTAACAGTTGAAAAATCAACTTCGACGTTCTCAGTCTTTGACAAAATAAGTGAAAGCCTGCACTTTTATAGGAATACATTAATTACAAATATATAACTTGGAGGCAGATAGGGTCATAATTTGAATTTCCAACCTCGCCATGTAGCTTGAAAGATTTTTAAGAGAATCTACATGCATGAAGAAAGCTCGAGCTTCCCGAATTGTCTTCCCATCTAAGATGTAATCTTTCTTGTCAACCAATGCATGAGACTCGGTGCGCACAAAAAAACACTTCACACCAGTTGGACTCGTGCTTTTCTCTTCCTGGCTACCATTTTTCTTTTTCCGTGATGGATCTTTGCCTTCATCTTTGAAAGCTGGTACAATACAATAGACATCTCAAACTCTCCATCGAAGCCGAATTCTTCATGCTCAGGACAATATGTATCACTATTCACTACAGAAGTCAACACAATCATCCATTCCAAAATACCTTTAACAATAAAAGTAAACTTGCATCTAAGTGAACACTTTTAATTGTGATCAACCTTAGCTGTTTCTTTTGGCATTCAACAACTGATAGAGAATTTCTCAACAAAAAAAAAACAACTGACAGAGACAATATGAACAGAGAAAGATGCACCAATTCCATTCATCATCAGATTACGTCACGACTGGAAAGATAGGTTTGTAAGATTAAACTGCCAAACTAATGGCAAACAGAGGAAGTACACGATATCTGGCATTCGACAGAACAATAGCGGCATGTGGACTCACCAAAAAACCGGTACCGGCGCAAACCAACCAAAATGCCATCTCTCACAACCTTGGTGTATTTTTTAAGTTCTTCAAGAGGATTACTACTTGCTGAACTACTACTCGCTTCACTGACATCTTCTTCCTTGAACTTGACCATTAAGACATTATCATCTCCTAGTGCTCTTTGTAAGAAGTTCCTCTTGGGGTCAACAAAAGGCCCCTGGATATACAGAAGAGGCTCGTGATGGAGGTGACCATTGGGAAAAATGGAGTTTCTGCAATATTAGTCTTCAAAAGAAGGTAAATGGAGCAAGTACATGCTAAGATGCCGCATTCATAAAAGGAAAAAGATAATGTATAAACCTTGAACCGGTAGCTCAAGTCCGGGCAAACATGGCAGTGATAAATGTATGACTTTTCAGTCTCCCAATTGAAATGCTGCAAAGAAAACAAAAGGAGCAGCAGGACAGAATAAGAAACATAATCAAAGCAAGTAAATGAATGAATCCACCCACAAAAGAAAAAGGGACCAAAATAGTTTACCAACCGTCAACTCAAGTCAAACATTTTCCACAGAAAAATAATCCAAGTCAAACATTATTGCAAACTAGAGTTGAATTTCCAAGACCCCAAGTTTAAAAGTAAATCAAAAGAAAAATTACGAATGAAACGCAAGGAGGAAACAGTCGGGTGGGTGTCTTTTTCAGAGGTTAAGAAACAGCCAAATGCGCAACAAATCATACCACATCAATTCAACATCCCACTCTTTAACAAAATGGCAAACCAAACCAAACCAACCTTAAGACGCTCGAATTCCTTGATATAACCACATTTCCAACCCACCTCCCGCCAGACTTGATCCTCGAAATTCCTCATCTCCAACCCGTTGGTCCCTCGTATCCACTCCGCGGTCACCAATTCCTCCAGCTTACCACTGCACCAACAAAACCGAATAAGCAAGCAGTTTAAAAAAGGAGGGGTTAGCGGTTAAGTTACCATCCGAGGTAGCTGAGAATAAGAAAGGCCCTCCTGAACTCAAGCTCCCCGAGCGCCTCAACCTGGGGGGAAAGGGCGGAGGAGGAGGAGGGCTCCTCCGTCACCATCATGAGGCGGGTGGGGGTGAGGGTGGTGGAGGGCGGGGAGAAGCAAAGGCGCTTGGAAGGAGCGGTGTTGGTGTTGGTGTTGGTGGTGGGGTTTAGGTAGGGCTTGCAGAGATGGATAACTGAGCCGTCAAAGCTGCGGATCAACTTCCAGCCGGCGACTTCTTTCAGGACCTGGTTGATGGCGATTTCCGGCCCGACCTGGAACAGGGCCTCGCGGGCCCGGAAGCCGAGCTCGGGGAGGCCACGGTCTCTCCGGATCCCGTCGATGGCCTGGTCGACGGCGGGAGGGAGGGGCGCCTTCGATGGGGAGGGCGTGGACGGGGCGGCGTCTTCCATGGCTGCTTCTTCCTCTCCTTTGGTGGTGGTGGTGGTGGTGGTGGTGGTGTGGGGAGAGAGAGAGAGAGAGAGGGGTTTGTTTCAGCTCAATCAATATTGAATGTACATTTATTTTATTTTATTTTATTTCCCGCTCTTTTGAAGGAAGAGGAGGATCAAAAGGATGCCTGGTGTACTGTACGGTACTCTAGTCCCAGTCCAGTCCAAGAGTAGTAGTCACTCACGTACGTGTCTCGCCTTGTCAATCAACTGTGGGACCGCCCCACTTACTTGGTGGTGTTGGACGTCAAAAGGAAGATGAATATGAGATCAAAATTTATTCTTAAAAAAAAAGGCAAATTGCTCTCACTTCCATGGGATTTGATTAAATTTCTAAATTAGTCCATGCCATTCTGTATTCAAAACTTCGATATTCCTAGTTTAATTTTTATTCAACTCTCAAGTCCTTCACTGGCATCATCGTTCAGTTTGTTTTGAAAATGAGAATTATACCCTTCAATAAAAAAAATAAATAAATAAACACATATTTTTCCCCCGGCCATCTTCTCCCCTGTTTCTCCGGCAATTTTCCCATACCATCTTCTCCAGCTGTTTCGGTAGCCGACCCAAAAACACACCGGCTCCAGTAGCCGACCCAAGCTCTCCAAACAACCCTCCTCCTTCATGCCTCGAAGACCACATCGCCTAGCTCCATCTCGCTGCGGTGACCCACTTCAGTTCATCACTGGCCCCTTAGAGATAGCAAGAAGGTAACCATTAGATCCCAAGCCGGCACTGAGGAATCGCATGTCGTAAGCTGAGCGACTGGCCTTATCTTGCATACGAGAAAACCCTCGCACTGTGTCGGCAAACAATCTTTTCAGAACTCGCTTGGAGAGAACATATTTAAAAAATGTTGCCGTCGATCAGTCATAATCCGAAGCTAAAATCCATGAAGAATAACCTTCTCTCTGTTCATCCGCCTCTCTAAACTCCACAAGAAACCTCCACCTCTAAATATAACACACTACATAAGGAGAGAACTGGAGGCCGGCTTAGTAATCGAATTTCCTCGATGTATAAAAGTTGGATTTTAGGATTTGAATAGTGTAATTTAGGTGTTGAAATGTTAGTCTTGCCGGAGAAGATGAACGGAGAATGTCAGTCTTGCCGGAGCTATTTTTTATTGGCATAATAGTCATTTTCATGATTAAAAAAATAACATGACGTCAGTGAGGGATCCGAGAGTGATATTTAACCAAATTACGGGGAAGAAAAGATCGATTTTAGAATAGCGTGGACTAAATTAGAAATGTTGTCAAATCTCAAGGTCCTAAGGGCAAGTTTCCTAAAAAAATCAAAATTTTATATGAGATTAAATCCTTCACGTCACGATAATCAATTTAAATGGCAAATGGCAAACAGAACTAATGGGACAAGCCGACGAGGGAATATTGAAAACTTGTAAAATCAGATAAACATAAGTGTAATTTTAGAAATCAGTTAAAAAATATAAACGAATTTTGGGTTCGTTATCATTATTTTACCCATTTTAATAGTTTCTGCTCCAACGATGGGCGATTTCTTTCCATCGCATGCCTGTCAGTAATTCATAAAGTAGAATGTCAAAATTCTTAGTAAATTTTTTTCGATCCTAAAAACCTGATTTTTTCCCTAAATAAATGTACCAGAAACCAAAGTTACCATGATCTATATGCTTACTCAATTAAATTTGTTCCCGATTTAATTCTATTTTCACTTTGGACCTTTGTCCAGCCGTTCTTCTCAAGATTGTTTCTTTCACCAACCACTATTAGGAAGCCTCATATACTCTGTATAACAATTGATGGGAGGGGATTTTCGAGGTCCCCTCGCAGCAAAGAAGTAAGTAAGAGTTGGTGCCTAGATGTCGCGAGATATAGTCGGACGAGGTAGATCTTAGGACGGATCTGGGTTTTTATTTTGTTTTATAAAAGAGGGGGAAAGTCAAGCAGGGGGCGCTAGATAAATAGAAGTAGGGCCGGGCACCTTCCGTGCACCCTCCTAGCAGGTTATTTCTTAATGGGCTTCTCAAGTACGTGACGGTCCAGGGTTTCTAATTCAGCTTGCTACTTTACATCAATCACGAGCCAAAGGTGGACACTAGAGTTAGCTACCAACTTGTCACGGCCAGGATTCATCATACCCATGCTGCAACCCCAGATAGCTACTACCTAGCCATGACAACTAGATCTCTTGCCCCCTCATGAATGCACCCCCTATAGACAACTAGGGTTGGCCAACGGTGTCTGCTATTTTCTATCACGCCATCTAGTCTACGGGTTGGTTCTTTCCGTGACCTTCTTCCCTAATCGTCGGGCAAAGTCACTTGGTAGGATTTCCTAACGCTACAATATTAGGGTTCCATTGGGTCATTTATATGGTTTAACTCTCGATGCATGAAGTCCCCCTAATGCTGCGACATTAAGGTTGCGTAAGACATCTAATGGCTAAGTCTAAATGCATGAAGCTCACCAACCGTACGTGCTTTAAGGTTGTTCAACCCATATCAGTCACCAGCCGGTCAGACGCACTTTGGGCATGCGACCCTTAAGGACTCTACTCACTAAGCATGGTAAATGCAAAGTAAAGATAAATAGATAAGGCCATAAATGTACCAAGCAAGATAAAAGAGGTAAGGATAGAGGGGCTTAGCCACATGTGGTCCCTCAGACCTTCCTCTCTGATCCAGCTCCCGGCAGGACTACTTACCCGAGAGGGCCGCCTCCTTTCTAGCTAAAATGTGTTCCCAAAAACCTTACTAGGGTTAATGTAAGGGGGTATTTATACAAGTTTGGCCCCCACTTACCCTAAAAGAAAAATATCAAAATAGTAACAAGACCAAATATCTGTTTTCATCATCATGCAGGAATATTCCCTTGAAGATCCTGATGCGTGGCAGCAATGGTCCCAAAATGTGCGTGCCAGCCAAGGATAACAACTTCACGAGGACGTTGTCTCGAGTGAGTGCTGCCTGCTTCAGCTTTTCTTCAGTAAAATCTCCGCAGTTATGAGCTCCGCTTGCTTCGTTTGTTCGTCGTACGACTCTGGCTGAAGGGCTCTGCACAGGTGCAGTTCCTTTGCTTTTCGTGCTTCGCTCGGATGCCTGGCATGTGCTCCGCATGGGTGTATAAATGTCATCTGAGCCTTCTATGGCCACGAGTCCCTTGACTTGCGAACAAAAGCTCATAGTTTAGTTTGGGGGTATTTTTGCACTCGCTGGATCACTTCGCTTGGCTTAACCTCGCACTTCTTCTTCTCTGTCGACCTTGGCATAAGCTTGATCTCCTCCGAACCTCTCTGATGGCTCTCGTTCTCCCTGTTTCCTTCTAGACATGTAAAAGACTCACAAAAGAGTCCATTAATGGTAACATGCCAAAAATGGACTAAAAGACACAAAACTCGATATAAAAATGACTAAAAACTAACTAAAATGATATCAAAATGGCCTGATAAAATGAGTGTGTTGGACGGACACTCATCAACAATTCAGATCATAAACCTTTATTTTATTATTCTTTCCATAATTTCTATTTAAAATTAAGAACTATCTTCACTTAATTTCCATTGGAAATAGTTAATATCATCCAATAGTCTGAAGTAACTTCTTACCAATTTAAAGCTCACACGTTACCTTTATATTTCTCATTTAGAAAAATCTCTCAACCGGACTTCTCAAATTCCCGTTTCAGCCTCAATAAGACGCGACTCTTAGTTTTATCTCAGTTCCATTAGATTCTAAAACGGGGATAATGCTTCTAATGTCCACAAATCAATTTTTTTTCGGGGTAAAAATGCATTTCATTAATTATATAGTCACTAATTACATTCAAAAAGTACACATACAGAACATTTCATAGTCAACCCTATAGCTCCAACGCACAATAACACGAGGGAAGTACTACCCACCTAGTCCTACCACCCTCCATCTAGCCCTACAAAGAGGCTATTCTACCTACCCATCCTAGGACCCACAGCACAACAGTGTGAGGACACTATCCTCCTAGAGCTATCCCGCCATATGTAGGAATCCCCTCATATATACTATAAGGTTCCAGCCGTCAGACTCGTTAAAAATCTATTCAGAAAACCCGCCCTACCGGGAAAAAATTGGACTAGAAAAAGAGCACATCGCGGTAAAAACTCACTCTAGCGATAGTACTGCAAATTTGATTCCCACATATTGCACCCCTTTTACAACCATCCCAACAAAAGCCCAAAAAATACCCACCCCTGAAAACCCCAACCCATCGTCACCCAAGCCCCCTTATCGCCTTTGCCTGCTCCTCTTCAATAAGCATACAACTATCATCTGACGGAGACGAAAGAAGCAGCCCACTTACTTGTTCTGTAATATGTCGCTTTGCCATAAGATGAGCTGCCGTATTACCTTCCCTCCGAACGAAACTGAACCTGACCTTTGCGAAGAGTACCTCAAGCTGGCGACAATCGTCAATCACGAGTGCAAGGTCCGACCTCTCCATCCCTCTCCGCTGTAGTGCCTGGACAACTGGTAGACAGTCTGTCTCGACCATCACCCTTCTCAATCCCATTGATACCCTTGTCTGCAAACCTACACAAACACTAATAGCTTCAAATAAAGTAGGATGTTGTACATGAGGAACTAACCTAGAGGATGCCGCCACAAACTGCCCTCTCTCATCCCGGATGACCAAGCCAACCTGACCCATACCATTCTCCTAAAAATCACCATCTACATTGATCTTAAACCAACCCATAGCTGGTGGGTGCCATTGCCGCACACCCTTAGTTCCAGCCTGTTGAGCACCATTCCGGATGTCCACATAGTCCCTCAGAAACTTCATACTTGCCTCCAATATCGCCTCCTGATTGTGTCTCTCTTCCGGTTGAAACACTACTAAGTTACAAAGCTTCCAAATGCACCACAAAATTGTCGCCCTCCTACTGCATTCAAAGTTATCCATCGGCATGAGCACAACCCTGCAAGCAGCCTCTACCTGATCGAAAGTCCCAGTTGGCAGCGAGGCACCCATCCTATCCCAAATAGTCCTTGACCACCTGCAATTGAAGAACAAATGTATTGTCGTCTCCGCCGACTCCCCACAATATGGACAATGCTCCTCAACATCCATTCCCCGCCTCCTTAGATTACTACGAAGTGACAGATTGTTGTCCAGTATGCGCCAAAGCACTGTCTGAATCCTAGGTGGACACAAAAGGGACCAACACTTTCGTAATAAATCATTGTGACAACCGAAAGAATCCACCCACTTAGAGCTTTCCCACCACCTGCTAAAATCTACTATATAACCACTCTTCACTGTATAGCATCCATCCGTGGAGTGACGCCATCTCAAAACATCAATTGGACTCCTCGCACTTATCCGAATCGCCATGATTCGCCCCACATCCTCCTCATAAAAAGCATGTTCAGTAGTTGCACCTTCCAGTCCCGACCATCGTCCGTCATGAGCTCAGAGACCCATTGTATGTCCACAAATCAAGACCTAACTTATTAATTTATCCTCACAGCTCTCATACTCTTTAGTGATAATTTAATTATACCTTGTACCGTTTTCAATTTCTCCAATTGGACTAAACAACCATTGACTTGTCTTCCAATTATATTAACAATCGATCCTTTAATTTTTTATCAGAGACACTTAAATTTTCACTTCTTTTATAAAAAGATCTTGTTTGCCAACGTTCTCATTTATTACGACATATAATCTATTTACTTAAAATAAATTACTGAACATATAGTTGTGAAGAGAATCTGACCTTAGTATATTATTATGAAACACCTTTGCTTTTTAGACTTCTTGTTTTTGTCTTCCTTTTAGTTTCGTTAAAAGTATAGTTTCAATAATCAAGCTACAAATGAATCTAATATTTGCAGTCTAATTACTTCCGCCTTTTCTTGTTATTTTCAAAGTAACAATTATTTCACATCAACTCTAAATATAAACATTTAGAGCCACGGTATACTTCTTTTCTTATGCTAATCAAGTTTAAGATCAAACTTGATTATTGAACAAATTCTTAGTAATCCATCTTACAAATTCACCGTCATAAATTTCTTAGTTCAGATTATTTTACAATTCATCTTTTCCATCTATACTTCATAATAGTAAAATCATTCTGCTTAGCAGATTTACCTTCCGCTTCTCTCTGTCAGTCAGCTCCATCTTCTTTCTTTTTTTCAATTCGGTTCTTTTCTTTGGTTTCTTCTTCGTTTCTTTTTTTTTTAATTCCTGGCACTTTCTTTGGTTCGGTGGAATTAATGGTCAGCAACTTTTAATCCACCAACCAGTTTATCGATTCTTTTCGGCACCTCCTATTTTAACCTTTATTTGCTTTGCTTTGGTGTCAATTTTGAGACATCCACGTTTCTCCGTTATTTGCTTTGCTTTGTGTCAGTTTATAATTTCTTTTCAACACCTCTTACTTTAACCAACTAGCTCCGCGCGCTACAATAGGGCTTCAGTAAAAAGATTGTGCGGCCGTGAGCATCGCAGGCTTCGTTTGTTTGTCGTACGGTTTTGGCTGAAGGGCTCCACACGGGTGCAGTTCCTTTGCTTTTCGTGCTTCGCTCGGGTGCCTGGCATGTGCTCCACTCGGATGTATAAAGACATCCGAGCGTTGTATGGTCGTGACTGCCTTGACTCACGTGCTTCATTTCTTCGGTTCGGTGGAATTAATGGTGAGAAACTTTTAATCCACAAACCAGTTTATCGATTCTTTTCAGCACCTCCTACTTTAACCTTTATTTGCTTTGCTTTGGTGTTTATTTTGAGACATCCACGTTTCTCTGTTTTTTGCTTTACTTTAACCTTTATTTGCTTTGCTTTGGTGTCAGTTTATAGATTATTTTCAACACCTCCTACTTTAACCAACCAGCTCCGTGCACTACAGTTGGACTTCAGTAAAAAGATCGTGCGGTCGTGAGCGTCGCGCACTTCGTTTGTTCACCGTACGTTCTGGTTGAAGGGCTCCGCACGGGTGCATTTCTTTTGCTTTTCGTGTTTCGCTCATGTGCCTGGCATGTGCTCCACTCGGGTGTATAAATGGCATCCGAGTGTTGTATGAGCGTGACTACCTTGACTCACAAACAACAGCTCATAGTGTGGCTTCACGGTCATTTTGCACGCGATGCATCGCTCTGCTTGGCTTGACCTCGCACTTCTTCTTCTCCGTCGACCTTGGCATACGCTTGATCTCCTCCGAACCTCTCCGATGGCTCTCATTCTCCCTGTTTCCTTCTAGACACGCAAAAGACTCACGAAAGAGTTCATTAATGGTAAGAGGCCAAAAAATGACGAAAAGAGACAAGACTCGATACAAAAAAGACTAAAAACTAACTAAAATGATACCAAAATGGTCTAGTAAAATAAGTGTGTTGGACACTCATCACACCCCCACACTTAAACCTTTGCTCGTCCTCAAGCAAAAGAAATCAACCATGGGTGACCGAAACACATCTACATAAGTATAAGTAGAAACTAGTCAAGACTTATTCGATAGAAAACTCCCCCCAAACCATCAACATTCTACTCAAAAGCTATCCCTACTACCAAATAGTGCACTCACCTAGGCGCGACGAGTAAGGACAAGCTGACCCCTCCTCTCTGTTTAACCAAGCCACCCCGCTAGGTAAACTAGTCTATAAGGCTGACCACTCAGAGGGTAGGAAGTTTGTTAAGCTCACGTTTAATGGTAGCCTACTTCCTATCACCCACTCACAAGTTTGGGGTCTCTAAGTACCCTACGTTCTACCTTAGAGATGCCTAAAAAATGTATGGAGTGTCATGATCAGGAGGACTTTCTAATCGGGTGTAATAGGGCTAAGATACTGGTGAGGACAATATATTTGGGAAGTAGCTATATCACCCAAATCTGAGAGGCTACAAAAATATTTGTCTAACTCTGGCATATTATAATCGCCTCACCCTATAAATCTAATTCGATCAATCTCAATGTACACCTTTCCTAGTGACCATTTAGCACAATGTCTTGCCATTTTTATTTTAATGCCTTATTCACACTACTACCTTTTCTCTTTTTTTGAGATTTTTCACAATCTTTTCACCTTTTTAGGTTTTTTTCCTTCTATTTTCCCATTTTTTCTTTCTTTTTCTCGAATCTTTTCTTCATTTGTTTCCGTTATTCAATACTTGGCATATTTACACGAATGCAAAGACTTGGCTCTTTTGTTGGCCATAAAAATTCTACCATTTTTCTCCATTGTTCAAATCCCAGCCTATACTACCAATGTTTGCCCTTACAATTTATCTCCCGAAAGATTTGTCCTAAATGCGTACTCGGGCCGGATGGTAACATGGTAGGAGAATAGGGATATTAGGCTAATCGGCTAAAATTTTAATCAATTAAAAGATTGAAGGCTCATAGGGTTAAAACAATGGTTCAATTAGGTGTTAGGCTCTAAGGCTCTAGGCTTATGTCACTAAAAAATGGCCCCTTGTTTTCCAATTTGAACCCACAACATTCTAAGAGGTTCCTCGTATTGGCAGGACACCCGATCAATCGAAGATTGCAAGTACCTCATGAATAAATGGAGACTGGTGTCTCCTCCTTCGGCTCAAATTTCTTCACAAGGTGACTCATGAAACCCTCTAAACTAGTTAATCTACCGGGAGAGCGAGCCTAAATAACCAAGGATTTAGTCTCAACATACTCCTACAAGTGAAACCCAGGCTCGATTCCTATCGGGTGTTTGGTTTTGCTCTAAATAAGGAAGTCAAAAATTTGAGGGGGGTCCAATTTTGATTAAGAGGGGAGTCTATCGACTCAAACTGGACAAGAAAAATCCTAAAAATAGTGGCCCCCACACTTGAGCAACACATTGTCATCAATATAAGAGAAGAGTCTATCGACTCAAACTGGATAAAAAAAAGAGATAATTACTCTCAGGACTCCAGGGTATAGTAAAATAGACTCTGAGGACCCTGTAGTTTCCCTACTAATTAATGAGCCCCTGTAGTTTGGTTATTATTATACACTCGGGTCCCTGCAGCCGGAATCGTCTATTTTTCCGGCGAACTCCCCACCTGAAATGTCTAAAATGCCCCTAGGCATCTTCCTCCTTCTCTCTCACATCTTCCTCCTTCGTCCCCTCCTCGCCCACTCCTACCGTCTCCCCGGCCGAAAAGACACTTTCAATAAAAAATATCATGCCATCACTTCAGAGTCTTCAATGCTTTTTTCTTTTTTTCCAAAGTAGGCAAGTAAAGTCGCATCATAAGATTAACAGCCAAGATATTTAGATTATTCTTAACTCAGAGAAAATAGGTTTTTCGAAATCAAAGGAGGTCAAGCAGCAATCACCAGTAATATAATTCCGATTACAAAATTACCTATCAAAGCATGTTCTTAACCAGAATTATACTATCACATTACAAAATAAAAGGGTTTAGAGCATGTCACTTCATTGAAGGGTAGCTTCTGATCTTCTATTCTCTCTTCCTCTTTATTTCCTTCTGAGTTTGAATATGGACGGTTGGCACCTTCTGAAATGCCACCCACAAAATGGCTCTATTTTTATGGGCCAAGCACAATTCTTCCTCCAGGGTTGCTAAACATTGTTCCACAGAGTGCTTCATTTTTTTGGAATGCCTACCAGAGGGTAATCCTGTGATCTATAGCATCCTTAAGTTCTTCCTCTGTTACAGCCAGGCGTTACTAGGCCCTTCCTTGTGTCTTTTCTTCTTCTTGTAACATCCTCCAAATGGTTGTTCTTTGCATTTTGTCAGTTGCCTTTCCATTGTCTACTACCCGCTATCTCAGGATGGCTATATCCCTTGCGTTATCTACAGAGCCTATTGCTTTTGCTGCATGAACCAATTCTACAGAACTCGAGGTAGAAGGCATTTTCTTCTATCTCCTTGGATAAAATATTTGTGAGGAGTATGAAAAAGGATAAGCTGGTTAAAAAACTGATTGCATTGATAGGTGACCTTTGGGGTGGGGTTCCATTCTTGAGGCGTCATTTCATTTCTATCACGTCTCCCTATGACTTCCTTCCTTCCTTCTTTCCACTTGGTCACATTATTCAAAAAATAAAAAAAAGAAAAATAGATAGTTCTAAGTTTAGAGCCACTAGCTTGACTTGATGTTAGCTCACTTCCCTTATTATTGAGTGGGTCTGGCCAAGGTGGTAATTTCATGCACGAATGTGCAACTAACTCCATTGTCAGGACAGGACAGTCCCTAATCATTCATGGGCTTTCTTTGAGTGTTTGCTCCTTAATTCTTGAGTCTTCCTTTCTTTCTTTCTTTTACGACTGGGGCTCCCAACTCTTCTAGCCTGACTGTCCTTGAACCTTATAGTCCAATCATCTTATGGCCCATTCTTGTCTGTGAACAGCGTTCTCAATGGTAGGTAGTCGATCACTTTCGAGCAGTTGCTCCGAAAGTTCTCCTTGTCCAGTAATCCTTGCTTCCAGGATAATCAGGGTCGAGTCCATTTTTTCCACTTTTTTTGCTATGCTCTCTGGTTTATCTGATAGACTTTTTGGCCTCGGTCTCCTACTCTGGCTGAATAGTTGATGAAGAAGAGTCTGCTCCTAAATGTTTTCAGCTGTCTGATCTAACTGGCTTTGCAAGAATCCGCCATTTGGGGAATCACTTTTCAGTGAATTTCCTTGGGGGTCTTCATCTTCTCTTTTACTCCTTCCCCTATTAAAAATATGGAGAGGTGTTATATAATCCAATCGCACATTTATCAAGTTTCTTTTGGAGTGCATTGATATGATTCTGCAAGTGTGTGATTTATCTCTCCCCCTTGTGTCGTGCTTATATGTAGTCGAAGATGCCTATGATGAGCTGGCTAGTTCTTCGAGGATTTGGTGTGCTTCCAATTTATCCTGCTCAAGGAGTGGACCTTTTGTGGTTGAGTATACTAGATGTCTTATCTTTGGGTTTAATCCCATTTAGAATGTCCTTAGCACGAGTTCCTCTGGGTAACAATATATGCGACATGACTTTTTGATTTTCTTGAACCTTTCCCATACTTCACAAAAAAATTCCTGAGGATACTGCTTAAACTCACTAAGTTGTACTGCTTGTTCATCAATCCGTGTGGGTGAGTAGTATCCTTTCAAGAAAGAATTTGCAAGATCTTCCCACGTTGCCAAATCCTTTTCTCTTAATGCGCAGTATCACGACTTAGCTTGATGTCAGAGTGTGAAAGGGAACAGCCTTTGCAACAAATCTTCACTACTAGTGCCTGGGATACGAACTATTTTGCAGATTTCTACAAACTACAAAATGTGAGAACTTGGGTCTTCGTCCATCATCCCTTCAAATTGTAACGCGCATGTTTCCAATTTTATCACAGCTAGAGGTATGGTGTAGTTGCTTTGTGCCATCCTCATATATGGTCGTTCTTGGATTAATGTTGTCAGAGTTGGGGGGGTACTTCATACATGAATTTTCATGTTCACCTAGTGATTCTTCTGTGTCTTGTTCCTCTGCTCCTACCATGGTGTAATGATTTCTCTGTATTTACAAGCAAAATAACTTGATCTGAACGGACAATGTATTGCAGGTCCTTCAAGTTTCCTTTGCTATCACAAAAAGAGATATAGATTGAGCAGATCTACGTAATCACATGTGTCTCGTAAGAGAGTCCCTAAGGTTTGATCTGAGATAATAAAGCAAAAACTGACTAATATAAACTAAGAAACGAAAAATACAAAAGATAAACTACTAGATCTAAACGAAATTTACCAGATCTACTAAATACGCTACTAATTAAAAACTAACAACAAACTAAATCTAACTACAAAACAGTAAAATAACGTTCTAAGACTAGATAATCTGGCCGTCTCAAGTTAGTCTAAAGCTACCACTCCCCGGCAACGGCGCCATTTGATGGGAGGGAGATTTCGAGTCCCCCTCGCAGCAAAGAAGTAAGTAAGAGTTGTCGAACACAGGGAGCAATGCCTAGATGTCGCGAGATCTGGCCGGACGAGGTAGATCTTAGGATGGATCTGGTTTTTGTTTTGTTTTATAAAAGAGGGGGTAAGTCAAGCAGTTTGGGAATAAACTAGGCGCTAGATAAACAGAAGTATAGGCCAGACACCTTCTATGTATTCCTCAATGGGCTTCTCAAGAACGTGACGGTCCAAGATTTCTAATTCAGCTCGCTACTTTAAATCAATCACGAGCCAAAGGTGGACACTAGAGTTAGCTACCAATATGTCACGACCTTGATTCATCGTACCCGACGTTGCGACCCCAGATAGCTACTACCTAGCAATGGCAACTAGATCTCTAGCCCCCCTCATGAATGCACCCATATAGACGACTAGGGTCTTTTACATGGTTTAACTCTCGATGCACGAAGTCTCCCCTAATTCTGCGACATCAGTCACCAGCCAGTCGGATGCACTTAGGGCATCCGACCTTTAAGAGCTCTACTCACTAAGCATGGTTAATGTAAAGTAAAGATAAATAAATAAGGCCATAAATGTCACAAGCAAGATAAAAGAGGTAAGGATAGAGGGGCTTAGCCACATGACCTCCCTCAGACCTTCCTCTGTGATCCAGCTCCTGGCCGGACTACCTATCCGAAAGGGCCGCCTCCCTTCTAGCTAAAATGTGTCCCCAAAAACCTAACTAGGGTTAATGTAAAGAGGGTATTTATACAAGTTAGGCCACCACTTATTCTAAAAGGAAAATATCAAAACAGTAACAAAACCAAATATCTGTTTTCACCATCAGGCATGAATATTCTCTTGAAGATCCTGATGCGTGCAACTGTGGTCCTAAAAAGTGTGTGGCAGCCAAGGATAACAACTTCGTGGGGAAATTGTTTCGAGTGAGTGCCACCCGCTTCAGCTTTTCTTCAGTAAAAACTCTGCGCGGCTATGAGCTTTGCGCACTCAAATTGAGATTCAGTAAAAAGATCGCACGGCCGTGAACATCACGCGCTTCGTTTGTTTGTCGCACGGCTCTGGCTGAAGGGCTCGACATGGGTGCAGTTTCTTTGCTTCTCGTGCTTCGCTCGGGTGCCTTGCATGTGCTCCGCTTTTGTGTATAAATGGCATCCGAGCATTCTATGGTCGTGACTGCCTTCACTCGCGAACAACAGCTCACAATGTAGCTTCACATACATTTTTCATGCTCTGCATTACTCTGCTTGGCTTGACCTTGCACTTCTTCTTCTCCGTCGACCTTGGCATAAACTTGATCTCCTCCGAACTTCTCTGATGGCTCTCGTTCTCCCTGTTTCCTTCTAGACACGCAAAAGACTCACAAAAGAGTCCATTAATAGTAACATGCCAAAAATGGACGAAAAGACACAAGACTCAATATAAAAATAACTAAAAAATACCTAAAATGATATCAAAATGGCATGGTAAAATGAGTGTGTTGGACACTCGTCAACAATCAGATTATAAACCTTTATTTTATTATTCTTTCAATAATTCCTATTTAAAATTAAGAACTATCTTTACTAATTTTCCATTGGAAATAGTTAATTATCATCCAATCGTCTGAAGTAACTTCTTGCCAATTTAAATCTCACACACGTTACCTTTATATTTCTCATTTAGAAAAATCTCTGAACCGGACTTATCAATTTCCCGTTTCAGCCTCAATAAGACACGACTCTTAGTTTTATCTCAGTTCCATTAGATTCTAAAACGGGGATAATGCTGATATATAAAAAAGGGAAAAGTCCACATAAGTACCCTGTGGTATTCCCGATTATCACTTGAGTACCCTGTGGTTTAAAAACGATAGAACCGGTCCAACTTATTCTAATTTTTTTCACTTAAGTCTACCCAACCCGGTTCACCCGTTTTTTGTCAAAACGACGTCGTCTGGCTGCTTACGTGGACTGCCACGTGGTATTGACCGGATTACTCGATATTGACGTGGTGGTGAATAAATTACTAAATCAGTACCAGATTTATTTTTTATTTAAAAAAAATCCTCCCCCCCCCCCTCTCTCTCTCTCTCTCTCTCTCTCTCTATTCTTCCATTCATCTTCAACCACTCCCATCTTCAACCTCCATGAAAACTCCTCTCTCGGGAACGAAAAGAAAAGAAATTGGCTCTCCTCCTCCCCCCCCCCCCCCCCCCCCCCCATTGTGTTCAATAGACGACGCCGAATCGGAGTCTCTCTCGAAGCTCTGGTCTGATTCTCCTGTTACGATTGTGCTTGCTTCCCATCTCCTCTGTGCTCTTCCGCGCTACTGCACCCTCTTCCGAAGACCGATTGTCTCTCAAATTCTCGAAACCCTAAATCTCTAAATCAAAAACCCTAAATTCCCAAGGCTCAAAACCTTCTCTGCCCTTCTTTTTTGTTGTCATCACTTTGTTTAATCAGTGAAAAGTAGCTTCGTTTGTTGTTATAGAGGTTAAAAGTGGATCTGTTCTTTCTTACAGGTTCCACTTTTTTGAGTTTTTGGACATGGGTGTTAACCTTTGTTGGGTGCTTCTTTATTTAGGAAAATGTTGTTTAGTGCTTCTTGTGGTTCTTGACAACGAAGGGCTATGTGACAAAAGCTCCGGTCTTTATGAATCATCATGGTTCAAGAACTGATTTTTTATCTTCGTTCTATTTTAGGTAGTGGGAGGGGAGGATAAAGGGTAAAGCTTGATTCCTTTGGTTCTTTATTTTTGCCTGTTTTAAATATTTTAAAGCTTGGTTCTTTTAAATATGCTTCTTACTGGCATATTTTTCCATTCATCTTCATGTGATTTGGTTGAGATATGGGAGGGGGTTGAAGATGGGGTGGAGGTTGAAGATGGGGAGGCTTCCCAGGAGATGGGGAGGCTGAGAAGAGAGAGAGAGAGAGAGAGGGAGATAGGGTTTTTTGAATAATTATAAATAAATTAGGTACTAATATGATAATTTACCTATTACTACGTCAACAATAACTTTATCCATGTCAAATTCACGTGGCAGTCCACGTAAGCGGCCAGACGACGTCGTTTTGACAAAAAACGGGTGAACCGGGTTGGGTAGACTTAAGTGAAAAAAATTAGAATAAGTTGGACCGGTTCTATCGTTTTTAAACCACAAGGTACTCAAGTGATAATCGGGAATACCACAGGGTACTTATGTGGACTTTTCCCTATAAAAAAAGGGGGATAACGCTGATACAAAAAAAGCGAGGATAATGCTTCTAGTGTCCACAAATCAAGTTAGGTCTCAAACATATTAATTTATCCTTACAGCTCTCATACTCTTTAGTGATAATTTAATTATACCTTGTACCGTTTTCAATTTCCCAGATTGGATTAAGCAACCATTGACTTGTCTTCCAATTATATTAACAATCGATTCTTTATTTTTTATCAGAGACACTCAAATTTTCACTTCTTTTATAAGATGATCTTGTTTGCCAAAGTTCTCATTTATTACCACATATAATCTATTTACTTAAAATAAATTATGAACATATAGTTGTGAAGAGAATCTGACCTTAGTAGATTATTATGAAACCCCTTTGCTTTTTACACTTCTTGTTTTTGTCTTCTTTTTAGTTTCGTTAAAAGTATAGTTTCAATACTCAAGCTACATATGAATCTAACATTTGCAATCTAATTACTTCCGCCTTTTCTTGTTATTTTCAATGTAACAATTATTTCACATCAACTCTAAATATAAACATTTAGACCCACGGTATACTTCTTTTCTTATGCTAATCAAGTTTAAGATTGAACTTGATTATTGAACAAATTCTTAGTAATCAATCTTACAAATTGACCGTCATAAATTTCTCAGTTCAGATTATTTTACAATTCATCTTTTCCATCTATACTTCTTAATAGAAAAATCATTCTGCTTAGAAGATTTACCTTCCGCTTCTCTCTGTCAGTCAGCTCCATCTACTTTCTTTTTTTCAATTCGGTTCTTTTTTTGGTTTCTTCTTCGTTTCTTTTTCTTTTTTAATTCCTGGCTCTTTCTTTGGTTCGGTGGAAAAAATGGTGATCAGCTTTTAATCCACCAACTTTTAATCCATCAACTTTTATAAATTCTTTTCAGTACCTCCTACTTTAACCTTTATTTGCTTTGCTTTGCTTTGCTTTGGTGTCAATTTTGAGACATCCACGTTTCTTTGTACCCCGTTATTTCACACTTTTTTAGTTAACTACCATGTAGTTTCACTTTTATTACTTAGATGACGAAGTTTTTAAAATTTGACACTGTTAGTGACAAATTTCTAAACATGATTAATTTTTTCCAAGTTGACATTTAAAAAGTTATCCACGTCAACGTCATGCCATATTTCTCTATCCTATATGGCGATGACGTGGATAAGTTAAAAAAATTAATTGAATATCTAATATTTAATATTAAAAAATCCAAAATATTCTAAAAGCCTTGAAATTCCTACCACGATTCTTTCTTCCCCTTCTTTCTTTTCCAAATTCCATACCCTAAATATCCTCAATTCAAGACTCCTCAAGTACCTAGCTTTCGACTTCAAGCCCGCCATTGCTACCTTCGTCCCTCTGTCATCGCCGAACACACATACATACACCTTAATCACCTATCACACCACACAACAATGAGTTACCGATTAGTCCACCCATTCCTTCACAGCTCATATAGCTCAATGCCAATGGCCATCAAGCCACTAAAGTAAAATCCCGCTTTAACAATCCACCAAAAAGCAAGAACCTTTCAGCCAAATTCCAAGTGAAGACTGAAACTTTATAGCTTATACACCAATTACCCCAAATGGGCTTTTGTGATGCGGCAACCTCCGAAGTTTGGGCCGTCTGGCGAGGTCGTCAGTTAGCATAGTCGAAGCGATATCCCAGACTAGTAGTGAAAACTGACTCCCAGCTGGTTGTAAGATACTTGACCGAGGGCGTTGGGAGAACAAACCCGCTCTTCACCCTCGTGAAAAAATGTAAAGACTTGTTTTGTCTGTTTGAGCAGATAGAGGTCATTTTTTGTAGTCGAGATGCTAATAAGGTGGCGGATCTTCTCGCGATCCTTGCTCTCAAGTTCTCCGGTGACTTTTGCGTCTTAGGTGATCCACCAGACAGTTGCTTACCGCTGTTAGAAGAGGATTTATATTTGTATTCCTAGTTATGTAACTTTATGAGCTTTCAATGAAAGAGTGCTATGCATTCACCATTTTTACCAAAAAAATTATCCCAAATGGGTGCCTGGAAATCGGCCGAAAATAATTTCCCATTTAAAGAAAAATCCACCAAAAGCGGCATCGGCATTACCGCCTCTTGCAATACCTTGTCCCTTATGAGCATGTCGGAGATCTCCCTGTGTATCTGGCTAGCCACCATCTTCACCCTCCTGGGATTAGCCATGCAGGTGACATTCATCCGACGACTGGTCGTTTGGGTGACGACTGGAGGCGAGACGTTTGGTGGGGAGCTGAAGAAGAAGAAGGGTCTATTTGGGTGGTGGAAAATATTTAGGGTATGGAATTTAGGGAAGAAAGAAGCGTGGTAGGAATTTCAACAATTTTTGAATATTTTGGATTGTTTATTATTAAATACTAGGTATTCAATTAATTATTTTAACTTATCCACGTCATCGCTACCTATGATAGAGAAATATGATGAGGCGCTGACGTGGATAACTTTTTAAATGCCAACTTGAAAAAAAAAATTATAGTTAGAAATTTGTCATCAAAAGTGCCAAATTTTGAAACCTCCATCACCTAAGTGATAAAAGTAAAACCATAGGATATTTAAGTGAAAAAGTGTGAAATCATAGGGGTACAAAGTGAAGTTACCCCTTATTATTTGTTTTGCTTTGGTGTCAGTTTATAGATTCTTTTCAGCACCTCCTACTTTAACCAACCAGCTCCGCGCGCTCCAATTGGGTTTCAGTAAAAAGATTGTGCAGCCATGAGCGTTGCGCGCTTCATTTGTTTGTCATACAACTCTTGCTGAAGGACTCCACACGGGTGCAATTCCTTTGCTTTTCGTGCTTCGCTCGGGTGCCTGGCATGTGCTCCACTCTGGTGTATAAATGGCATCCGAGCATTGTATGGTTGTGACTGCCTTGACTCGCAAACAACAGCTCATAGTGTAGCTTCATGGTCATTTTGCACGCGCTGTATCACTCTGCTTGGCTTGACCTCGCACTTCTTCTTCTCCGTCGACCTTGGCATAAGCTTGATCTCCTCCGAACCTCTCTGATGGCTCTCGTTCTTCCTGTTTCCTTCTAGACACGCAAAAGACTCACGAAAGAGTCCATTTATGGTAACAGGCCAAAAATAGACGAAAAGACAGAAGACTCGGTATAAAAATGGTTAAAAACTAACTAAAATGATACCAAAATGGCCTGGTAAAATAATTATGTTGGACCCCCATCACACCCCCATACTTAAATCTTTGCTCGTCCTTAAGCAAAAGAAATCAACCATGGGTGGCTGAAACACATCTACACAAGTATAAGTAGAAACTAGTCAAAAATTATTTGATAGAAAACTCCTACTTTCAATTTATAGATTCTTTTCAGCACCTCATACTTTAACCTACTTTAACCAACTAGCTCTACGCGCTCCAATCTTTCATGCTGCCTTGTCATCATTTTTTGCCTTAGCTTGTCTAGAAGCTATACTATTAGGTAATTCCCTTATCTTTAATATCCAGCTGTTGAATGATACAACCAAATTATTTGTCATATCTAAATACATGACATAATCATTAAATGCATACCTTAACCACTTTTCATATGGTATTATATCAAGCCAAGCAGATGGAGTCATCAATTCACCATTAATCATCATTGGTTGAAAATTTTCCATTCTCAGAAGTGCTATTGACTTGTTGAAATCTGGTATTGTCGTAGAATAAACCAACTCCCAGAAGAAGCTTTCAAGATCTTGCCCTTTGTAAGCAGCAAAAAAGTTTGCTGAAATATGCTTCGCACATCTTCTATGTTTAGCATCAGAGAAGGTAGCTTCTATCTGATCCCCTAAACCCTGCAACCAAATTATTTTTGGATTAATTAGAGTTCATTAATAGGAAAAGGCAAAATGTTGATAAATTTGCTATCTTTTGGCCATCACTCACAATTGTCAACACCTTGCCATTTGCGTGTTGACCTACACATTCATGTAGGAGCTCTATAAACCATATCCAGTTGGCCCCATTCTCCTTATCCACAATTGCCCAAGCAATTGGAACTATCGCGTTGTCTTCATGAAGTACAACAGTAGATAATAAGATGTCTCCAAAGGGATCTTTTAAGTGACAACCAACGATGCCAATAAAGGGCATGCATGCATTTATGAATCCTAACCAAACAACATTTAGGCATTCTGACACCCTCCAAAATCTGATTCTTAGGCTGTCATTAGCTGTCCTTGCAGTTTAACCATAGATCATAGGTTAATTGTATGCAGCAACTCACAATATACATTGCACATGAGAACCTTGTCTATCCTTCCTCGCACGTGATTTGGCTCTCCATAATTTCCAATTCTTGGGCTTCACACCTCAGGCCTTATTGTGTCCAAGTTTTGATTTGCATCTAAAAGTTCACCAATCTTGCTTGCGAACCATTTTGGGGTGGCCCAGTGATCTTTCACAACCCGTAGATAAGTGTGTTCATCCTCTAATGTCTTCACCATGAATCTTTTAGAACCAGACAAAACAGATGTATGAATCCTCTAAGGACAATTGCCGTTGCACTTTGCTGTACACCTCACTTTGTCATTCTTCAGAAACCTGATACACCCTTGATAGCATAATCTTTCAAGGTGTCCCTGAACTGGTCAACATCCTTGAATGACAGTTTGAAAGTGAAAGTGATCTCCTCACCTGTCGACCTAAATATTGTCCTGCCATAATCTTGAGCTGGATCCATCTTCCTTGTCCTTCTTATCACTATTTGATCAATGTTAGGAGCATCGCTGTCTGTCTCACTATCAATTATAAACTTGTTATCGTCATCAACCTCTTCAAAGTAACTTTCTCCACTATTGGTGAAAGTTTTACTAGTCAGCGTGTCATCGGATGAATATTCATCAGATGAAACAATGAAACTAACATCATCCTCAGATTCTTCACCAACTTCGACACCACCTTCAGATTCTTCACCAGCTTCGACATCAGCCTCTAGACCAGCTCCGACATCACCCTCAGATTATTCACCCGCTTCAACATCACCCTCTCCACCAGCAGCATTTCTGTCCTCTGAAGGCCAATACAGCCTCGGGAGCTTTCTAGATTGATCCCGAAATAACAACACCTTCCACTTTGGGGAATATAATAGTAAGGGGAATACAACTTTCTTGAGGATAAATATGAACTAGGATAACTTGATCCCACTTGTGATGTTCGAACATGAACATTACATCATTATCATATTGTTTTTTCCACCCCCATCTTCAAGCACGAACTTGGCCAATGGACTTTTAGTCTTATAATCAAATGTCTTGTATCCATCTTCAACAAGTATTTTGAAATTATACCGATGGGGGTCTACATTGTCAAGAAATTGGGACTTACCCTCGAAGACGAACTCTATAGAGTACACCCAATCATACATCTTCATGCAACTCCAGCCGAATCGAAAATTTTAGAATTTTTTAGGGTTTCTTCGCCAAACAAAATTGGTGGAACAAAAGGGTGGGTGGGTCGGCAGAAGATGAAAACGGGGAGTCGAGGAGTCGAAAAGGAAGAATGGGGAGTGGGGGAGAGAGGTGGGAAAACGGGGAGGGGTAATATTTTGGTATGGGAGAGAGAATGCATCGCTTTTACCAAGTTAAAAACGTAAAAAAAAATACAAAGGGGGATATTTTGGTCTTTTCAAGTGGGCTTTCGCCAGAGAAAATTGAATATTCTGATAACAGAAACCCGAAAGTATAATAAAAATAAGCTAGAGGGACAACATGATCGTTTTTCAAACACCGGAGATTTTAACGTATATTTAAGCAAACACGGAAGATTTGAGAGTAATTTCTCTATAATAATAATATACCTAAACGAATGGCGACCATCTATCATTCGAGTCAGCTACAATTTTCCATTCATCATTCACTTGCACACCAACAAACGGATAAAAAACACTTATGATGACTGATTTTTATGATCACAAAAGGACATGTTACGGGCTAATTTTTTTTGTAAAAGATTACTGACCATGGATCATGTCTTTTAACCACCAAGAAACTCACTGAATATTCACACATTTTCTTTAATTCTTTCTTGGAGCCACTATACATGAAAATCCATTCCATCCCTTGGAGCTCCATGGCTCAACCTTGTTAGAAGAATAACTGTACAACTCCCGTCTGGTGGGACCAAATGATCAGCCAAAGTTAATAGTTGGCACAAAAGGCTACAGCTTGGTGCGGATTGTCAAGACTGAGACCCATAGAATTTGCAACTTGTCTGGAAGAAACCTCGTCTGCTTCCTGCGTGTTTTACACATAAATAGACTAGATAGTTAGCCGAGGAAAGTCTGCTCAAGAAAGGTAAGCATGAGCAAGAAACGTCATCTCTATGTCCGTACCTGAAGCCGATGCAACAAGTAGATCAAGAAAAGATGTACAAACACCTGCATATATTACGAGCTCCGACAAGTCAGATACCGCCAAAGAAACTTTGTGGCCCGGACAGCACCTGAGTCCAACATCTTTGCAGCCTTTTGCAACTACATGATGCAGATAAATACATCATGTCAGTACAGTAAAGAGAGATAAAAAAGTCATTACAATCAAAATAGTGTCTTAGTTTGCAGTCAGGTTTGGGTAGAATATGCCGTGACATTGATACAAGGGGAGAGTCCTGCAATTATTATATAGCAAAATTTCCAGTAAAGGGAGTTAAGAAGAAAATATTTAGTAATTGCAGTAATCACGCGAAAACAATGATGTCTAAAGATAAAACAACAGGTTGGGCGGGGTTGGGGATTCAGTTTCGTTCAATGAGGATTGACGAACTTAAAATATGGGTAATTAATAAGTCCGGTTATTCGATATATACATAAATGTACCCTATTTGTCGAAATTAATGCATCAATAACATGAAAAAATTTGTGAAGTTTAATGTTGTTTAAATCATGATGTTATTTTTTGGGAAAAAACTCATAAGTTCTTATGGTTTAATATATTGTACTCATAGGTCCAGTACTTAGTAAATTAGTCTCTGAATTTTAAGAAATTGAAAGGTGGAGGACTTCTTCGCGTTGATGACGGATATGGCCAAAGAACAAGGCCGAAGCGAATTAGAACAACTCAAGTTGAAGAGGTGAAATGTATACTGAGATTACTGCCCATTTGGCTCTACATTATAATGTCATCCATGGTTTTCATTCAGATCGAACAAGGAGCAGCCATGAACAGAGCAATCTTCAAGTTCCAATACTCTCCAGCTAGTATGACAGCATTCGACATCATAAGCACATCCGTTTTCATCCTTCTGTAATTAGAACAACTGCCTCTTTTAATTGCAGTTTAGGGTATCCATTTTCATCCTGCCATGAAGTTCTCACCATTCGGAGGTACCGTGGGTATTTTTTATGGTTTAAATTGAGATAAGGGTGTTTTAGTAATTTCATGTTATTATTTGAGACATAAATAGGTTAGAGGGACTAAAGAGTTTAATTTCTTAAAATTCAGGGACCAATTTACTAAATACTAGGCCTATGAGTAGACCTGAGAATTTGTTGGGCCTTTGTGATCTCTAAACCTACCAAAACAAAGTTTAGGGCCCAAAACCTTTTTCGGGCCGGAAACTTGGTCTTTGTCGCATTTAAAACATCGGTTTAGGCCCAAGATAGCCTCCGACAAGTTTTACAGAGAGAGAGAGAGAGTACTTGTGATAACATCAACCGACAATTTTCATTTTGCTGTTGGTGGCATTCAAAACATAGAAGTCCTTGTCGTACGAGATGAACTGATGTTGATGTGCCATGAATTCACTAGTGACGCACAAGAAATATGTGGAAGAGAGCAAAAACCAACCACAAGATACAAAACATTTTTATCGTTGGGAACCACCACGAATTTGGCTGTTGTGCGCCACAACGTAAGAAAAACATGTTGGGAGGCAAATGAATATTGTTGTGAGTGCCAAGTCAGAAAAAATTTGTCTTCCGCTTCAAATCATGGCTATAGCATACAAAATAATATGAGGAAGCCATCAAAGTTATAAGATGTTCACTTGATCATAAGCTTATCAAGCAAGATTAGCACTCTAAATATACATATAGAAGGGTTATAATTCTAAAAGGTATAAAAATACCCATCCGGGCTCAAATAATAATTATTAGCCCTTTTTTTTTAATTTCACTCTAAATTTCATCCTGTCCTTGATTTCAATTATTGAACTTAGTTTAATCGGATCACTTGTTTAATTAACGCAGGGAATTGGCTGTACAAATGGCTGGACCGGATCACAAGTGGGAAGGCAAGGCATGTGCGGAGCTAGCAACAGCAAGGGCTGACCAGGTTTGGCCTCTACTTGAAGACTTCTGCGGGCTACACAAGTGGTTTCCAACCTTGATTTCAAGCTCTCTTGTGGAGGGTACCAATGGCCAACCGGGGTGTGTACGCTACTGTTTCGGGATCCAAACCCCGGTTACCAACAACGGTGGGGTAGAGAATTGGAACAAGCAGAAGCTGTTGTCGATCGACCCGACCGAGATGACGCTTACCTATTGCATCACGGACGGGAATGTGGGCTTCAATTCATATGTTGCAACATGGAAGGTGACCCCTAATAGCAATGGTGGTGGAGGGTGTAAGGTGGAGTGGAGGTACGAGGTCGAGCCGGTACAAGGGTGGAGGCTAGAGGACTTGAATTCCTTCACTAGCTCAGGATTGCAGGTCATGGCTCAAAGGATGGAACAAGCCATTCTAAAGGGACAAAAAGCTTAATCATGTTCATGTCCAAAGGCTAAGGCTAAGGCTAAGGCTAAGGCTAGCTTCTTCTACTGCATTTACAGCCTGTTTGGCATTCAAGTGAATTTGTTCCCAACGATCATAACAGCGAGTGCGTGTCTCTATATCAGCGTGGTTCATCTCAAATCCCACTTCTTCTTTTTTTTTTGACGAAAAAAAACTTTATTACTCAAAGAAACGAAAAGGTTAAAAGAAGGGAAAAAGGAAACAGAAGATAAGTCAATCACACAGGCCGAATAGGAAACCGCAAAACAACAAGCGTATCGCCATAAGGAAGAACTCGACCCTACAAACTTGAGAGATAGCGAGGCCGATGAAGGGACTAATGATCTAAAGCGATCATTTCTTCTATTTCTTCGCGTTCCTCTTCCTAGCCCGTGGGGACAAGTTGGAGGAAGATGTGTAGGGGTACCCACAACACGGGTAGTCCTGGATGATAAATCAGCCGCGGTGCATCAAAAGTCCACCTCATACTCCAGCCAACGTAGATCCTTATTGGTATAGGTAGCCCCAGTCTGCTTCCTCGCTTGAAAGCGAGTGTTCTTGGCAGGTGGTAGATGGGAGTCCTTCAGGTCCGACTGTGAATCCGCCTCATCCGCCCAATTGTTCTTCATCTTCTTCGTAATCGAACCCATGAACTTCAACGAGTCCGGAAGATCATCGTTGTCAGAAAAAACAACAACCCCATTGCCCTCTTGACCTGGGATAGGCATGGGATCTATAGTAGGTAAAGCAGAGGCGCTGCCCAAAATAGATGGGGACGGTCCCGGTATTATTGGGGTTCCCTTGCCAAGGAAACCCGGTTTCAAACCTTTATGCTTGGAGCCCTTTGAACCAAATGAGCGAGTAGGTAAAATCCCGCCCGCTGCAACATATGCTGCCCTCCTAGCTTCAACCATTGCCAAATCTTCAGGAGACAGTGATGCCAATAACTCAGTCGAGGAAGGGCCATTCTTGCGCCCCTTTTTCTTGCCCGATGTTGACCTAGGCTTAGAACCCGATGAGTCAGTCACATGTGAAGCTGGCGTGAACGGCTCTATTATAATCGGACCTGAAAATACCTGACATGTATCTTGGGAGGGCGAAACCTCCTCAATCATTACACCACAATCCCCCTCTAAGTTATTTGTACTTGGCATTGGAGACTGCTTAGGAACTTCATCAATCACCATCAACTGGAACAAATCATTCTGACCTGTACTTAATGGAGAACATTTATCACCAGGTAGAGTTTCACCCTCTTCCCTCGCATCATCACCAGGAACATCGAAAGCGTTAGCCTTGGTAGCAATAGCTCCCTTCGGAAGGAGCAAAATATCATGATCCTCCTCTTCACGTACTACCTGTTGCACAAAATTTTCCAATACAGTAATAAGGGCAAGAGATGAGCACTCCTTAACTTCAATGCTGGTTGGTGAACTAGGGGAGCCCTCATTCTTTTGTTGCCACACCTGCTTCCCCACGGACCTCTTGGGACCCTGATCAACCCGTGGGTGCAGTTTTCGGCAAGAGTCTAAATCATGACCAATGAATTTGCAATGCTCGCAGAATAGAGGCAAATTCTCGTACACCACATCAACTAAGACCATGCCCTCCTCAAGCTTCAATACAACTTCTTTCCGACGCGGCTTGGACATGTCTAGTTCCACCAAAACCCGTACCAAAGCACCATTAAACCTATTTAATGCAGTCAAGTCTGATCGAATGGGGTTACCAATGGCCGCAGCTAGTCCAAGTATGATATCACTAGCGACATGCTCCATGCTCAACCCCCCTAATGTAATCCATACCTTCGTAAGAGTCGAGGAAACCTTCGTGGGCTTAAAATAGGGTACCCATGGCTGCAAGTATAGACATCCCTGAGGAAGTCTCCATTCAGAAGAGCTCCAAACCACGTCCTTATCGTGCTCATTCTCAAACTGAAAACCAAAGTACCCCAGGCCAAGAGGAAGTAACTTCCACGATTGTACAGACCAAACTTTGGAGATAGCAGCTTTCAAGTCAAATGTTGAGCAAGGTTTGGCGCCTCTCGGCATCACTAACCTTCCAATCAAAGCTCGCTTCCCAAAATTTGCACAAACTGATGATCTATCTGCATCCAATTCAACGACCATATGCTCGCCATCGAAAGCTGGCTTAATATACGTACCTTCTTGGACCCGGTCAGATCGCGGGTGGAGCGCGGCTGCGTAGGACATCTTCTTCATGGCGTTCTCCACTGGAGCCATAGGAGTCGGTGTCACAGTAGTCTCCGCAACCCCATCTTTGCTCGCTTGTATATCTCCTGAAGGTGTAGGACTCACACCCTCCGCAGCCTGCCCCACACCCTCTGTCAACCCATGAGCTAGCGCCTGTGAAGGGTTACCAACTAATGGGACAAGAGAGGTGTAGAACTGGTGAAGGAGAGGAATGATGCTGGATTGAAGCGCCATGAGAACTTTCGAATCCATCCCTAGCGAAGGGCAGGGATTAAGCGACGGCGGCTTCATCTGACCAAGACCCGAGCATAGGGCGGAAGAAGCCTCAGGCATCTTTGTATGCGACGGAACGGGCGGAACCTGTGAAGAGACCCCTACAGCTAAAGAGACCGCCGTCGAAGGAGGGAACCTCGCTGGGGTCTCCGAAGACGACGAAGGAGAAGCACCCACTGCCGCAAGCGGGGACATCCTCGCTGGAGTCTCCGAAATTGGGGAGAAACTTGGCCCCGCCTGGCTTAACGCCGATGACGGAGGGGCGATGGGGGACAACGCCCCTGTGGCTGGCGGGGGCTCCAGAGGTTCGGAGGTTGATTTGGGTTTTAGGGGTTTTGACTTTTTTGGGGAGGAGTCCGCATCATCCGAGGAAGCCAGATCTTGAAGGGAGAGTAACGGGTCCGACCAGATCTAAAAGTTACAGCAGATCTGGGACGATTAGGACCGGATTGAAGAAGTCGCGAAGCTCCCAGAAGCCCTATAGCGGGGGAAGATTATCAACAAAAAAGAGAGGTTGATTTGGTCATTGCAGGAACGGAAAAGGTCCACCGCCACCCCCGGCCTTCCCGTCGGTGGAAGGGGCGAGGAGCGGCGGAGGAAGCTAAAAGCCCGGCCTTCTGTCTTTAAATTTTTTTTTTAGGCGAAAAGAAACTTTATTACTCAAAGAAACGAAAAAGTTACAGGAAGGGAAAAAGAAAACAGAAGAGAAGCCAAACACAAAGGCCGAATAGAAAACCGCAAAACAGCAAGCCTATCGCCATAAAGAAGAACTCGACCCTACAAACTTGAGGGATAGCGAGGTCGATGAAGGAAACAATGATCTAAAGCGATCAAACGCGGCGCATCAAAAGTCCACCTCATACTCCAGCCAACGTAGATCCTTACTGGCATAGGTAGTCCCAGCCTGCTTCCTCGCTTGAAAGCGAGTGTTCTTGGCAGGTGGTAGATGTGATTCTTCCATGTCCGGCTGAGAATCCGCCTCGTCCGCCCAATTGTTCTTCATCTTCTTCGTAATCGAACCCATGAACTTCAACGAGTCCGGAAGATCATCGTTGTCAGAAAAAACAGCAACCCCATTGCCCTCTTGACCTGGGATAGGCATGGGATCTGTAGTAGGTAAAGCAGAGGCGCTGCCCAAAATAGATGTGGACGGTCCCGGTATTATTGGGGTTCCCTTGCCAAGGAAACCCAGTTTCAAACCTTTATGCTTGGAGCCCTTTGAACCGAATGAGCTAGTAGGTAAAATCCCGCCCGCTGCAACATATGCTGCCTTCCTAGCTTCAACTATTGCCAAATCCTCAGGAGACAGTGATGCCAATAACTCAGCCGAGGAAGGGCCATTCTTGCGCCCCTTTTTCTTGCCCGATGATGACCTAGGCTTAGAACCCGATGAGTCAGTCACATGTGAAGCTGGCGTCAACGGCTCTATTATAATCGGGCCTAAAGATACCTGACCTGTATCTTGGGAGGGCGAAACCTCCTCAATCATTACACCACAACCCCCCTCTAAGTTATTTGTACTTGGCATTGGAGACTGCTTAGGAACTTCATCAAACACCATCAACTGGACCAAATCATTCTGACCTGTACTTAATGGAGAACATTTATCACCCGGTAGAGTTTCACCCTCTTTGTCACCAGGTAGAGTTTCACCCTCTTCCCTCGCATCATCAGGGACCTGAAGTACCACCGAATCACCATCCTCTTGATCCTCCTCTTCGCGTACTACCTGTTGCACAAAATTTTCCAATACAGTAATAAGGGCAAGAGATGAGCACTCCTCAACTTCAATGCTGGTTGGTGAACTAGGGGAGCACTCATTCTTTTGTTGCCACACCTGCTTCCCCACGGACCTCTTGGGACCCTCAACCCGTGGGTGCAGTTTTCGGCAAGAGTCTAAATCATGACCAATGATTTTGCAATGCTCGCAGAAAAGAGGCAAATTCTCGTACACCACATCAACTAAGACCATGCCCTCCTCAAGCTTCAATACAACTTCTTTCCGACGAGGCTTGGACATGTCTAGTTCCACCAAAACCCGTACCAAAGCGCCATTAAACCTATTTAATGCAGTCAAGTCTGATCGAATGAGGTTACCAATGGCCGCAGCTAGTCCAAGTATGATATCATTAGCGACATGCTCCATGCTCAACCCCCCTAATGTAATCCATACCTTTGTAAGAGTCGAGGAAACCTTCGTGGGCTTAAAATAGGGTACCCATGGCTGCAAGTAAAGACATCCCTGAGGAAGTCTCCAATCAGAAGAGCTCCAGACCACGTCCTTATCTTGCTCCTTCTCAAACTGAAAACCAAAGTACCCTAGGCCAAGAGGAAGCAACTTCCACGCTTGCACAGACCAAACTTTGGAGATAGCAGCTTTCAAGTCAAATGTTGAGCAAGGTTTGGTGCCTCTCGGCATCACTAACCTTCCAATCAAAGCGCGCTTCCCAAAATTTGCACAAACTGATGATCTATCTGCATCCAATTCAACGACCATATGCTCGCCATCGAAGACTGGCTTAATATACGTACCTTCTTGGACCCGGTCAGATCGCGGGTGGAGTGCGGCTGCGTAGGACATCTTCTTCATGGCGTTGGAGCCTTAGGAGTCGGTGTCACAGTAGTCTCCGCAACCCCATCTTTTCTCGCTTGTATATCTCCTGAAGGTGTAGGCCTCGCACCCTCCGCAGCCTGCCCCACACCCTCTGTCAACCCACGAGCCAGCGCCTGTGAAGGGTTACCGACTAATGGGGCAAGGGAGGTGTAGAACTGGTGAAGGAGAGGAAGGATGCTGGATTGAAGCGAATCCATCCCTAGCGAAGGGCAGGGATTAAGCGACGGCGGCTGAAAACCTCCATCTGAGGATCTCAATGAGGCCGTTGAAGACATCGGAACAGCAGCGACGGTGGTGGAACTCGAAGCCCTAGCCGAGGGAAACATTAATTAATACATAGCGAAACCGGAGGGGTGGTCGTAGAGACCAACCCCTCTGGCAGCCACGGGGGGGAGGGTGGGGGCTCGGGAAAGGTGCGGGATGGGGGGAGGGGGGGCGGGGGAGGTCGGGGGAGGGGGAGAGCGGGAGGGGGAGAGCTGGGGAGGGGGGGAGAGCGGGGGAGGTCGGGGGAGGGGGGAGAGCGGGAGGGGGAGAACTGGGGAGGGGGGGAGAGCGGGGGAGGGGGGAGAGCGGGAGGGGGAGATCTGGGGAGGGGGGAAACTTGGGTTTTTCGTCAAGACAAAAGGAGAGAGGGCTTAAGGAGATTGAAATCGTGTGGAAGAAACAGGGAACCCGGATAGTGGTTTAACTAATGAGTGAACCTTGGTCAAATCCCACTTCTTAAAAATATTGTATTGTGGTTTGATTAATAATAAAAGGGAGGCAAGCTCTATTACCATAACGAAATTCGTACCCTTTGTTGTCGATGTTGGTATTTTAAGTTGGTTATGACTATTCACGTGTAAGGTTTGGGCATATTGTCTTCGGAATTGGATTATGTGCACAAGGAAGGATTAGACTCTGTACCGTATAAAGGTCTAATCTGGACTCGAGGCTGTGTTACTACTGCGTTGTGTGTGATGATGATGTTAAGGATATAGACATTACTCTACTCTAGAGAAGTTGAAGAAATTGGTCCTAGAGGATCTTTGTGCTGAATATGACGACAGTGTTGGGGACCCAGAGCTCCGCATTGCCGCTCCTCGGCTGGAGGATTTGGGTGTTCGATCAGCTGTAAGCTGGTTGATGTCCCGCTCATCTGGATTTGTTCTTCCATACAGTGTATGATTATGCCTTAAGGTGCGAGGATGAGAAGGTTGGGCAAATTATGGGTCGAAATGAAGTTACTACCCTAGAGAGAGAGAGGTATTTTCTTTTCCTATTCACCACTCCTCGAGGAATATGGATAGGATGTAACATGAACACAATAAATATTTACTTGTCTTGAACAGCAATGGAACTGTGAGTAATAGTAAACAATTCCAGTTACATGTGATTCTGAATGGAGAAGACTGATGGAGCCCCTAATCCAGCATCAAGAATGTTAGGAGGAGGAGGAAGAATTGTGGACTTGCCAGGCAGAGGCCAACATGATAGGCCTCCCTTTCCAGCCGAGCATGAGACAGCCCTTCTCACTGGCCAAGGTGTACCCATCGCAGCCATAGACAGACAGCATCATCCTGGCCTGACTCATGATGCACTTGGACCCCACCACCTGATACCCTGCTCTCCCTAGCTGCCTTCTCCACTGGTCGGCCCTCTCGTGCCTCTCGATCCTGTTCCCCCCTTCGCAAGCCACTATGTTCCTGATCTCCTCCGCAAAGTGGACCTTCTCTATCTTCATCCGCTGCAGGCTGTTCCGCGGGAGGCTTGCCTCGAGCGAGTCGAATATGGCGGAGTAGTAGTGCAGGGATTCGAGGAATCTCCCGAGGAAGAAAGGCCCGTTGTGGTTCGCGTCTTGTTCCACCACGGTAAGCAAGGAGGGGCCTAGCTTCTTGATTGCTTGGAGGATTGCCTTGAGGGATCCCCTGCTCTCTTTCACGAACTTGTGCAGGTGCATAATGCTGTTGACGAATAAGGCCTCGCCTTCTCGCAAGCCGAGCTTCTCCCCGGTGAAGAGCGCTGGGGAGACTTGCTCCGATATCGGGTTGAATTCTACAAGGACCCCTAGCGATGCAGCATCCTCGATCAGGGATTTCATGCTGCCCTCGACATCTGATCTGCTCTCTTCATTGATCAACCCCGTGATCCGCAGCTTCGGTTGGCCCTCGGGCCTCGAAGCCAGCTTCCTTATCAGCGAGGGCCACTGCAGAGTGTGCTCCATTCCAAGATCAATGACATGTATCAAGTCCTTCCCTTGAGAAGCTTGGCAGATGGCCTCATTTGCTGCAAGGAAACCAAACGCAACGAAAGGCGTCGCTTGGTAGAGAAGCTGGGAAGCTTCCATCTTCTCTTCCCTCGTAAAAGAGGGCAGATGGGCATCCACCCCGCCGTTGGTGAAGGTGCCATTGGCATTAACATTGTTAAGCAGCGACAATCTGGACCTCAACCCAGCGGCGAAGCAGTAAGAGACCCTCTGTAGAGAATCACCCCATGGATTGACAGAAGCCCATATCTGGCCTAGAATTGAATCCGCCAATTGCGAGTCTCTGCAACCAACAGCCTCGGCGCATGCCAACAACAGGTGCACCAACTGAAGCCCTTGGTCTATCGCTTCAGTATTCTGATTGATCTCCCCATGTGTTGTGTTAGGTGCATTGTCGATGACATAATCGCCAAGTGAACCATTAATCTCGGACTGATCATCGCCTTCCTCGTCCATCGGGACATCCACAAAGACGTCCTTGAGGATGGAAAAGGCCTCCATGTCACCAAGGAAACCATAAGTGGAGCTATCCATGGATGATCCACTGATCTCTTCCTGATAATCGTCCACCTTGATGAAGCTGTCAACCAGTTGGTACACCTCGGAAACAGCCAAATGGTGAGGAACACCGTGAAGATCCTGATCACAAGGAGAGAGAAAATCAACGTCATTGATGATCAGTGGCTTCTCCTCCTCCTCCTCAAAAGAAGAGGAGTAGTAGTAGGCTGATCCCGCGGCTTGTTGTTCCTGCTCGAGTCGGGCGGGGCAAAACCTGCGAATGGCAAGGTCATGGTTGAGGGTGTCGTTGGTGATGAGCATGGGGAAGGAGGGATTATTATAGGAGTTCATGGGACGAGGAGGGTGTTTTCTAGGTTCGGACAAAACTAGCTAGCTATGGAGAATTAAGTAGATATAGTACAGTAGTGGTGGAGTTGCTTAGAGGGGTTTATATAAACTAGGAAGCTAATGTGGTCTCCTTCGTACGTAGAACTAAGGACATACGAGAATATACTTTCCTGCTGTTTGGAGTTAAATAATGCCGTATTAACTGGCATAAACACTGTTAACCGAGGCAACTTAAACAATTGTTTTCTGCCATGTTTAAGAAAATAGGCATTTATCTCAAGGAGCATCCGGCAATGCAACCTATGTGACGTGCTTCTTAAATTATTATTTAATTAACTACCTGTTATCGAGATACTAATCTTAACTGAATATTAAACATATTTATGTTTACTAAACTTTAGCGTAGCTACATTTTCGAATCTCAAATTTAAAATCATAGTTCAATCATAAGCCGCTGCTAGTTTGTTTATTTACGTTGCATGCTTTCTTATTGACTTTTTTTGTTCTATTCATGAGAAATTGTAATTCAGCTTCCAGGCAATTTGAGTTAAAATTTGTAGAGTGATTTTAATTAGGAGTAGTAGTGAAATTGGCACCAAGTTTAGCCTGCCTGCCTTTTGACTTGTTTGTCAACAAGTGAATGTCATTTAGGAGGGGAAAGTGACACCCCCTACCTGATGCTGACCTTTTTAATTCCCTCTTGGATGTTAATGTAGCAATTCTCTGTTTGACAAAAGAATGATCGCTACTGTATCAGGAATACCGGACACGAGGCTATTTATTTTTCGCACCGGGAATATTTCATATGGTATCCACAATTTTAAGTTCGAGCTAGATCGAACTATAAAAATAATTTAAATCTAAGAACTCTAGAACAAACATTTCAGGACTATAAAAATAATTTAAATCTAAGAACTCTAGAACAAACATTTCATGGCAAATTAAATGTGCCAACAAATTGGCAGATACAAGCAAACTTAGCACTGATGAGTTCAAATTCTCTCTCCCAGAAGTTTAACAAATCAAACATTCCACAAAATTCTTTAGGTTTTCAGTTTGGTGATGCAGCAGATAAAAAAATAGAGGTAGTTATTAGCTACATGGATAGAAGTAGGCAGATGGCAATTAAAAAAGTGGGCAGCAAGTTTTAGTTAAACCAGAATATAATAGAATATAGGGGAGCCGGCCTAGGGTTAATTATGAACCGATTACCTCAACAAATTGAAATTAATTCCTAATGGGAAGCTTAATTTTAATTGGAGATCCAATGAGACGGCCAACAAGCAATGAGACGGCCAAGGTGGCCTCCTCCCCTTAGCACCTTCATTCCACGCTGTTTTTTTGTGTCCATGAATGATTTTTTTATTATTACAAATAAACATTGTACTATTTGCAGTAGAGGTACATAAAAAAATAATCAAGAGTCGAATGTACAAAGTTTTGAAATATAAGTGCCAAGTCAACCATAGTAACTATAATTGGATTGTCAATTGTAATATCGTCGTCCCAAATTTGTCACCGATATAGGAGACTATTTTATGATGTACAAAATTAATTATTATAAGATATATATATATATATATATATATATATATATATATATAAATTACCATCTCGAGATTTGAGAATTAGACAATTGACCACCGAAATTATATTTTTACCCAAATTGAGCGAAGCGGTGTCGTTTGGTCAAGGGAAATTAAAGCAAGCAGCTTATGTGGACGGTTGCTCCCTTTTGTAATGTTGAGACAATCTACTTCTTTGGTTGAAAATGGAATGCCATTCCTCTGAATCTTCCTGTGCTTAAGGTGTAAAGTCTGAATTTTTATGAGTTTTAACGGTGTTGTATTTTCGTGGCTGGAACTCGAATTAGTTGGTTTAAAAAAAATCTGAATTTCAATCGAGTATTCTGCTGTTTCCGTTTTCTTTGTACATTTGTGCGGTCGGAGGGGATTGGGACTACTGGAGATGTTCATGATAGCAGCCTGGTCTAACGAAATCAGAGCAAAGTTAGTTCATGTAGATTCGGTCATTGGCCCTTGAGAATGAAACATTTGATAAGGCCGAGTTCGAGTTCTTACAAGGGTTTGATTCCTATTTTCTTCCAAAATAGCATGGGTCTTCGGCTATTCCACTGAGTTGCAACAAGTGGTACACCGTGCTAAAACCATAGTTTTAAAATACGAATTTATGTACGACACGGATTTTGATCAGTCTATCGGGTCGTCCTGTCCGACCAGTCGGACCTTCGGTCAGATCAGGTACTTTTTTTTATAATTTTTTTTGCTATTATTCGAATAATATATAGACCAAATAGTCGAAATATAGGTTTCAAAATTCACATTTTATAAGTATTAATCAATTTATAACATATAAAGTTTATTTTTCTTTGTTGATTTAGAGAAAGGGAAAATTACTCTCTAGCCCCTCAAATTTGCTTAAATATACTCAAAAGTCCTCCATGTTTGTAAAATACACGCTGACGTCCCTTTAGTTTGCTTTTATTATACTTTCGAGTCCCTCAATGAGATTGAAATAGAGGGACGTTGGCGTGTATTTTGCAAACAGGGAGGACTTTTGAGTATATTTAAGCAAATCCGAGGGGCTAGAGAGTAATTTCTCCACCGGGTCGTCCTGTCCGACCAGTCGGACCTTCGGTCAGATCAAGTACTTTATTATTATTTTTTGCTATTATTCGAATAATATGTAGACCAAATAGTCGAAATATAGGTTTCAAAATTCACATTTTGGAAATATTAATCTATTTATAATATATAAAGTCCATTTTTCTTTGTTGATTTAGAGAAATCAAACATATGATATAATTTTTTTGTTTTAATTTTTGCTCATTTGGATAAAATTCAGTCAGACCGGACAGTCCAAGTCAAAAACAAGTGTGAACAGTCCGACCAAATTTTGGATGGTCAGATTGGAGGCCATATAAACACTAAAAACAACCTGTTTTCTTAGGCAATTCGCTGTCCGGACCGTCGGTCAGACCGCTTTTTTAAAACTATGATTAAAACTGAAAGCCGGCCAGCTGTAATTCTTCGAATTTTGAAGTTTGATCACCTTGATGACACACCTTGTTGTCACAAGGATGCTGTATCGTTGACCATTGAACTAACTTCGAAGATATTTAGACAAGACAAAGCTCGATTTGAGAGTATTATCTCCCTTTCTCTGTTATTGCAATTTTATTCACAAAATCCCCTGATTCTACGTATCCATATCTAAACTGAAACTGAGTTGAAGAGACCGTCTATCTCAATTTTGCCCTTTTGTCTGTTTTCTGCTCTTCTTCAACAATCCATTGGCAGCCGGAGTTTATACTTCACCGCAAAAGAAGTGGCATACAGTGGAGGGGAGATAGGAGAGAGCAGCAGATACTGGATTCCCAACATTATAACCCGGCGGATATGGCTTCCTCAACTCTCATAATTACACTACTTAAACTTTCATCATCCCCTAGAGCTTTTACAGCAGCAGTATGAGCATCCCGATGCCGTTTTAACAGATTGTATGCCTGTAGAACAGACCACCTCGCCTGATTCGACATCTGCAGCAGATGATGATGAGAGCACAGGGGCAGAAGATTAGTGACTACAGAAATTGAAAATAGACCATAAATCGGGTAGATCAATTAACCTCGGCCTCGGATAAAGGTGGTTCCATAAGAGCGCAGATCCTCCAATACAGATCTTCGTCATCTTCTGCACCGTTTACCTCTCCATAGACTAGAGCTTCAGCTGCGATGCCAGCAAATAGCACCATGCAATACCTAAGCATTAATTATACCATGCCAGGTTTCCAAGTAAAATTGGTTAAGAAACAGTTAATAGATGACAAAGTAAATAGTTCGGTTCTTTTCTTCTCGTTAAGGGGCTAGCATACTGCTTAGAAAAGGACACACTGTGAAAGAGTGGGAACCTAGAAACTTATTGTATCGCACAGCTTGCTGAGGACTTGGCACATAAGTAGGCATTGACAACAATTTTACAACTGAGAACTAAATTTTCTTCTTCTTCTTCTTCCGAGAGAGATGTGTGCTGATCCAAGGGTACGTATACTTGAAGTTGTGCAAATGGTGCCAATAACAATTTAACTTGCACAAGAAACTATTGAACCATCGCTGTCAATAAGAGTAGAATACTGAGCCAGCTTGAAGCACATACCTGTCAAAGGTTGTTCTACTGAGTTGTCGTTCGTCAAGCTCCCTACTCATTTCTTCATCCCAATTCCGAGTTACAGCCTACAAGAATTTTGTCGGATTATTTATAATCTCATATCTGCCATAAGTGATGCTTCACTATGCTCCAATAGATGAGTACATACAGACCATAGGGGGATTATTCCATTTGCTTCAATAGAGTTTGACATGCGCAGTTGACATCTACTGAGGTGCATTCGAGAGGAAACCATCACAGAGAGTGTAAAGAAGAGACGAAGATACCTGCCCTTGAGTTGCAAATGGGTTTAAAATCACCCCACGAATAGCGAAGCCCATAAGGTATGCTGCAAATGGAGAATAATAACACGCGATGTCATAAAAGAAGAGAGAAAACTTAAAAGAAACTCAGTAGTTGGAGTTGAGCTGACAAAAAAAAAGGTACGTACCAAGAAGAAGGTGGCCAGCTTCATGGACGAGTACTCGACGTCTGAAAGGAGGCCAATAGGTGGTGATAAGGGTCGAGCAAGTACCACCAAGAAGGAAGGTGTCGGCAAAAGCAAGCCCGAATATGGCAGCAAGGTAAGTCCTGATATCAATCCCTCGGGAGAGGAGGAGGAAGCAGCCTCCAAGAAAAGCAACCAAGATGAGAATTGAGGGCACAGAGAAACCCGACTTGTACGAGATGAGTTTAGTGACTGCACACGAGAATGGAAACAGGAAGGCTATATATTTGGTCTGAATTATTGGGGTGGTGGGGATAATAATGAGGAAGAGAAAGCTAGTGAGAGTGGAAAAAGGGAAGGAAGGAACGAACCGTCTAGTCCAGTTTCAGACATGAACAAACAAGGAGTCACTTCTGTCTTCTTCTTCCCCCCCTCCTCCTCCAACACTGCACCGACCAACCAGAGGAACCGTCAATTGCATTAACTTTAGAGTGAAAAGGACAGACAGAAACCCAGAGAGAGACAAGGAAAGGAAAGGAAAGGGGAGGGGGATACGGTACCGATATGCCTGAATTTGGCGAAATGGAGAAGAAAGCCGCGGTCTTTGAGGTAGGCGTAAGCAGCGCATACGAGGTCCATGTCGCGGGCATCGAGGCACGTGTCCAGCACCCTGACGGCGTCGTCTGGGTTTAGCAGGGGCTGTTGAAGGGACTTCAAGGAGCCCAGGGCTCGGGCGAGGTCTTTCTGGACAAGGGCGTCCTCGTACTCTTCCCATTCCTTCCGAGCCCGAGCCCGAAGGGTTCTTCCAGCGCAGGGTTTCGTGTTACAGTTGGGGCGGCGACTGGTGGCCCACCCCCCCACGGTGGTCGCGCTTGTGTCCATCATCATCATCCACCCACCCACCCACAAATAATTCAAAGTGAAATACAGACACAGATATTAACCCCTCTTAGCATTTGATTTGACATATGTTAGCTTTTTTCCACCAAAAAAAAACATATGTTAGCTTTTTTTGGAATAAATTACACTCAAATTATATTTTGGTTTACAACAAAAGGTTATAAATACCAAAAGACTTGTGATCTTGCAGTACAAAGAGTTATAAAATTCAAAGAGATCCAAAGTTGAAGCCAAGCCTTAACTAATAGTCTGATCCAACATAAATAAATAAATTTGAATAAACAAACTGCTTCAATTTGATGAAAATTGAGAGAGTAGTATAGACAGAGTCATAAAGAGAGGTAAGATATTCACCAAAAAAAATAAAGAGAGGTAAGATTATTGAGGATAAGATAATTCAGGTTTGTTTTTTAATAAATCTAGACAGACCGAATGAAATTAAAGTAAAATTGATACGTAATCTTCATTGAAATAGAGAGAGAGAGAGCATCATGAAATTATTGAATTTAAAATTATGAAGTAGTGTCAAATATCCCAACTATATCGGAGGAGAAAGCATTGACACGTTCTTCCAGCTACTCAACCACTTCGCCAACATTACGGGGGTGTATCCCACCTCTCCATGATTTACGTTTTAGATCTTTTTCCCACGAAACCTGTAACAACCACAATCCCACTAATCTTACTTTGGTGGAGAACATGGTCACTAGAAAGTAGTTGCTTAGTTGCACTTTCGTATTATAAATATGTACATGTGTTCGATCAATGAGAATCAAGTCAGCAAGTTCAATTATCATCTTGCTTTACTCTATCCTACTTCTAAATTTATCATGGTATCAGAGCCTTCTAGACAAATCAACGTCTAGAGATCCATCCCTTCGGTGACTACAGGCCGTGCTTGATAATAGCAACCATGGTTGTCACTAATTTCACTGACGAAGCTCTCTCCAGTCAACTGTCCAGCCCGTATCATCTTCAATCCAACAAGAACCCGGTATTGGTTCTTGTCTCTCCGGTCCTGAATGGCGATAACTACCATTCGCGATCTCGATCGATGGTTATTGCTCTAAAATTAGAACCATCTAGGCACATCAACGCCTAAAGGTTCTTCCTTCCCGTGACTACAAGCTAGGTTGATCGATAGCAGCCATGGCCGTCACAAATCCTATTGATGCATCGTTCTCCAATCATCTATCTCAGCTTCGATTGTCTTCGAAGTAGTGTTCCAATCTAATGGCGTTACTTTAAGCGTCTCGGTTTCTTGTTCTCCAAGTTGGGAATTCTCGACATCCATTCGTCTCGTCTTCCAACTTGCGGGGGTGTGTCAAATATCCCAATAATTCCGGAGGCAGCATTGACTAATTCCATCTCTTCCAGCTGCTCACTAACAGCTTCACCAATATTACAGGGGTGTGCTGCCAACCCCCACTTCTCCACGTCTCCATAGCTAGGTCATAGCTTCCCTAATTGATTGTAACGTGCATATAATCAGTTAGTCATGCTTCCTGATTCATAACTAGTTTGTTATTATTCTATTATAGAATTTAGTATTATAAATATGTACGCTGTTATCAATAAAAACGGCAAGCAAGAATGTTCAATTATCTTTCTTGCTCTCCCAAATTCCACTTCAAAATTTATCACTTTAAAATTTATCAATTGATAAATTTAGAAGTAGGATAGAGTAAAGCAAGATGATAATTGAACTTGCTGACTTGATTCTCATTGATCGAACACATGTACATATTTATAATACGAAAGTGCAACTAAGCAACTACTTTCTAGTGACCACGTTCTCCACCAAAGTAAGATTAGTGGGATTGTGGTTGTTACAGGTTTCGTGGGAAAAAGATCTAAACCGTAAATCATGGAGAGGTGGGATACACCCCCATAATGTTGGCGAAGTGGTTGAGTAGCTGGAAGAACGTGTCAATGCTTTCTCCTCCGATATAGTTGGGATATTTGACACACCCTCGCAAGTTGGAAAGCGAGGTGAACAAATATCGAGCATTCCAACTTGGACATCAAGAAACTGAGCCGCTTGGCCGAGAGAGCGTACTTGAAGTATTGCCGTAAGCTTTAAGTAACGCAATTAAATTAGAACACTGCTCCGAGGACAATCGAAGCTGAGAGAGATGATTGGACGCTTGAAGTAACGCCATTAGTAGAATTTGTGACGGCCATGGTTGCTTTCGGATCAACCAGGTTGAGTGTCACAGAAGAACAAAATATTAGGCGTTGATATGCCTAATAGGCTTGGAGGGGCCTCCACTAGCTTGCTGTAGCAAGGACATAAGGTTGGAACGTTGCTCGGAGGACAATCGCAGCTGCGAGAATTTGGTGATGCCTCCTTGATCGAGAGCACTGGAAGCCTGGTTCACATTGGAACCGTTGGAAATATGGGTGGAAAGGGCTTTGTCAGTTGGGGTAGTGACAGCCATGATTGCTATGATCAAGCACGGCCTGTAGTCACCAAAAGGATGGATCTCTAGACGTTAATTTGTCTAGAAGGCTCTGATACCATGATAAATTTTAAAGTGATAAATTTTGAAGTGGAATTTGGGAGAGCAAGAAAAATAATTGAACATTCTTGCTTGCCGTTTTTATTGATAACAGCGTACATATTTATAATACTAAATTCTATAATAGAATAATAACAAACTAGTTATGAATCAGGAAGCATGACTAACTGATTATATGCACGTTACAATCAATTAGGGAAGCTATGACCTAGCTATGGAGACGTGGAGAAGTGGGGGTTAGCAGCACACCCCTGTAATATTGGTGAAGCTGTTAGTGAGCAGCTGGAAGCGATGGAATTAGTCAGCCTCCGGAATTATTGGGATATTTGACAAGTAGGTTGGGGAATCATCATTCTATTCCTACCCCAAGTAACCTTCTTCTAGCCAAGTGCAAGCAAAGGGCTATTCTCTATCGAGGAAATGGAAAACTTACCTCCGGCCATGGCTGAGGCAGTGGCTTCTTGTCATCATGGTGGTCTAGCTGGCTGGCAGTGGGAGGTTGTCCGCCGGCTACCGGGTCAAGACATTGACATGATGCAGTGGGAAGAGCAAGTTTCGAGAGACTGGCTTCTCAAGTCAATTCTATTTGGATTTTTCTAGGTTTGGGCTTCAGGTTTGTGGGCCAGGATGGATCAGGACCGAACTCAAAAGGTGTTTGTTATCTAATCCAAGTCCAAGTAATCACTAGTCTATATTACTTTAACCTTTGTCCATTCAACCCTCGGAACAAAGCTAAAAGTAATTTGGCCATTGAAGAGGAACGAGGGAGGGGTAAAAAAAACAGCTCAATGGGAAATATGTAATTCAATTAATTATTAATTACTAATTACCCCAACCAAATAGGAAGGAAGGATCCCGTAAAAAGAAAAAAAAATTAGGAAGGAAGGAAGGAAGGGAGTCAGTCATCTTCAACCTCACCTCAGCGATAAGGCTACAATCCACACACTCCACTCCCTTCGATTTCCCCGTCCACATCATTCCCATTACCCTCTCTCTCTCTCTCTCTCTCTCTCTCATTGATCAATCATCAACAACAACAAAAGTTAAAAAGAGAGAGAAATACCGTCCTCAACTTGGGAACTAAACTAGTAACCAACAACAACATCATCATCTTAATATATATATTAATATAGCCAACCTCAGCTTCTTCTTCTTCTTTTAGTCCACACAACACAACACAACACAACACAAGTTCCCTCCTTCCGAAAAAAAAGAAGAAAGAGAGAAGAAGAAGAAGAAGAATGGCCTCAGCCACGGCGCCCACCACCCTCTCCCTCCTCAAGGCCACCGCGTCCTGCTCCTCGGCCTCCTCCTCCTCCGGTCGTCCCCGCGCCGCCCACCTCCCAGCCCGCTCCCTCCCCCGCCTGGGCCTCTCCACCTCCGACCAGTCATTCCTTCGCCACGTGGACTCAAAGACTGGATCTTTGGCGGGGAGGAAGGTGGCGGCGACGGCCAAGAAGAGCGTGGGAGACTTGACCGAGTCAGACTTGAAGGGGAAGAAGGTGTTCGTGAGGGCCGACCTCAATGTCCCTCTGGACGACTCACAGAACATCACCGACGACACCAGGATCAGAGCCGCCATCCCCACCATCAAGTACTTGATCTCCAATGGCGCTAAAGTCATCCTCTCCAGTCACTTGGTCCGTCCTTTCCCTTTCCCTTTATTATAATTTTGACTTCTTTCTGTATCAGTGGGATGGAGTAATTTTAATTTTGTGGGTTTCAGGGACGACCAAAAGGTGTTACCCCAAAGTACAGCTTGGCTCCTATTGTTCCCAGGCTGTCCGAACTCCTCGGTATTCAGGTATGTATACCTCCTATTCTTAACTAGAGCAAGTTGGTGTCTTTGAACTCATCGTGTGTTGATGCTAGCCAATTCCATTGGACCAGGTTGTGAAGGCTGACGATTGCATTGGCCCCGATGTGGAGAAATTGGTCGCATCTCTTCCCGAGGGCGGAGTCCTTCTTCTCGAGAATGTCAGGTTCTACAAGGAGGAGGAAAAGAATGAGCCCGAATTCGCTAAAAAGCTTGCTTCTTTGGCTGATCTCTATGTCAGTGATGCCTTTGGGACTGCTCACAGAGCTCACGCCTCAACTGAGGGAGTCACCAAGTTCTTGAAGCCCTCGGTCGCTGGTTTCCTTTTGCAAAAGGTGAACTTTTGCAGCTCTCTGTGTTATCGTTTCCATCTTCTTTGTCCTTGGTGAAGACTAGAAGAAGAGAAGTACACGAATAATAATAGCATATGCCTTTTTCCCTCATCTGATTGAATGATTAACTATAAGCTCTGCTTTTACTTTAACGTTTATTCTTACATGTTTCCGGAGAAATGTGCTTCAATGTTTCGGTTTCAGTCTCCGGCTTCGCAAGAGTTCTGGTTGCATTCTAACTTTGTTTTGCCCATGTTGTTATAGGAATTGGACTATCTTGTTGGTGCAGTTTCCACCCCCAAGAGGCCCTTCGCCGCAATTGTCGGTGGTTCAAAGGTTTCATCCAAGATTGGAGTTATTGAGTCACTACTGGAGAAGTGTGATATCCTTCTCTTGGGTGGAGGAATGATCTTCACATTTTACAAGGCACAGGGCCTCTCTGTTGGTTCCTCCCTGGTTGAAGAGGATAAGCTCGACTTAGCGACATCTCTCCTTGCAAAGGCCAAGGCAAAAGGAGTGTCGCTACTACTCCCAACTGATGTAGTTATAGCTGACAAGTTTGCCCCTGATGCCAACAGCAAGGTCTCTGCAGTTTAAACTTTTAAGTAGACACAAAAGCACGTCTTTGTTTTCACTTCTACCCTGGTGTAAAGGGACACACGGTGAGGTGAGGTGAGGTGAGGTGTAATTACTGTTTCGTGTGTCCTGCATGCAGATCGTGCCAGCATCAGCAATCCCTGATGGGTGGATGGGTCTTGATATTGGACCAGATTCCATCAAGACATTCAACGAGGCTCTGGGAACTACCCAAACTGTTATCTGGAATGGACCAATGGGAGTGTTCGAGTTTGAGAAGTTTGCTGCTGGAACAGAGGTATGTTACTAGTTATTGCTTCATTCCTAGTTGCTAATACTGGTTTCAGAACAAGAAGTCAATTTTAATAATCGGTTGCAACAAAGTGGTCTCTTCATCACTTTTCTCTTTGATGTGTATGCTGTCTACTGTGACTAATAATAATAATAATTGGTTGCAGGCTATTGCTAAGAAGCTAGCAGAGATAAGTGCGGCGGGAGTGACTACGATAATTGGTGGTGGTGATTCAGTGGCTGCAGTAGAGAAGGTGGGAGTGGCGGAAGCCATGAGCCACATATCGACTGGTGGGGGTGCGAGCTTGGAGCTGTTGGAAGGCAAAGAGCTTCCAGGTGTCCTAGCTCTTGATGAAGCCATAGCAGTTGCTGTCTAAGACCGAATCCTGTTTTTGCCTTTTTCTGCTCAACCATCCCTCAAACCAACGCCTTTGTTGTGAGTGAATTATAGAGGAGAGATGCTAGTTTGTTTGTTTGTAGGAAGGTATGAGTTATTGTTGTTGTAAATCATGTCTTATCCTTGGGTGCCAAGGAGGGGAGTCTCATTGATTAAACATTGCCTGCCTGCCTGCCTGCCATTAGTGGTTCTGGTCGGGGGCAAGAATAACGATCCAAAGCCTTTAAGAAGAAGACATAATAATAATAAATGGCTCAATTTTTATCTTCATGGGTGGGTTTCCTATTTCTTTTACTGCAAGCATCCAGCTCCTATAAAAGGTACGAGATTAGGACTTGCGAGTCCGAGCACCACATGTAACCATTGATGTCAAAGGCGTGCCTGTGAAGATCAATTTGATCATGTCCAAGAATATTACATTACATTACATATTGGCTCCACGATTTGTTTATGAGAGTATCTAGACAAATTTATTAGATATGCTTCTTCTTTCTTTCCATTTCTAAGAAGACAGCTACCTATACTATGCGTGTGTGTGTGTGTGACGACTCCAACTGGGTTTCTTGTTTTCTTTTCAAGAGTTGCCAAAATCAAACTTTGGATTTCTACAACATTCCGGCCAAGTTGATTTCTCAAGGCAACACAAAACTGAACATTTCGAACCCGAGCCAAGCAAATTCTCCGCAGATCAGGCTGTAATTAAATTAAATATAAAGTAAGAACCATCAACCGGAACACGGGCAAATAAAAACCAGATACAACCACCGCCGAGGTAAGCTAGGCACGGACCACCAACAACAAGTCCAAGTCAACCAAAAAACAAAAAGAAAAAGTTTACTTTAGTACCCTGTAGTATCATGAATTTTCACTTAAGTAACCTGTGGTTTAAAACGCATAGAATAGGTCCAACTTATTCTAATTTTTTAAAATCAAAAGGGAAAAGTCCACATAAGTACCCTGTGGTATCTCCGATTATCACTTGAGTACCCTGTGGTTTAAAAACGACAGAACCGGTCCAACTTTTTCCAATTTTTCTCACTTAAGTCTACCCAACCCGGTTCAACCATTTTTTGTCAAAACGACGTCGACTGGGCACATACGTGGACTGCCACGTCACTCATTTTGTATTAAGTTGTTGCTGACGTGACAATGAGAAAATTACCATATTAGTACCTAAGTTGTTTATAATTTCTCAGAAAAAACTCTAATAAACTAAAAACTAAATTGTCTCCATCCTCCTCCTTTCCCTCCTCCTCCTCTCCTCTCTCTCTCTCTCGCCCCCGCAGACTCCCCCCCCCCCCCCCCCCCCCCCCTGCGAGTCCCACACCCAATCAGCCCTAATCTCCTCCCTCCCTCCACTTTCGCCATCAAAAGGCCAAAAAGGCCCCTCCTGGTAGCCTCGACATCGCAAGAGATGGAGATTTCGAGCCTCAACCCCCAGCAAAATGGTAAATATGAGTTCGGGGAGGGGTGGGAACTTGAACTTACAGGGAGGGACGTAGGAGGAAGCGGTGAAGTAAGGGAGGGGCTGCGGCGGTGAAATCTGGCCGTCCATCTCGCGGAGGTTTCTGGAAGGCGGTGGAAAACCAACGGGGATGAGGCTGAACCCGAAGGGGACGAGGCGGCATTAATCGAGCGAGGGTGAGGATCTGAAACCTCTTTGTCTTCTCTGTCCTCTTCATTTTCTCTGTTTTTGCGAGGGCGAGGCAGCTCGACGAAGAAGGTCGTCGGCGGAGGGAGCACAGTGGGAGGCCTCGATGGCGGCGCGACGAGGGAGGCCTCGATTCCGGCGGTTGTGCTCACCTCGACATTCAGGAAGGCCGCCGTTCGATCTGAGTTTTCTGGGTTTAATTTTTGTCCATTTCTTGTCCGTGAGTAATTTTTTAGGTTTTGGTTTTAATTTTGTTCTTGGTTGCTGTTGAAGAGGTTAGAGAATGGGAAAAAATTGAGAGGAGGTACTATTCTTGTCCATTGTCGTTATATTTGGTTGAGATGGGGAATTCATATTTCTGGGTTTTGGGTGTTTGATATTGAGTGTTTTGTTTGTTGAGTGGAAGTTGAAGACGGGGAGGATTGGGAGATGGGAGGTTGAAGATGAACGAAGAGAGAGAATGAGAGATTTGTTTGTTAGGTACTAATATGGTAATTTTCCCATTGTCACGTCAGCAACAACTTAATACAAAATGAGTGACGTGGCAGTCCACGTATGTGCCCAGTCGACGTCGTTTTGACAAAAAATGGTTGAACCGGGTTGGGTAGACTTAAGTGAGAGAAATTGGAAAAAGTTGGACCGGTTCTGTCGTTTTTAAACCACAAGGTACTCAAGTGATAATCGGAGATACAGGGTACTTATGTGGACTTTTCCCAAATCAAAAATAGGTCTCGGTCAGCCCGGGTAGCTGCCCTTAATTTGTTTTTCAAAACGACGTAGTTTTGATGTATACGTGGACCACCACATCATATGTGCCTAAGATAAATTAGCAATGATGTGGCTAGTAGTAAATTACCAAAATAGTACCACAATTGATTAAAATTTTTCAAAAAGACTATTCATCTTCTTCCTCTCTCCACCCATTAAAAAATCCCAAATCAATCCCTCCTCGTCGCCCAAAACAAATTATCCATCCAAGAAACAAAATATTAACTCTCCCAAAAATCCATCCCATTCACTTCCTGTAACATTCAACGCCCCAAATCCATTAGAGGAAGCAGCAAATAGAGAGCAACACACCCACACGCAGAGTGATAAAAGAGAGCAATTACCTCGGGAGAGGGTTTACATTGAGAGGATCAATTAGGGTTTCGAGGGGAAATGGAAAGGAATTGAACCCTATGTAATCCCGGTGACGGAGATGAAGGGGAACGAAAGCGTACAACGTAGAAAAAGGGGAGGGAGATATTGGGCGGCCGGTTGTTAGCTGGAGGACGGTGGGGACTTGGAGTAGGCGAGTGGCGGAGGGAGGAAAAGGACGGAAGCTCGATGGGGCCTCGGCATGTGGCGAGTGGCCGATGGAGGAAGAGGACGGCAGCTCGGCGAGCCGGCGAGTGTCCAGGGTCGCGTTCGAGACGGTTGGGAGATTGTTTCAGGAGTTCGAGACCAAGAGGATGAGCCGCCTGGCCGAGGATAATTCTGTGGTGATTAGGTCGAAGTGGGTGTCGTCGATGGTGGATTTGGTGTACTCGGCGAGAAGAGTTCGGCGATAGATTTTTTTTGAGTTTCATGGTAGACCCTTCTTAAATGAAAAATGGGTACTATTTTGATATTTACCTAATGCTACGTTAGAATCGAATTATCCTAGTCACTATACCGACTAGGCAGTCCACGCAGACATCAAAACTACGTCGTTTTGAGAAAAAAATTGCGGACAGCTACCCGGACTGACCGGGACCTGCTTTTGATAAAAATTAGAATAAGTTGGACTTGTTCTATGCAGTTTTAAACCACAGGATACCTAAGTAAAAATCTGTGATACTACAAGGTATTAAAGTGAATGTTTCCCAAAAAGTAACATAAAAAATTCCAACGGTCCTTAACCTTTTTTTTTACACAACCCAACGGTCCTAACCTAACCCCAAGAAATAAACTAAAACAGAATTATTTACTACAATTAAGAAATAAGAAAGAGAGAGGCTTCAACCTAAACTTCTCTCTACTCCATAAACCCACGGCCTTCCTCAAAAAAATAAAGAGATAATTACATATAGGATCCCAGGGTATAGTCAAATAGACTCTGAGGATCCTGTAGTTTTCTTACTAATTACTGAGCCCCTGTAGTTTGGCTACTATTATACATTCTGGTCCCTGTAGTCAGAATCGACAATTTTTTCGGCAGACTCCCCACCTGAAATGTCTAAAATGCCCCTAAGGGTTAATTTTGTTGGCTTGATTTTTCCGGCGAACTCCCCACCTGGTCGACAATGTTTTGGTGGAGCTCCAGGCCGGAGGAGGAAGACAACCGACAGAGATCGATGTCGATGAACCGACCGTTGTCAATGTAAATCTTGTCGTCGTCGTTGCCTCGTCTGTGACATTCGGAAAAAATGGTTGGTCGGAATGCATCGCATCGAGTTGGTTACATGAGATGTGTGATTTGAAGTGTTCAATGATATCAATTGGTGTCCTTATGATCCCATTTCAACCACAACAATCCTTAGTGAATTTATTTCCTTGAGAAGCTACTTGGACAGATTTGGACAGATTGACCATTGCTTAGTAAATTGGGCATAACATTCTCAATATTGCTTCAAATGGTACAAATGAACTTGATCCAGAAACTAGAAACATAGAGGAACAAATAAGTTGACTATCAAATTGGATAAAAACCAGAGGAAGGCCGCCATATTTGAGCTGCTTGTTTGTGAATGAATCTGATTGGACCCCAGTTTCTTTGTTTGCTTCTTAGAATTAAAGGAAGAGGTGAGTTGGTTGCTATTGGACCTCACCCACCTCTTCATATATCTCAGAGGCTTTTCTGAAGAGGCAGAACACTTATCTCCTTGGTCATAAAACGAAAATTTAAGAGAAAGAAGAGAGAAGGCTGAAAGAGGAAGAAACAAGCTGCTCAATAAAGAATCAAGCGGTAAGCCTATTTCCGTTCAGATTTAGACTTTAAACCTTTGAATAGCGTTGTAGAGGACTTCAATACCTTTCTTTTGGTATATCATATGTAGAATTTGGATCAGGAAATCGACGGGAAATTCGTTTTGAATCAGACTGTCGTTGAAGAAGCACACAGCTGAGGTTGTTGAGGAAAACGTGATCGGTAAGCATATTTAGGCTTCGAATTGGGACATGAAATTTTGACAGCTTACAGAGGACTCTATAAGCTTTCTAACCGTATATCATATGCCTTGTTTGGATGAAGAAATCTTGTTCAAGACTTGGTTGAAGTTCGGACTTGTCTGCTGTGTTCAGATTGAAGGGGGTCAAGAATAGAGACTTGGTAAGTAGTTTGTTTGGAAATTTCAGTGAATATGTGGATTCTGAGATATCAAGGACATACAGGGAAAGTCATGTAAAGTATTATTTGAAGTGGTTATGATCTGAGATTGAGTTATATGTGATAATTGTTGAAGATGAAGTGGTTGAGCTTCTCTTGTGTTTGGTTTGTGTTGTGATTGCCAAAATAGATTGTTGGAAAACATTTATGACCATGAGTAGGCTCTAAAGAGATTATACATGTGTGGTATATTTGTCAAGAAAGTAAGGATTGAAAGAGATTGAGATATTTGGATATGTTTGATGCTTGTTTAGACGATGTGTTGTGATTATATCGTTATCCATTGTTCTGAAGCGTTGGCAGCGATTTGGTTTAGGAATTCGGAGGTTAACCTCGTTATTGTGATTTGGGATTGTGAACAGAACATCCGCAAGGTGTGGGGGTGAAGGAGAATCATTTCAAAAGCTTTGAGTGAAAGGCATTGGATTCAGAAATCAGTGTGATTGGTGGATCTTCGTTGTGTAAGCGGATAGACCATTATATGTTGGTTGTGTTTGTTATATGCATGTTTCAGATCTTGATTGATGTGCGTCTCATGCATATGTTGTTGGTTATGAGATGAGATTGTGCATATGTGATACGTTTGGCATATGTGTGAGGCATATGATTCTGGACCGTTGGGTCATATGTTTATTAAGATATGTGTTTGTGAGAGAGATGAACAGGTTTTCTAGTACTAACCGGGGATGTTAGTCTATGAGCTCATAGTTTGGGGATATCACTAGTTTACGTATGTAAGCTAGCTTTGTGTTTGTGTGGACGGAGATTTGTTTGGCCATTTGGATATCCCTTGGCAGTCAGAGGAAGGGGCTTTTCAAAACCTGTCCATGGCTCTATGTGTCTGTGTGTTTATATTTATATTTTCGGTAATTTGTGCATCATATGGTCATCATGCATTTCGAGTTCAGTTACGTCGAACATGGTTGAGTTCTGTGGCACGTATATCTCAGACATAACTAATATGTTATGTTGTATCTTCTTACTAAGTGTTCCCAAACACTTACCCCCCTACTAATATATCTCAGGTTCCGAGGTGCCATAGTAGCGTTGATTCTGGAGTCTGTATTTCGAGCCCATCTTATTCGTTCGAGGGCTGCACTTTGAGGACTCCAGACTTATGCTTCCTTGTACATCTGTATAGATGCTCCGTAGTGGTTAGATCCTGGTTTATGTCTGATTTTAGATTTTTCATTTGGAGATGGATTGTTCAGATTTTCGTTGATGGTTGTGTACCATCTTTGCATGTGTTGTATCTTTCTCAGGTTTGTTTAATGTGAGTATTGATGAATTTGTGTGAGGCTTGCTAAATTGCACATTTGCAGATGTTTGTCGTGGAGTTTAGCGCCGGTCACCGACCTGAGAACGGGTCGTGACAAAGTTGGTATCAGAGCTTGATTGTGTTTTATTGGTTTGTCGTTGAATGTGTTTTGTTTGTACCCTATGGAGCATAGGATTTGTCGTGTCTTTGTCCTCTGATGGATAATCTTTTCATTCGGCCTCTTAAATGTTGACTTGTTCTATTAGGGAGGATATGCCTGTGACACGTAAAGGTTCTAACGCTACGATGAGGGAGCATGGTGAGAGCTCTGATAGAGCTAGAGATGATGCTATATTAGAGCCTACACATCCAGTTGAACATACTACTACCGCTACTGCCACGCCAGCTGAGACAGGTCAACCAGTTAGTGGCACTTCTGGACATAGAAAGCGGAGTGGTGATGCTGTAGACAGAGTGATGATGGCGATGGAGAAGTTTATCGCTACTCAACAAAGTCAGGCGGAGAAGAAAGTCGCTATGACACCTAGAGATGATACATTGGCAGAGTTTCTGAGGCTAGACCCACCCACATTCTTTGGTGTGCGAGATGATCCTCAGTTGTTCCTTGATGAGATGGAAAAGAGGTGGAAGATTCTGAATTATGATAGTAAAAGAATGGTGGAACTAGCAGCATTTAAATTAACAGGTGAGGCGGGAGTATGGTTACAAACTATGGAATCAACTGGATGGACTTGGGATCAGTTTCGCGATTCACTGTTGGATCGCTTCCTGCCTGAAAGTCTGAGAGATGCTCGTGCGTTCGAGTTCGAAAGATTGTTGAAGATGCCAGAGATGACGGTGATGGCGTATGAACAGAGGTTTGATTATCTTTCTCGCTATGCAAAGCATTTGATTCCCACTAAGGAGAAGAAGGTGAAGAGATTTGTTCGAGGACTCGATGATGCGATGTTTAAAGTGATGTACCCACGTGGATTCCAATCTTATTCAGTGGCTGTGGATTGTGCGAGGACATTGGAGATGCGTGATAATGAGCGGCTTACAGCGCAGAAGCAAGCTAAGGTGCAGCGATTTGATAGGCCACCGCAGTATGGTTCAAACCAGAGTTTCGGACAACAGCAGCAAAGGCCAAACTTTCAAACTAATTTCTCGAGAGGTGGAGGAGCATTTGGAAGAATTGGTAGAGGATTTGGGAGAGGAAATGGTCCTCGCGATCAAGAAGGAGGTCGAGGCCAATCCGGAGGCCCAGTGAATTGTTCTAGTTGCGGGAAGCAACATCCTGGAAGACCTTGCTACAGACAATCGGGAGCTTGTTTTGGATGCGGTAAGTTTGGACATCATCTTAAGGATTGTCGTGTGGCTAAGGCAAGAGAATATGCGCAGCTTACAAGCTTATCGGGATGACCTCAAGAACAATTTAGGAGTCCAGTTAGTCAGAGCCATCAGGGAGAGACTTCGATTCTTCGAGGAAAGGAGCCGATGGAGCAAAGTGAAGGTGGTCCTGCTCGTGTATATGCTCTCACCAGGAAAGATGCTATGGCGTCTAATAATGTGGTTTCAGGTATACTCCCTATAGGCTTGTCTAATGCTCGAGTCTTGTTTGATTCAGGGTCGACACATTCGTTTTTGTCACCCCAGTTTGCTAGATCCTCTGATAGTCTACTTGTGTCATTGAGGGAGCCGTTAGATGTTTGCACTCCTTCAGGTCATATCATTCATGTGCATTTAGTTCTTACATCGTGTGTGATAGTTGTGGATGGTCATGAGATGTTGACTGACCTACATGTGTTAGACATGGATGATTTTGATGTGATTTTGGGGATGGACTGGTTATCGTGCTATCATGCTACGGTGGATTGCTTTAATAAGATTGTGAAGTTCAAGCCTGAGGGTGAACCAGAATTTATGTTTCGGGGTGATGGGATGTTGACTCCACCAAGGCTTATTTCATGTTTGAAGGCTTCGAGATTGTTACAGAGGGGTTGTGTAAGTTACCTTGCTATTGTTAAAGAGGCTAATATGGAAAAGGTAACTGTTGATGATATTCCCGTTGTGGAAGAATTTTCTGATGTTTTTCCAGATGAGTTACCGGGTTTACCACCAGAGAGAGAGATTGAGTTTTGTATTGAGTTGATGCCAGGAACAGAGCCAATTTCGATACCACCATATCGTATGGCACCTGCTGAGTTAAAAGAGTTGAAGATTCAGTTGCAGGATTTGTTGGATAAGGAATATATTCGGCCTAGTGTTTCACCATGGGGTGCTCCTGTGTTGTTTGTTCGGAAGAAGGATGGAAGTTTGAGACTCTGCGTTGATTATCGCCAACTCAATAAGGTAACGATCTGCAACCAGTATCCTCTTCAACGTATCGATGATTTGTTTGATCAGTTGCGAGATGCCAAGTGGTTTTCAAAGATTGACTTAAGGTCGGGGTACCATCAGTTGAGGATTCAAAAGGAAGATGTGACCAAGACAGCTTTCAGAACTCGGTATAGGCATTATGAATTCTTGGTTATGCCATTTGGTCTTACGAATGCTCCTGCTTTCTTTATGGGCTTGATGAATCGGGTGTTTAAACCATTCCTGGATCAGTTTGTAGTGGTCTTTATTGATGACATATTGATTTATTCACGGACTGAGGAAGAACATGAGAGACATCTTCGCTTGGTTTTGAAGACGTTGTTGGATAATGAGTTGTATGCCAAACTTTCCAAGTGTGAATTTTGGTTACAGAGTGTGGCATTCCTAGGACATATTATTTCTAAGGATGGAGTGTCAGTTGATCCAAAGAAGATAGAAGCTGTGGTGAGTTGGCCAACTCCTACCAATGTTACAGAGGTACGAAGTTTTCTTGGTTTGGCTGGATATTACAGACGTTTTATAAAAGGCTTTTCCACTTTGGCCGTTCCATTGACACGATTGACTCAAAAGAATGTGAAGTACGAATGGACAGAAGATTGTGAGAGAAGTTTTCAGGAGTTGAAATACTTGTTGACTAATGCTCCGATTTTGGCTTTACCATCTGCAACTGGAAAGTATTCGGTGTATTGTGATGCTTCTAGGATTGGCTTGGGATGTGTATTGATGCAGGAAAGGAATGTGATTGTGTATGCCTCTAGACAACTGAAGAAACATGAGCATAATTATCCAGTACATGACTTGGAAATGGGTGCAGTTGTGTTTGCGCTAAAAATTTGGAGACATTACCTATATGGTGAGAAGTTTGACATATTTACTGACCACAAGAGTTTGAAGTACATTTTGATCAGAGGGATCTGAATATGAGGCAGAGGAGATGGATGGAATTTTTGAAGGATTACGATTGTACTATTAACTATCATCCAGGTAAAGCTAACGTTGTGGCCGATGCTTTGAGTCGGAAGTCAGCGGGTAGTTTGGCACATATGTCAGTGACGCGAAGGCCTTTGATTTCAAGTATACATGAGATAGTCGACCAAGGGTTAGAGTTGACAACAGTGCTTGATGGAAATCAGCCTATGATGTTAGGTGAGTTACATCTGCAACCAACTATACGTGGTCGGGTTGTAGAACTTCAGAGAGATGATCCTGAGTTGATGAAGATGATTGAAAGAGTTGAAGAAGGTAAATTGCCTAAATTCCATCTCAGTTCAAATGGTGTTTTATACTACGGTACTCGGTTGGTCGTACCTGATGTAAGAGACATAAGGAAAGACATAATGGCTCAGGCACACAAGACTGTTTATAGCATGCATCCAGGTTCTACCAAAATATACCATGATATAAAGATTCATTATTGGTGGAATGGTATGAAGAAGGACATTGGGGATTTCGTTGCTAGATGTTTAACGTGTCAACAGGTGAAGGCTGAGCACCAAAGACCTTCGGGTTTGTTGCAACCGCTGGATATTCCAGAATGGAAATGGGAATGAATTACGATAGATTTATTAGTAGGCCTTCCGACTTCACCACGAGGATTTGATTCAGTTTGGGTTATCGTGGATAGATTGATAAAGTCAGCACACTTCCTACCGATCAAGAGTACATATGATGCTACTAAGTTTGCTCAGTTGTTCATTGATCATATTGTTCGATTTCACGGAGTTCCTGTCTCGATAGTCTCCGATCGAGGGACACATTTCACGTCTCGGTTTTGGAAGAAATTTCAAGATGCCATGGGTACTCGTTTGGATTTGAGCACAGCTTTTCATCCTCAGACAGATGGACAGTCCGAGCGGACAATACAAATTCTCGAGGATATGATGCGATCGTGTGTGATTGATTTTGGAGGTAGTTGGGAACTTTATTTGCCTTTGATGGAATTCTCATACAATAATAATTATCAGAGTAGTATTCAGATGGCACCGTATGAAGTATTGTATGGCAGGAAGTGCAGATCACTGGTATATTGGGATGATGTTGGTGAGAAACAGAATGTGAATCTTGAATTCTTGGATGATACGATTGAGAAGATCAAAGTGATTCGAAAGAGGCTAATGACAGCTCAGAGTAGACAGAAGTCGTACACGGATAAAAGGAGAAAGGACATTGAATTTGAAAAGGGTTCAAGAGTATTTCTCAAAGTATCTCCGATGAAGGGTGTTATGAGATTTGGAAAGAAGGATAAACTAAGTCCAAGATATGTGGGACCATTCGAGATTTTAGAGCAGGTTGGTCAAGTGGCTTATCGGTTGGCATTACCACCTACGTTCTCACATATACATCCAGTATTCCATGTCTCCATGCTGAGGAGATATTTACATAACTCCTCACATGTGTTAGATCAGCCAAATGTGGAGTTTCGTGATGATCTCACCTACGATGAGCAGCCACTACAGATTATGGATAGGCAAGTGAGAAAACAAAGGACTAAGGAGTTACCGTTCGTGAAATTATTGTGGCAAAATCATTCTCCATCAGAAGCCACATGGGAGTTAGAGGATGATATACGAGGAAGATTTCCGCACCTATTTGAATAACCAAGTAAGTTCTTCGTTTGATAACTTAGTTACAAGTAAATTCGGGGACCGAATTTTTATAAGGGGGGAGAATTGTGACATTCGGAAAAAATGGTTGGTCGGAATGCATCGCATCGAGTTGGTTACATGAGATGTGTGATTTGAAGTGTTCAATGATATCAATTGGTGTCCTTATGATCCCATTTCAACCACAACAATCCTTAGTGAATTTATTTCCTTGAGAAGCTACTTGGACAGATTTGGACAGATTGACCTTTGCTTAGTAAATTGGGCAGAACATTCTCAATATTGCTTCAAATGGTACAAATGAACTTGATCCAGAAACTAGAAACATAGAGGAACAAATAAGTTGACTATCAAATTGGATAAAAACCAGAGGAAGGCCGCCATATTTGAGCTGCTTGTTTGTGAATGAATCTGATTGGACCCCAGTTTCTTTGTTTGCTTCTTAGAATTAAAGGAAGAGGTGAGTTGGTTGCTATTGGACCTCACCCACCTCTTCATATATCTCAGAGGCTTTTATGAAGAGGCAGAACACTTATCTCCTTGGTCATAAAACGAAAATTTAAGAGAAAGAAGAGAGAAGGCTGAAAGAGAAAGAAACAAGTTGCTCAATAAAGAATCAAGAGGTAAGCCTATTTTCGTTAAGATTTAGACTTTAAACCTTTGAAGAGAGTTGTAGAGGACTTCAACACCTTTCTTTTGGTATATCATATGTGGAATTTGGATCAGGGACTCGACGGGAAATTCGTTTTGAATCAGACTGTCATTGAAGAAGCACACAGCTGAGGTTGTTGAGGAATACGTGATCGGTCAGCATACTTAGGCTTTGAATTGGGACATGAAAGTTTGACAGCTTATAGAGGACTCTAAAGCTTTCTAACCGTATATCATATGCCTTGTTTGGATGAAGAAATCTTGTTCAAGACTTGGTTGAAGTTCGGACTTGTCTGCTGTGTTCAGATTGAAGTGGGTCAAGAATAGAGACTTGGTAAGTGGTTTGTTTGGAAATTTCAGTGAATATGTGGATTCTGAGATATCAAGGACATACAGGGAAAGTCATATAAAGTGTTATTTGAAGTGGTTATGATCTGAGATTGAGTTATATGTGATAATTGTTGAAGATAAAGTGGTTGAGCTTCTCTTGTGTTTGGTTTGTGTTGTGATTGCCAAAACAGATTGTTGGATGACATTTATGACCATGAGTAGGCTCTAAACAGATTATACATGTGTGGTATATTTGTCAAGAAAGTAAGGATTGAAAGAGATTGAGATATTTGGACATGTTTGATGCTCGTTTAGACGATGTGTTGTGATTATATCGTTATCCATTGTTCTGAAGCGTTGGCAGCGATTTGGTTTAGGAATTCGGAGGTTAACCTCGTTATTGTGATTTGGGATTGTGAACAGAACATCCGCAAGGAGTGGGGGTGAAGGAGAATCATTTCAAAAGCTTTGAGTGAAAGGCATTGGATTCAGAAATCAGTGTGATTGGTGGATCTTCGTTGTGTAAGCGGATAGACCATGATATGTTGGTTGTGTTTGTTATATGCATGTTTCAGATCTTGATTGATGTGCATCTCATGCATATGTTGTTGGTTATGAGATGAGATTGTGCATATGTGATACGTTTGGCATATGTGTGAGGCATATGATTCTGGACCGTTGGGTCATATGTTTATTAAGATATGTGTTTGTGAGAGAGATGAACAGGTTTTCCAGTACTAACCAGGGATGTTAGTCTATGAGCTCATAGTTTGGGGATATCACTAGTTTACGTATGTAAGCTAGCTTTGTGTTTGTGTGGACTGAGATTTGTTTGGCCATTTGGATATCCCTTGGCAGTCAAAGGAAGGGGCTTTTCAAAACCTGTCCATGGCTCTATGTGTCTGTGTGTTTATATTTATGTTTTCGGTAATTTGTGCATCATATGGTCATCATGCATTTCGAGTTCAGTTACGTCGAACATGGTTGAGTTCTGTGGCACGTATATCTCAGACATAACTAATATGTTATGTTCTATCTTCTTACTAAGTGTTCCCAAACACTTACCCCCCCTACTAATCTATCTCAGGTTCTGAGGTGCCATAGTAGCGTTGATTCTGGAGTCTGTATTTCGAGCCCATCTTATTCGTTCGAGGGCTGCACTTTGAGGACTCCAGACTTATGCTTCCTTGTACATCTGTATAGATGCTCCGTAGTGGTTAGATCCTGGTTTATGTCTGATTTTGGATTTGTCATTTGGAGATGGATTGTTCAGATTTTCGTTGATGGTTGTGTACCATCTTTGCATGTGTTGTATCTTTCTCAGGTTTGTTTAATGTGAGTATTGATGAATTTGTGTGAGGCTTGCTAGATTGCACATTTGCAGATGTTTGTCGTGGAGTCTAGCGCCGGTCACCGACCTGAGAGCGGGTCGTGACATCGTTAATCAAGAAGAAGACACATTACGAACCCCACCAAGATCCTTATCGCCAACCATTTTCAACCTCAACCTAACGTCATCATCGCCCCACTCACCCAGTCCCAGTCGCCTCTAGATCTAACATCGAACCCAGACCCTGAGCCTGACCCCACAGAATTCGAGACCTGATACGAAGCCTGCGGTTGCGGGAGGAGGAAGAGGAAAATTAGGAGGAGTTTATCTTCTCTAACGCATTTGGTATCTAGTCTCCGCCGATGATGTGTTCGAGGACGGATAGATCCAGCTAGTTTTTCCTTTGTTTAACCGGAAGCTCCTGCTCTCGGGGGAGGAGGACGGCCTCCGATGTCGAAGAGGAGGAGGATAAGGCGGTTGAGGGGCCGAACTGCGAGTGGGATGGGAAGCGGTGGTGAGGGAGGCATCCGGATGAAAGAAGAGCAACTCGACAGGGTTCTCGAAGCTCTTGAAGCTTTTATAGATGACGATGAAGAGCAACAACGACCCCTAGGGGCATTTTAGTCATTTCTGGTGAGGAGTTCGTCAGAAAAATTGCCGATTCTGGCTACAGGGACCTGAATGTATAATAGTAGCCAAATTACAGGGGCTCAGCAATTAGTAGAAAAACTACATGGTCCTCATAGTCTATTTGACTATACCCTGGGGTCCTCTCAGTAATTATCTCAAAAATAAACCCACCGACGGCCACTTGTCCTTCGATTGACTGAACCATCATCATCCAACAGCGGAAAGTTGTAGATCGTCGTTTTACGGTACGGGATCCTATTTTCGTTATAGGTAAAGCTTCCATATTTCGTTCGGCTTGTACATTTCCTAAGAGGGTGGGAGATATAACTTGTACAAACCTGCCTCTGAATCTTTGGTTTGATTAGAGTTGCAGAAAGAATGGCAACGAAGAAGAGCGTGGGGGTCCTGGATGTGAAAGGGAAGAGGGTGTTTGTTAGGGTTGATCTCAACGTCCCCCTCGACGACAACTTGAACATCACTGATGATACCAGGATCAGTGCAGCCGTCCCCACCATCAACTACTTGATGAGCAACGGCTCCAAAGTCGTCCTCTGCTCCCACTTGGTATAAAGATGGGATCTTTTGTGTTATTTGTTAAGAAAGATGTCACCCTTTTGTGCCCATTGATGGATCTCCATCCCCCACTGTTGATTGATTCATACTATATTAGTAACTTTGATCTTTTCTGAAGCTCCAGCTGTGTCCCTAACCGGGTACTTCGATTCATTCTCATTTTCAGGGATGCCCCAAGGGTGTCACACCCAAGTACAGCCTGAAGCCTCTGGTGCCCAGGTTGTCCGAACTTCTAGGAGTCGAGGTCCCTGCCGATCCCACCATCCCTCTACTATTTGTTATCGAATACGAGGCACTCACATTTATCTTGTTCCTTCCTGTCCTGTGTTATAGGTCAAGATGGCCGATGACTGCATCGGTGATGAAGTCGAGAAGTTGGCTTCTGGGCTACCAGAAGGCGGTGTTTTGCTTCTTGAGAATGTGAGGTTCCACAAGGAGGAGGAGAAGAACGAGCCACAATTTGCCAAAAAGCTAGCTTCCCTTGCTGATGTGTATGTCAACGACGCCTTTGGTACTGCTCATAGGGCTCATGCTTCAACGGAGGGGGTGGCTAAACATGTTAAACCTGCCGTTGCTAGTTTCCTTATGCAGAAGGTGTGTTAATTTGCATGGATTTTCATTATCATAATTAAATTTTCTGATATTTTTTTTAGTTCATCTGTTGCTTCGCCTGGTGATTTGACCTGCTACTGTACTTGCAGGAACTTGATTATCTTGTTGGAGCTGTTGCAAATCCCAAGAAGCCATTTTCTGCAATTGTTGGTGGTTCCAAGGTATCATCCAAGATTGGTGTGATTGAGTCCCTCTTGGAGAAGGTCGACCTCCTCTTGCTTGGCGGAGGAATGATCTTTACTTTCTACAAAGCCCAAGGGCTTGCGGTTGGATCCTCCCTGGTGGAGGAGGATAAACTTGATCTTGCCATCTCCCTCATCAACAAGGCAAAGACCAAGGGCGTGTCTCTACTGCTGCCTACCGATGTGGTCGTGGCTGACAAATTTGCTGCTGATGCCAATAGCAAGGTTTGCTAGCCTACTTCTTCACTGCTTGCATTTGTTGTATATTTGGTTCCCGAAGGCAGTCCCTAGGAAAATGTTGCTATTCTTTGCACTCAAGTTGGTTTCAATGCTTGTGTGCAGGTGGTACCGGCATCTCAGATACCTGACGGGTGGATGGGATTGGATATTGGACCTGATGCTATCAATACCTTCAATGAGGCTCTGGATACAACTAAAACTGTCATCTGGAATGGTCCTATGGGTGTCTTCGAGTTTGACAAGTTTGCTGCTGGAACTGAGGTAATCAGGATAGTCTAACCTGGTGACGTCCATCAAATCTTTACCAACTTAAGCTGGGATATTGATTATATAAACTGAAACATGATTCTTTGTTGCAGTCGATTGCAAGGAAGCTAGCGGACCTGAGCGGAAAGGGCGTGACAACGATCATTGGAGGAGGTGACTCGGTTGCTGCTGTGGAGAAGGTGGGACTTGCGGAGAAGATGAGCCACATCTCAACTGGTGGGGTGCCAGCTTGGAGCTTCTGGAGGGGAAGCAGCTTCCCGGAGTTCTTGCTCTTGACGAAGCGTGAGCCAGAGTAATCCTGCCTGGCTTTAACAACCAGACAGAGTGAACCAAATGATTAAAAGTTTTTTGTTTTTGTTTGGGAGAGGTAGCTAGTAGAGAGAGACACTCGTCAATAAAATGTTTGCACCTTAGGAGTGGGACTCATCCCTATTCAATGGATGTTTTAAGTTTTGGAGGACGGTACTAAACGGTTCAACTATTTGGATGTCTCGTTTGGAATGTTGACGAGTTCAGTCTCAGCTACTAGTTTTAACATCCTGCGCGGTTAGATAGACTAATCATAATTTGAGTCAGATTTGCAAAAAATTTCTAATAAATTTTTGACATATTTGCATCTTCATGTTTGAATTTCAAAACATCGTATTAACTAAAGAATAATAATGAACGTTAGCTGCAACTACACAATTGATGAGATGCCGAGTTTTTTTTTTTTGGTGAGATTTAAATTATTTTCACAATTTCGGATCTTAGACGGTCATGGGATTCGATCCTCCCACCTCATGCTTAAGGACTGACACCGTATTCATCAGACCATACATGAGTTGGTGATGAGATGCCGAGTTTGGAGCAACCCCACTGAAGCTCTTCCGTGAACAAACCCCAATCCTTGGGTTTCAAGGCCCACATAAACCCAGGCCCTCTTCTGTGTGTGTTCTGAGAAATACCAATCAGTATATGTATGTATAGAATCTTCTATTCTATTTTGGTTGATACATTCTCGTCAATTCCATATTTGGCAATTCATTTATGACCACCTATGTTTTTATATGGAAAGTCAATTCCTGCAAGTTGAATCCTAAAATTAACCAACCAAATATGATTTTTCATCTTTCTAAGACATTTATTTCTTCCCAAACAACTTAAAATGTACAAGAAGAAATTTAAAAAATTATAAATGGAAATTAAAAATAAGTCTATGATCAAACCATCGATCTAAAGGCAAGCCAACAAATTATGTGCAATAAATTACATCCTCTCACTTATTCAATTACCTTTGATTAATTAGCAAGTATAACCATGCGTTCTCCTAATAAATAACGAATCATGCTCATAGTTTTTATCACCCCCATAACTCTAATTCAGCAGACAACCTACAGACAATTCCTTCTCCTAGTTTTCTTAGCAACCCAATTCATTGTAGATCCCTTGATTTTGTTCACCACTTTTTCCTCTCCAAAAGTACGTGCATGTGTTACCATTTTTTTTTATTGAGTTACAATCTTAATCATACAAGTTTCAGTTCATAGATTCGTCTTAGAAAGATTCGAACTCTTAATCTTGTCAGGATTTGGAAAGGATTCATAACTCTATCCACAACATAGAAGGTAGTTTAGGATTTGGAAAGGATTCATAACTCTATCCACAACATAAAAGGTAGTTTAAAATACGTTATCACAGTTATTAAAATTCATTATGATCGTTATTAATGTTATTATGTACATAGTTTAGTTATAGATTTGTGTTAATAAGAACCCAAATCTTTGCCACCCTCAACTTCTCCATCCATAGGAGGAGCCCCAGTAGTCTCCGGAGAAGGTGGAACCTCGAGCGCGCCAGGATAGCAAATCCAGACGCGACCGGAACCTCACGGGCGAAGCTACCGAGCCAGAACCTCATGGTCGGAGGGGCTGCGGGGCTCTCCTTGACCCTTGACCAGGGGTGGGGCCAGGTGGCCTCGTCCGTGTCTGTAACGGTAGACCTGGATGGCTCTTCGGAGAGTACGCTGTCCGATTGAGCGAGAACATCGTGACTCAACCAATACGGACACCCGGAGATCGTCATCCTCCGCGTATATCGAGTAAGATTGGCTGATGCCTCGCTCCGTGAAACTGCTGCATCACCGATGCCGGCTGTAAATAACACACCAACCATGTAATTGATTTTTCCAATTTTAATGATTAAATAATACGATGTATAATGTATATATGTGTCTGATCAATACTTTGCCCAAGTGATTTTATGTTGTTGTAGTTATTAAAATTCAATAAATTTTGACGTAAATATAAAAAAGTTAAGGTGTTGACAAACTACGATTTAATAAATAATATGCCACATCCATTTATTATATATCATGTTAACGCAATGCATGCTTGTGCATTTTTTTTTTATAAATATATTTCTGACCTTCCTCATTTTTTTGGTAAATCACTGATCTGAACTTGTAAGGCAATATCTGAATTGCCTTGCATCCTGACTGCCATCATCTCCTTCTTATTCACTTCTTCCCCTATTGTTTGATTGGCTCTAGCTTTATTTCTTTACCCATTTTCTATAATTATATTTTTTGTTGTTGACGATTTTGATGTAGTGTTTGGGTTCTATTTATAGTAGGCTTTCACCCTGATATAAAAGGAAAGCCAATGCAACAATTAATAGCCTAGATATTGGTTTCCTTTTATTGGCAATAAACGCTTGACCCTAATTTTTCTTCTAAAACAAAATTTGAGTGTCATGACACAAATATGGAAGTCAGACAAATGGTCAGAATTGTATTTGGCAACTAATTTAATAGCATTTACAACTTTAAGTCAGGATATTAAAGAAATATATTTCAACAATGAATGGCCTAGATATTTGTTTCCTTGTATGGATTTTTCCCATTTATGGCAGTAACTGCTTGACCCATGTTTCTTCTAAAACAAATTTTCAGGGTCATGACGCAAATATGGAAGTCAAACAAATGGCCACGATTGTATTTGGCAACTAATTTAATAGGAATAGCATCTACCAATTTAAGTCAGGATATTAAAGTAATAGATTTCTGACTAAAACGTGAAAAAGGTTTTGAACCTTCTAGATGTCCAACAAGTGTTAAGCGAGCTCAGATGTAAATGAAAAATTATATTTTTAGTATTATGTGATATGATTTTTCGACACTTCAATACATCGTGATAATACATCGTGATTTAAAATATATTAATTAAGTCCATTTTTAAAAAAATTTGACAGTGAAAAAACTTGGATAGCCATTTTACATTATATTTAAGATTGATATTTCAAACATCGGTTACTCATTGCACGCTGGATACCCCACCTTCCGAAAAGGAAAATCAATGCAAAAATTGTTGGTGTAGAGATTGGGTTCCTTATATTATTTTTCCCATTTATGACAATAAATGTTTTGACCTTAATTTTTTTCTAAATTTTTTTTGAAGTGTCATGACACAAATTTGGAAGTGAGATAAATGCTTGACATTAATAGCATTTACCATAAACTCAGGATATTAAATTAATAGATCTCTGACCAAAATTGTGAATAAAGTTTTGAACCTTCTAGACGACCAACAAGTGTAAAGAATATACTGCGAGCTCGGATGCAAAGGAAAAATTAGATTTTAGCATCATATAATATGCTCGTTTGATACTTTAATACATTGTGGTTTAAAATACATCAATCAAGTTATATTTTTTATTTAAAAAATGACACAAAGTGAATTTGGACAACCGGGTTACATTATATTTAAGATTAACATTGTCTTTTAAGTCTCCTTTAGCGTAATAAGGAGGGAGAGCAACAGATTGTGTTCTATTTAATTTAATTTAATTGAACTGAACTTCAAACTTTTTTTTTAGGAAAAAAAAAAACCAACCCCTTTACTGCCTATTGGATGGGCTTAGCTATTATGAAATTTGGATATGACCAAAAAGAAAAGCTGTTGATTGATTGGGAATATATGGGCCCTGATTCTGGGCTGGGTGCTTGTTGAATCTGAGCCTCCATTTTGGCATAAAAGATATCTGGGCCTCCATGATGGAAACCCATCCCATCTGTCCAAAAGAAATATCGTGGAAATTTATTCAAAATTCTTCGTTAAATATTTATACGTATTTTTTTAAGAGCAATATTTTTCCTCTCTGAAATGTTCTTTGTCGAAGAAATTTGTATATTAGGTAACTGGCGGTGCATACACTCAGGTACTAACAATATCTCAACGTCTTTTTTCTTTTTCGATAAAAAATTTGATGAATAAATAAGTATTGAATCGACTGAATAATTTTGGATTGAGCAATTCATAAAGGTCTCGTAATATTATACATATGTATCACAGTCCCAGGGGGTGAGAGACGCACCAAAAAAAAAAATACAGAAACAAAATTTTCCGCACATGAGATGGGATGGGAGATGTGATGCCGTAACTGTTTCTAGGACTGGGACCACGTTGCGTTTCCAAATTTCCATCGCAGCTACCCTCCCCCGTCCGGGGGTGGATTTGGTGGGGACTGGGGTAGTCCCCAAATATGGGGACTAACTCAAACCAATATCACTACATATGCAAACCAATATTACTTCACATGCAAACCAATATTACTTCATAAGTAAACCAGCGTCTTCTAAACCAATATTACTTTACATGCAAAGCAATATCACTTCACATGCAAACCAATAACACCTGATAGGTTATTGACCATCAGATTTAAAGATAATTAAATCTGACAGCCCAAAATGTAGTCCCCACCTATGAACAAATTTTCTTCAGTCCCCACTCAATCCGGTCTCCCCCGTCCACCCCACCCCAGCTCTAATAAATTTATTTAATTTTTGTCCGGATGATCGGGGTGGGGTTATTCACATGAGAAAAATAAATTATTATTTGTTTTATTTGTACTCCAATGCTGAGCTCAATTTGATCTATGGTTTCATGAAGTCAAATTCATGTCCGAATTCAGGTAAGTTTTCATTTAACGGCTGAGATTGTTTCGAGCTGTTTTTTAGTTTAACAAATACTTTTGCCATGGCTTTTTACCAAAGTTCATCTCCAAGTTAGTTTTCTAGCTTTTTATATTTAAAAAAAATTGACTCAGCTCAGCTGGAGTCAGCAACTTCCATTCGTTATTATTGTCAAGCTGCTCTGCTCTGTATTTATCACACGGATGGATCAGCATAACTTTCCAGTAGAAAGCCACTTTCTCAATACCTTGCATAGAAACTACTTTAGTCAAAAAATACCTCTCCCTGTGAGAGCCTATCTCTCTCTCCCTGTGAGAGCACTCACCTAGGGTTTAATACCCTTTTTATCCCACCGTCCACCCACCACCACCACTTCTGCCACCGCCGCCGCCGTCGCCACCACCTCCACCTTCTCTTGGGTCCGTCGTTGCTCTTGTCCCCTTAGTTTTCTCAGTCTCCGTCGCTCAGATCTCCACCTCTGTCTCAGTTTCTCAGTCTCCGTCGTCTCCGATCTCGGTTGCTGTTTCTGATCTCCTTCACACAGCTCTGCTCAATCGCTCACTTCCTCCGTCTCGCCGTTTCAGCCTCGCCGCTCTGCCCCGCTTTGCCCCGATCAGCGCCCCGCTCAACCTCGCCCTTGCTCAGATCGGTCCTCGCTTGGCCACCCCTAGCTCCGCTCCGTCGCTCTCTTCTTCCTCTAAGCCTCCCAGCATCGTCGCCGTTCTTCCCGTTGAACTCCGAGGCTCGCTCCCATCTTGTGGCCGACGCTACCGCTCGTCTGGCCTGACCTCCACGGCTGGGCCCTTTTGAGGCCGCCGGCAGTCCCCGGGGAGGTTGGTCGTTTACGATCTCCTCCCCGGTTGGCTCTCTGTTCTTATTGCTTCGTGTTTTTGTTATTGCTTTTCTGTCGTCGTTGCTTTCGTTGGTTGTTTCTGTTGATGTGCGTTTGTTGTTGCTCGCTAGTCACACGTGTTTAGTGGCTACGACGGACTTTTGCTATTTTGTTTTCTGCTTATGGTTGTGCTTGGATTGTCTTTTGCCTGATCTGAGATCCTTTCGGACCTCGTTGTCTGTTCGATGGTTGCAGGTGGAGAACCTTGTCTTGGTCGATTTACGTCGACCTTGGCTCTCATCTGAATGTCTCTTGTATGCATTCAGATGCCCTCTCGACGATGTCTTGAGGTTATTGGCCGAAGCTTGCTTCGGCAGAAATCCGCCCCGGTCGTCGGCCTTTGTGCTTTATCGACTGTCCATCGCTCCTCCACCTGTGCCACCTTGCAATCATCGGACTGATTTTCGTGTTCTGCTTGGGTTTCTTATCTTATGTCTGTATTTTTTTTATTGTTTTGTAACTTGTTTCTAATATAGGCTTCGCGCCACTGTTTTCCCTAAAAAAAAAAGCATAGAAACTACTGTTTCAACCAAACGACCAAAAACAAAAAGTCACTTCCTTAGGCAGACACGATATTTTTTGTATTGGACTTTTATTGTTTTTAAGTCTTTTTATCTTATTTAGGCTTTTTGTTATTTTAAATCTACTAGATTGTTATTTAGGGAATCTTCTAGTCAATATAAGTCGATTATCGTATTTGAATTAGTTAATGGTTATTATTTAAAAAATTCGAAAGTATTTTTTTAATTGTGGTTAAAATTTGTACGGAGCAATTTTTTAAAGGAACTAAAATTTTTGCACAAGATTAATCTATAACTTAGAGATGTAAATCAAAAAGAAGATTCCAAACAATAAAAAGATAAAGGACGTGAAGGAGAAGTGGGAAAAAAGTTTAGGTAACTTATTAAAATAAAAGATAAAATTTAAAAATATTTCTAAGAAAAATCGACAATTTTTTTAAAAACAAAGATGGCGGGGGACGGAAGTATATTTTTTTTTGGAGGGGTTGGGAAGGGTAGGCGTAAACGTGAAAGAAACGAGACAGAGAGAAGAAGCAAATCCAAGAGGGTGGCCCCACCAAGACGTGGCTATCGAGGACCCCAACTCGAAGTCCCCGTCCCTGCCTCCCTCCCTCCCTCCCTCCCTCCCTTTTTTAAAAAATTTTTGGTTTCGGGAAGAAGAAAAATAGAATTCTCAAAAAAAAAAAGAGAAGAAAAATAGTCAACAACCCTACACTACACTACACTACAGCAGGTGAGACTGAGCTACGCCGTTGAACCCATGAACTTTGACAGTTTTATATTATATTATATCTGCTATGATCAACAACCAAAATTCTGTTGAAAGGTGTTTTTCTTATTATAGGGTAGCGAGTTCAAATTTTGATTTGAAAATTTGTTTATTTTATTATATAGACATATAAGGTTTCTAATATAATAGAAAAGCCTGGCAGGTATTGTTCCTTGTCGCTTCAAGGAGGCTGGTTGCGTATATAATAAAACTAAAAGCAAGCTCTTTGTAAAGTTGTTGTGTATATATATATAACATAAAATAAATACACATTTATTGAAGCCGCCGTTCCCAATCGCCAAAAGCCAGGCAGTCAGGAGGAGGGAGGACCAATCAGTTTTGTTGTAGTTACAATTTTGATTAATAAACTTAAACAAAAGGATTAGCATAATAATCCACCCTAAACCCTAAGGAAGGAAGGAAGGAAGGAGGTGTTTGTGTGTAGCTATAGGGGGGTTTATTGCAGGGGGATATGGCTTTCTCCACCCTCCTCAGATCTACGCTCCTCGCTCCTCTTCCTCCGCTTCGCTCGGACCTCTCTCCTTCCTTCAAGGTACCGTACCTGCTTTTCTTCGTCTTGTGTCGATTTTATAAATGCCTCTGGCTCAGCGATTTTAAAGCTGCTAATGGTGTTGTGTTGCGGGGCGGGTCAGGCCGCCTCATGTGCTGTTGTTACCTTTAACAGCAGCAGTAATATTGGCGGCTCTTCTCAACTCCCACCTGCTGCTGCTGCTTCTGCCCAGTTGAGTCTGCCTTCTTTCTGGCAGTTTTACATTTTATTTATTTAATCGCCCTCTCGACCACCCACCCCCCGAAACTAAACAGTCTGATGCTTTGTTGTTATCGTTTTTGACACGCTTTTGCGTATCGCCAGCCATGGAAGGAGCATCCAGCCAATCAAGGCCACCGCCGTCACTGAGTTGCCTCCAACACTGCCCAGCAGTATGATTGATTCATTCATTCATTCCCCACTATTCCTTTTATTTATTTATTTATTTGTTAGCTCTTTCTCTTGTCAACTTCGTATTTGGGAAATTGCTGTTATGTTGCTCATGTGTTTATTTCTGTGTTTGTTCAGAATCTCAGGATGGTGCAACCACAAAGGTCGGGATCAACGGTACGCTCTCTCTCTCTTGTCAACTATTTTTGTTTGTGCCTTGTCAGGTGTCCTGTATCTTGGTTGGTTCATCAAATGTAAACTTTTGCTCTGTCATTGCTCTTGGCTACGATATGTATCCCTTTGACTGATGGATATTGTCTTCTTCTTGGATACAGGCTTTGGTCGCATTGGTAGATTGGTTTTGCGTGTCTCAATTTACAGAGATGACATTGATGTAGTGGCCGTCAATGATCCTTTCATTGATGCCGAGTACATGGTACGCCTGCATTTTTCACCCCCCCCAGATATCTGTTTTCTTCATCACCTGCAATTTGGCATTTCATTCTATTTCTTTTCTGACTGTCTACCAGAACCTCTTTACTATTCAACAATTTGGTTCAGGATTTAGACTGTTCGACTTTGTAGCTTGTCATCTAATTCCATTTAAAAACAAGTATATTGGATTTATTCGCTTATTCTTCCAATGATCAGGCTTACATGCTCAAGTATGATTCCACTCATGGAGTTTTTGCGGGATCCATCCGGGTTGTGGATGTCTCTACCTTGGAAATTAATGGCAAGCAAATCAAGGTTACCAGCAAAAGGTACCAACCTATGTGACCATGCTTGAAAAAAACTAGTAGTTCCACCTGCTACTTATCTTGTTACAACAAGTGACAGCAAAAGTATTGTGAGAAATATTGACCCTTGTTGGGATTCTCCTCAGGGATCCTGCGGAGATCCCATGGGGTGATTACGGGGTAGAGTATGTCGTTGAATCTTCCGGGGTTTTCACAACAGTCGACAAAGCGTCAGCTCACAAGAAGGTCAGTTCATGTCTCTGTTCCTTCCTCACCCTCTATCCCTCTTGTATCTGCTCTCAGACGATTTTTCTTGGCTTTTACTCTGCAGGGTGGTGCCAAGAAAGTGGTCATTTCAGCTCCATCAGCTGATGCCCCAATGTTTGTTGTTGGTGTGAATGAGAAAACTTACCAGCCTAATATGGATGTTGTTTCCAACGCGAGCTGCACTACTAACTGTCTTGCTCCTCTTGCCAAGGTCAAAAACACACACTGGCGTTTCAACTCCCAATTAACTTTGCACTGGTTTCTATTACTGGTAATGATCCCTTTGGCTTACATCATGATCCATCAATTGGCTTTCAGGTGGTCCATGAAGAGTTTGGTATCGTTCAAGGTTTGATGACCACAGTGCATGCCACTACAGGTATCTTGCTGAAAATCAAAAGGCACAATTATCCGAGGGCTGCCACTGTACTTGCTTTGACCATTTTGCACCTACACTTGCATGTCTTAACACATTATGGGTTTTGCCTTCCAGCAACCCAAAAAACAGTTGATGGTCCTTCGATGAAGGACTGGCGTGGGGGTCGTGGAGCTGCACAGAATATCATTCCAAGCTCTACAGGTGCAGCTAAGGTATTAAACTGGACGAAGTTGTGAAACACCAGCTCCTTGCTTGCTAAGAGTAAGAGCATGGCATGATGTTTCGTGTTGCATGCTGTAGGCTGTTGGAAAAGTACTTCCAGAACTAAACGGAAAACTTACTGGAATGGCGTTCCGTGTCCCAACACCTAATGTTTCTGTTGTGGACCTAACTTGCCGACTTGCTAAGAGTGCGTCATATGACGATGTCAAAGCAGCGATTAAGTAAGGCTACTTGTGTGTAGAATAATGCTGTACTGGCTTAAAATTTTCTTGTACTCACACTTGTTAACCACCAGGTACGCCTCGGAGGGGCCACTGATTGGCATTCTTGGGTACACTGATGAGGATGTTGTGTCCAATGACTTTGTTGGTGACTCGAGGTTTCTCTCTTCCCCCTCTCCAGCCAATAATGAATCAGCCGTGTTTTCATTTCTTGTTGATGATTCCTTCTGATGTGTGTGTTACGAAGTCAACATTTCTTATTAAGTGTGTCATTCTGTCAAATGATTCAAGTATTAAGAGATGTTTTTGTATCATTCTCCTGCTGTTTTCAACTTGTTTGCTCAAAAGCTTGCTTGTGGCTTCATACAACCTGGTTTGTCTTTCTTTAGTACTGGGACCTTGTTCCATGCTACGATGTTGACTTTTCCCATTTGATATCAACTAGGTCAAGCATATTCGATGCCAAGGCTGGGATAGGCTTGAGCGATTCCTTTATGAAGCTTGTTTCTTGGTACGACAATGAATGGGGATACAGGTATGTATATATGTGGGCGCATGCATGCTCATCTCTCCTTTGATTTCTGGTATCGTTTGTTTGTTTCGTTGATGATAGACTTAACGCATTGTAATTTATAATCGTGACAGCAACCGAGTGCTGGACCTGATAGGGCATATGGCGCTAGTTGCACATGGCTGGTAAACAAACCAAAGAAGGTTGTTTCCCTTGGGGATGCTGATTTTTCACTGTAAAAGAAGTTGTCATGAGCTCAACACAGGTTCGGCTATTTTGTAGGATTGAAGTTTTGGGTGGGAATAATGAATGATATGCTTCCGTGTAACAGGTATGAGGTCGATGCACCTCTTCTGCTTGATTGACATTTAAATATTTGGACACATTATTGCCTTGATGAAAAGGGTTACCTTAAATTTCTGCATCTCTCTTTCGTTTGTCTGACGAAATAGGATGTCTATATATATCTCCATATGGGCATATAAATAAATATAAGATGCTATGTAATATTGGACGTGAGTAATACTCGCATGTCTCCACTGTTCAAGAAAACTTCCATTATCATTAATATCAACCTTGCATTATCGGATTCTTTGCTCTTTTGGGAAATGTAATCAGATTCTTTGGTGGATTACTTTTTTAACTGCCATCCATGAGCCATTTGTGCGAGATATGCATGTTATAATCTCACCTTATTTTGACACCCACGCTCTTTTTCTGTATATGCTCAAACTATTTTTTTGTGTTTTTTATGCGACTCAAAATGCCACGTCATATTCAAAGTATTGAAGACAATTTTCATTTATAAAATTCAAATATCCTGCAATTTGAATTAGTTCGTGTTGATAATTGCTAAAATTCAACGCCAATTACATGCATACAATTATTTGGTATGCAAAAGTTGGCAATGGCAATGTCAATACTGGTTTGCTATGATAGATCTTTAAGGTGTCAACCTGGAATAAGGTGTACAGTACTCATAGATCTATCATCGTCCGTTATGCTTTGACCAATGTAACAAAAAATTTAATGCATGAATGATGTCCGTAAAATTGTAAACAATTAAACGCACAAGTAAATAGTATAGTGGTAAGTAAGATTTTTAGAACTGAGGGTTGAACACTAAATCAAAGCAAATAATTATGTGAAGCAGAAAAATTAAAGTTTTATAACGTTGTGAATGGTTGCAAGTAAACAAACGAGATCAGAAACGCAAATAAAAGACGAGTTGTAAATTAATGGAGATAAACGAGCACGATACCCTTATGGACTACCCATCTATGTCGAGACTATGGTTTTTATGAAGTTCTAACTAGTACCCGGAGTGTTCTAATGCATCTCCCTAACGCTTCCGCTCATTAGGACGACAAAACTAAGCTAAAGTAGTAGTTCATGATTACTAATCAACGCTTCCGCTCATTAATTAGACCAAGAATTAAACTAAACTCAATTATGATGTTAACTCCTAGCGGGTTATCCTTTAGTATCATGATTCCTCATTAATATCTTAAGACATGTCAATTGACTATTCCGTTGATTCTAATGCCTTTCGGTCCATTATTATCAACTAAAATCATACTATAAGTGATCAAGTTAGATTAAGCATTAAGATCATCAATTGACAACTACTACGAAAGATAATCAAACTATAGCTAACATAGACGAGTAATCACATAATTAGGGCATCGCACTCACAAGAGAACTACTCGCTAAGCATGTTAACAAAGTACAATAGATTAATGAAGAACATGATAGCAATTAACATAAAGGTAGAGATAGAGAAAGCTTAGTCGTGATGATCAAGCTTTGCCAATCCTTTCTCCGTGCTAACTGGAATCGTGGCTTTATTAAGCTCCAAAGACTGTGTCAAAGTTGTAGTAGTAACGTCTCCCCCAAACCTAAGAAACTAAGGGCTATATGTAGCCAAAACTCTAACTAGAAATTAGGAAAACCTAGAGGAGGTTAAGCTAAATTGGAAGTCTTGCTGGCCAAGTAATAATATAAAATAATATAACTTAAGTCCTACAGTCGAAACAGGAGGCTAAAAGTCGAACATAACTGAAATAAATTGAGTTTCCATGTAAAAAAGAAGTCTGAAAATCCGTCGTCGAGGACATGGCGCCCGCCAATGGAGTTGGCGCTCGCCAATGCAACTCCCTGTAATGGACTTGGCGCCCGCCGGGTCGCTGATCAGCTTCATCGCATCTTTGTATTTTACAGTTTTGACCCTCTTCCACTTCAAATTTGGCTTCGACTATAAAAGACGAAATATAGATCTCTCTTCAAACTTTCTAACAGTATCTAATTTGATACAATCGGACACTCGAGGAGAAAGTTATGACTCTTGCAATATGGTCTATCGAAATTACCCCTCCAATGACCTTTATTGAGCTCTAATTTCCTACAAAATATGACAATGGGTAGAAATCTATTCCCGAATATAAATATTTGAAAAAAATCATAAGAATTGACATGACATGGTGAGAATAACTTAAATCATGACTAAACACACCCGAAATATATGACAAAATATGAGCGTTTACACACTCATCACACCCCCACACTTATTTCCTTGCTTGCCTCAAGAAAGGTGCATCAGACACACCCCACAATCTCATAATCTTATTAAAAGACCACCCACAATCGAGTAGTGTACTTACCTGAGTACAAGGAGTAAGAACGTGTAGACACCGCATCCTTAATGGTTTAGCCCAGTTTTCACACTTAGTAGATTATACTAGAAGGTTGACCACTCAGAGGTTCAGAAATTTAAGCTCACATATATGAGTAGTCAACTACCTATTACTCGCGTACACGTCCGAGATCTCAAAGTTTCATACGTCTCACTCAGTGGTGCCTCGATAAATGCGGGGCTCATGATCAAGGGAACTTTTCATTAGGTTGTAATGGGGTTAGAGTCAGGTGAGGATAAAATATGTGGAAAGTAGCTAAACCACCTGGCCGAGGAGCTCACAAAAATGTTCTAGCTCTCGTCTGTTCTAAACATCTCACACTATATCTAATATGCATTCATCCCAAGATTACACCCAAATTCTATTGACCATTTAGCTCGAGCCGTGCCATTTATTCACTTTCCAACCACTTTCTCAGCTTTCCACACTCTCATCATTAAACGTTTGTTCCATTTCTAACTTTCACATTCCCTTTTCATCACTTTTTCACTTTTTCACTTTTTTCTTTCTTCTTTTCCTTCACTTCTCTTTTTTTTCCTTTTTTTTCATTTTTCACAACTTTCCTCAATCATATGAAATTCATCACATTACACATCAAAGGCAACTGGTCTCGGCTTCTTTGTTGGCCTCATTTCTACCATTTTTCCCCATTGTTCATTCCCGAGCTATTCTACCAAATGAACCCTTACAATTATACCCCAAAGATAAAAACCAAATGCTTCCTCGGACCCAAGTGATCAAAGGTGGATAAGATTGTGGATATAGGGCTTACATATTGGCTTACATATAATATTTCAAAAAAAAAGTTCAAGTTCAACGGGTTTAAACAAAGGATATATATGATTTTCGGCTCTAAAGCTCTAGGCTCAATATCAAAGATGGCCCCCGTCCTGTCATTTACACGCACACCACCAAAACGGTACCAAGTGATGGCATGAAACCCGATGACCGGAGCAATGTAGGCACCTCATGCTATGCGGAGACGGTTGTCTCCTCCTTCGGCTCTAAAATCTCACAGGGTCACTCATCAATGCCACTAGTATAATCTACCAAGTGCAACCACTAACCTAAACAACCAAGGGTGTTGTTCCTACACGTTCCTACTCATCGTACTCAAACTTGATTCCTAACAAGGTATAGGATTTAACTTCTAACAAAAGTTCAAAATTCGAGGGGGGAGATTTATCATCTCTTTTTGACAATACTTCATTCACAAACACAAACAAACACAATCCTAAATTCAGATCTAGACTCAATCACATATGCCAAACCGAAATGAAACCGCACGTTGACCCCTCCACACTTATTGAACACATTGTCTTCAATGTAGGGCCAAGACACCAACAACATCACAAACATGAACATGAATATCACGAGGCACAAAACAGACACATAACATAGAGGAACAAAGGAAAGGACTGGTACCGCCCTGTCAATCGGTAGGAGGCAGTGGGGAAGGTTGGTGGTGTTCATCTTTAATTACCTTTGACGTGCTACAAAGTTTGTATATAGACTGACGAGCTCCGTTGAAATCTAGTTTGCTCTTTTCTAAACCTCCTACTGAGACCATTAAAATACTAAATCAAAATAACGTTACTGAAGTAAATACAAAAATAAAGAAAACTTAAATACTAAATGTGCTAATTTACACCCTGTGGCACTATGGTGGATAGAGGCACTTATCGGTTACTTGGAACTCTATTTCATCTGGGCCTATGCAGAGAAGTAGCTTGCCCTTATGAACATCCACTATTGCATGACAAGTGTTGAAGAATGGACGTCCCAGAATCAATGGGTAACTTTCATTGGTAGCATAGTCAAGCACCACAAAATCTACAGGTACGAGAGACTTGTCGACTTTGATTATCACATCCTCTACGATTCCAAAGGGGTTCTTCATAGTTTGATCAGCCAGTTGAAGCCTGAAAGGTGTTGGTGTGACATCCCCTAATTTAAGTTTCCTGAAAGTAGCTAAAGGCATAAGATTAATATTGGCACCCAAATCGCATAAGCAATGTGGAAACTGAACACCATTAATAGTGCAAGGAATAGTAAAACTCCTTGGATCCTTTAGTTTTGGTGGTCTGTCACTTGCTACCAAATGAGTCGTCTTGCTGTCATTTCACTTCTTCTTCCTTGCGATGATCTCTTTGAGGAACTCAGCATATTGTGGTCTTCGATCTAACATCTCTAAGAAGGAGACATGACTTTGAATGTCTTCCATCGTCTCTATGAATTCAAGGGCCTTCACATTGATCACTGCTTCCTTCTTGACTTGTTGAGGTGATGGTGGAGGAAATAAAAATCCTTTTGTTCACTGATATAGACTAGTGGCTCCTTCTTTTCAGTAACTACCTCCTCCTCTATGGCTGGCTTGATTGGTTCGGCACATTCTTTTGAAGTGGGTTTGTTCTCAAGTGGTGGCTTTCTCTGGAGTCTTTGCGAGAATGGAGGTGGAAGGACATAAGGTGATGGAGGAATATATGTTTCATCATCCTCGTCCATACTCCTCAATGTGATAGCCATCACCTGTCCTCGCGGGTTCGACTCGGTGTTGCTGGGTAGAGTACCTATTTCCCTTTGAGTATTTGCTGCAGCCAAATTTCCGAGTTCGATCTCTATCTTCTTGAGTTGCGTGGCTTGCCCTTTTAGGTATGTCTCAAACTCTTGTTGACGTGCTTCACAATGATCCAGCCGATGCACAGTTATACTTTGTTGTTGGATGGACTGCTGGACTACCCCCACTAACTTATCTATCTTGTCACCCATTTCTTTGACTTGCTCGCCCAAATATGGTTTCCTGGAGTCTTGCTGGGCACTAGTGTTGTGTGCTTGCTGACCAAATCGAGAGAAATTTAGCTGAGCATTAGCTTGTTGTGAGTAGCCCATTCCTGGTGGTGTTCTATCAGCAATGGCTTGGATCTCTTCCAATATTGGACAGTCAATTGTGGTATGTACCCTTTTGCAAAGCTGACAAGTATCTTGCACCACAGCTGCCTGTTCCTTGTCCTTGGTCAACTTGTCAAGTCTTTTGGTAAGTGCTTCTATTTGAGCTTCGAGCTTCATGTTGGCTTTTACTTCGAGTACTCCTTGGGCCATTTTCTTACGTGGTTGCCTAGCACGTTCTTTTGGCCACATACCATTGACTTCAGCCATTTCCTCCAATAAGCGAGTAGCTTCATCAGCAGTCTTCCTCAAGAACACCCCTTGAGAGGAGGCATCAATATGATCACGGGATGGGCCATCTAACCTGTTGTAGAAGATTTTCATGAGGTTGTCTTGAGTTATACCATGTTGAGGGAAGGCACTTTGGAGATCCGTGAACCATTCTCAGGCTTCATAGATGCTTTTCCTATCTCCTTGGATGAATGTGTTGATTTCTTGCAAAAGTTTGGCTGTCTTAGCCATAGAAAAGAACTTCCGAAGAAAAGCATGAGCCTGATCATTCCAACTCTGAATCGTCTCTCCTTTCAACTTGTTCGATCTTTCAAAGAAAAGTGGAAGAGACGCAGCTTCAAGACATCATCATCGATATTTTGAAATTTCATGATGTTGCAGATATCTTCAAATCGAGATAGATGGTCTTGAGGATCTTCGCTTGGCAAGCCGCCAAATTGGACCAAGTTTTGCAGTAGTTCGACAATCGCAGCTGGAATCTGGAAAGAGTGGGGACCTACAGGTGATTGTTGTAGACCATTAGGGTTCCCATTCCATGTAGGAACAGATGATTCCAACATCGTCCTTCTTCGTGGAGCGTCCCCTACAGCTTGGAGCGCTCTGTCTTTCTGATTTTGTGCCATTGCTCTCGCTTGGTCCCTCTTTTCACGCCTAATTACCCTTTCGAGTACTCCGATGTCAACCTCAAGCAAAGTGTTTGTGTCAAGGTCCAGTCCTTCACTCCGGGTTCTTGGCATGCACTAGAAAATCCTGAAAAAGAAATCACAAAAAATAGCAAATTTGCCATACAAAACCAATTGCTTTTGATTCTATGTCCTAAAATCTCAGTTCCGTGTCGACGGCACCAATTTGATGTCCGCAAAATTGTAAACAATTAAACACACAAGCAAATAATATAGTGGTAAGTAAGGTTCTTAGAACTGAGGGTTGAACACTAAATAAAGGCAAATAATTATGTGAAGCAGGAAAATTAAAGTTTTATAACGTTGTGAAAGGTTCCAAGTAAACAAACGAGATCGGAAACGCAAATAAAAGATGAGTTATAAATCAATGGAGATAAACGAGCACGATACCCTTATGGACTACCCATCTATGTCGAGATTATCATTTTTATGAAGTTCTAACTAGTACCCAGAGTGTTCTAATGCATCTCCCTAACGCTTCTGCTCATTAGGACGACAAAACTAAGCTAGAGTAGTAGTTCATGATTACTAACCAATGCTTCCGCTCATTAATTAGACCAAGAACTAAACTAAACTCAATTATGATGTTAACTCCTAGCGAGTTATCCCTTAGTATCAAGATTCCTCATTAATACTTTAAGATATGTCAATTGACTCTTCCGTTGATTCTAATACCTTCCGGTCCATTATTATCAACTAAAATCATAATCTAAGTGATCACGTTAGATTAAGCATTAAGATCATCAATTGACAACTACTACGAAAGATAATCAAACTATAGCTAACATAGACGAGTAATCACATAATTAGGGCATCGCACTCACAAGAGAACTACTCGCTAAGCATGTTAACAAAGTACAATAGATTAATGAAGAATACGATAGCAATTAACATAAAGGTAGAGATAGAGAAAGCTTAGTCGTGATGATCAAGCTTTGCCAATCCTTTCCCCGTGCTAACTGGAATCGTGACTTTATTAAGCTACAAAGGCTGTGTCAAAGTTGTAGTAGTAACGTCTCCCCCAAACCTAAGAAACTAAGGGCTATATATAGCCAAAACTCTAACTAAAAATTAGAAAAACCTAGAGGAGGTTAAGCTAAATTGGAAGTCTTGTTGGCCAAGTAATAATATAAAATAATATAACTTAAGTCATAAAGCTGAAACAGGAGGCTAAAAGTCGAATTTAACTGAAACAAATCGAGTTTCCATGTAAAAAAGAAGTCTGAAAAATTTGTCGTCGAGGACCTGGCGCCCGCTAATGGAGTTGGCGCTCGCCAATGCAACTCCCTGTAATGGACTTGGCGCTCGCCGGGTCGCTGATCAGCTTCGTCACATCTTCGTATTTTACAGTTTTAACCCTCTTCCAATTCATATGATCTCTCTTCAAGCTTTCCAACGGTATCTGATTGGATACAATCAGACACTCGAGCAGAAAGTTATGACTCTTGCAATATGGTCTATCGAAATCACCCCTCCAACGACTAGGGGTGAGCAAATGGGATCGGTATTCGGGATATCCCGAAATTATTTCGGTATTCCGGAGTTCGGGATCGGGAATTCGGTATTTGAGAGTTAATTCGGTAAGATTTTTGAGAAAATTTCGGTAATTTCGGTATTCGGGATCGGTTCGGTATATACCGGTATTATTTCGGTAATACCGAAAATCCCGAAGTACCAAAATATAATTTTACCAACCTATATATATAAACAAAAAAATCCACTCACAAAACGCACCCCCTCTTTTTTCTCTCTCCCCTCTTCTCCTTTCCTCTTTCCCCCTCTTCTCTCTTAATCAACAAGAAAACCAACCATTTTTCTTCTTCTTTAACCCACTCTGGCAAGCCACCACCACGAGACAGCGACCGACGACTATTGTAGCTGCCCTCTTCCACCACGCTCCTCTCCTCTCCTCTCTGTGACTTGTTCTAATTAGTAATTTTTTTTACTTAGGGTTTCGTATTTTGGGGATTTTGCAATAGATTGTGAGTTTGTGTCTAATTTAAGTTGATGCGTGTCAATAGATTGTGAGTTGGTGTTGCTCTCAAGGAAAAAAGAGGTGAGGTTGAAGCGGTTTTGATTTAGGAATTAGAGTTTCGTTTAATTTTTTTTGCAAAATTTGGGATATTCAGAATTTTTGGGATAATCCAGAAATTCTAATTCGGTATTCGGGATATCCCGAAATTATTTCGGTTCGGGATCGGGATAGATTTTTTTCGAATTTCGGTATTCGGGATTTTTGGTATTCGGTATTCGGGATCGGGATATCCCGAATGCTCACCCCTACCAACGACCTTCATTGAGCTCCAATTTTCTACAAAATATGACAATGGGTAGAAATTCATTCCCGAACATAAATATATGAAAACAATTATAAGAATTGACATGACATGGTGAGAATAACTTAAATCATGACTAAACACGCCTGAAACATATGACAAAATATGAGCGTTTACACACTCATCAATGAATGATATAAAGTTGAGCAGAACAAGATTTTGCATTTATTATTGAGATAAGTGCAACACATTACACATACCAATGCATTAATTTGCGATGATGATAGAAATATTCATACCCCGTAGGTCAGACCCTACTCTCGTGAATCTAGGATATGTTGATTTTTGGGTCTATGATAAGGTATAGATATGAGTCCATTTTTTGTGGTAGAGTCTAAGACGGTGTATAAATTCTATGAATTCATAACCTATCCTTATTTAGACTATACTCTAATTGGCCACAAATTAGACCTAAATTTAAGATATATAACTCAAATTTTCTTTATTGATATAACCAAAATTTCATGAGTAACTTTTACATATCTATTGTGTTCCACAAAAAAAATATTATGTTGTTAAAAAACAACTCAGAGACATTTTGAAAGATGTCACACTAGAAGTATACTTTAACCCTAAACCACTTTAAATAAATATATTTCTCGTGACCCTGAGTTAAATGGTCTTTGGCCTTTCTGCGCTACTTGACTACGTTATTATTGTGAAAATATTAGGCACATTAAGTTGTACTTCTCTCGAAAATATCATACCCTTCCTTTTTTTTAGGGGTAAACATACCATTACATTTCATTAATCACATGAAAGTAATATTACAAACGATAAAGTACCACAAAGCCACTAATAAAATCACCTAAAATACTCAAGTCGCACACCAGCACGACATGAGCACTACCCACCTAATCCCGCCATCCTCTGTCTAGCCCTACAAAAACTTATTCTACCTACCCGTCGTACCCTCCCTTTCCCAACCACACTCATCGAGCCCTATATATATATTTTTTACCTACAATTACAAACAACATCGTTTTTATCATTGTTCATCTTGAGCATGAAGAATTCATGTAACATTGTAGAATTCCTCAAATGATATTACTACTTTTCTCCTAAAACAAATTCACATCGGGTTATTAGTCAATTTTATGCGTAGCATGTCTATGTATGTTAATATTAATGCGCGATATCATATGAATTGCTGGGAATTTGCCTATTGGACAAATGGAGGTAGCCAGAACGATGTTTTATTGACACATTAACTGGTATACATGAACTTTAGTTGGTAATTAAGGATATGTATTTCATATTTAAATTCATTGGAATATCGTTCTCTCGATCAATGATCATATTCAATTAATGCACGGGTCGCTTCCGAGCTTCGCCTCCTTCATCACCGCCGCCTCTTTCTCCGTCTCCTTCCTCGGGCACTCGTTTCTTGGGCCCTCCCTCCCCGGGCCCTTCTTCCGGGGGGCCTTCTTCCGGGGGACCTTCTATCGGTGGCCCTCCTCGACGGCACAAAGCCTTGCACATGCAACGGCGCTTCCAAATTCCAATGCATGTGCCGCCCAGGTGGCCCAACGACTTGCATGATTCATCACATTTGTGCTTTCTAACACAATAGCCATAATATGGATTCTCATTAAGACAAGTCTTTCCTTGCGTATCCGCCACTATTTCTTCTGCAAATCCCATATAATTATCGTTATGTAGATGTTATATTTTATATATATATATATATATATATATATATATATATATATATATATCTTCATTATATATTTAAACCATACGTACCAAAAGCCAATAGAAAGAACATAAACAAGACGAGCGCAGTGAACCTCTTCTTCATGGATGCAGAGTACCGATACTAGTGCTATATAGTGTGTTTATTATGCTCTAATTTTCTTTAATGCTGATATTGTTTGTTTGTGAGAGGATGGTGTCAACCTCTGCATTCCTTATATACTAGTTTGCTTTGGCCCCTCCATTTATTATTATAATAAAAAAGGTTAAGTTACAAGTGGGTGATAATCACAATGAAGATTCAGTATCTGTATATTAAACAGGCAAATATCTGATTTGTGGATTTTTTATAATTAATTCATTGAGGATCAATATCTGTATATTGCATGCATTTATTTCTTAGCCCAAAAAATACGGGCCTTAAGTTTTGCCCTATGATTCGATTTGCGGTCCTTAGCCCAGTTATACGGTTGCTTCATATAAGGATGACAGAAATATTCATACCCTAAGGTTCTGGCCTTATCATTTCCTTGTGAATTTAGGGTATGTTGATTTTTATTGAGTCTATGTTAGAGTATATGTATGGTTCCATTTTTTGAGGTGGGGCATTTTACCATACTTTGGACCTTACCATAATTAGACCATGATTAGATTCTAATTAAACTCATTTATCTTTAATTTCTACTTGCAATTGTTATAGAGTTATCAAATATTATAAAATATACTTCATGATATTGACTTTGAAATTCAAGATATATATAATTCTAGTTTTTTCTATAGATGTACTACATATTTTATGGTTAATCTTTATATATTGACAATGATTTATTTGAGTTATATATATATATATATATATATATATATATATATATATATATATATATATATATATATATATATATATATATATATGGAAAACTTCGACAAGTTCGGGCGGGTAAACCGGATTATGTTGAAATTCATTCAACCATTTTTGGACGTTACAGGGAGCTTTAAACTTTATTAATATAAACTTTATTAATATAAACTTGATAAACATAAATAAACTTTAGTACAATAATAATAATATAAACTTTAAGACTAAATACGGAGATAGACTTTAAAGAGAGGGATAGAGGGATTACAATCACAGAGGGGAAGAGCAGGTATGATCAAGTATGATGATCAAGGGCTTCTATTCTCTACGGGTTTATCCAACGAAATCACACTCTAATGTTAACAATAGAGGGCTCCTCCTTATATAGGGAGAGGAGGTCCTATTACACAATAGTGGTCAATAAGTGGCAGAAGGAATCTCTGCTTTCGGTGGCTTTGGTGCGTTGTCAGTTACTTTCGGTGGCTGGGGTCCACCATTTTGAAAGTCATTGATGTCGTTGGTGGCAGAAGGAATCTCTGCTTTCGGTGGCTTTGGTGCATTGTCAGTTACTTTCGGTGGCTGGGGTCCACCATTTTGAAAGTCATTGATGTCAATAAGGGGCAGAAGGAATCTCTGCTTTCGGTGGCTTTGGTGCGTTGTCAGTTACTTTCGGTGGCTGGGGTCCACCATTTTGATAATTCTGTCGAAATTCGTTGACTTCGTTGCGGTTGAAAGTCGTTGATGCCGTTGCGGTTGAAAGTCGTTGATGCCGTTGTGGGATGGGTTTATGGTAATCCATCGAAACCAGCACCATCATCTTCACTGAGGGAGATGTACGGTTCTTCTTCTTCTTCGTCTTCTTCATAAGGTGAAGAGGAAGCGTTGGAGTTATTTTTAGCCATTTTTTGCATGATGGCAAAATATTCTTTCTCAGTGCCGGCCGAGGCCAACAAAGCTTGAATCTTGGCCTTGTGAGCCAGAAATTGCGTTTGTGATGTTGAGGCAGTGGCATTAATTTGGGCAGGATCGGCTGCTTTAAACCAATTGAGGACAATGGTGGTCGTTAGTTTTAAATCTGCACGGAAGGCAGTCCACCATTTGATTTTGAAGCGGCGAAAAAGTAGATTGACATTGTTCGTGGCATCATAGGTTTGGAATTCATAATGCCAGGTGCACACCCATGGCAGATAGAATTTCATACAGAACAATACCAGAGGTCCGAAAGGTTTTTCGTTTTGGGAGGGGGAATATTTTCCTTTGAAAAGATTGTAACAACCCAAGACATCCTCAGTAAGGATGGCTGGAGTGCAACCATAATAACTCCACCAGGTTAGGAACCAAAATGGAATATGAGCACAATCGAAAGGCTGGAGGAAAAAGAACAGCCAAGTGTGTGTGAACTTTGAGTTTTGGTTGAGGAAGGCGTTGAACCAGGCTTGATGGTAATCCCAATAGCAATAAAGAGTACTATGGGTAGTAGTCGGGGTGAGGGGTAGGTGCTTTGGCTTGTGCAAGGGTTGGCCCCACTGCGACGGATGTAAAATCCGTATGATTTGGCAGGTTGAGTAGGCAGGGGTTGAGGTGTCAGGGGGCGTGTAGAAATGTTTTATGGTGATGGATTCTGTGTGCTCAAGGGTGGCAGTGTAATAGGCTATTGGTTTGGCAATATCGGCCGGGACCATGTGCTGACCAGGTGGGAAAATTCGAGCGGCTGCTATTGTGGGGTCATTCTGGTGATGATCTCTTTCAACAAAGAGAAGAGACTGTGTCTGGGTTTTATGGGTGTAAACGGCTTTGGTTCGGTTTGGGGTGAGAGATTGGGAGGGCTGGGAAATGATATGGGTGGTGCTTTGCTTTGAGATTTTTGGGGAGGGTGTCGGCATTAAAGCTTGAGAGTTTTGGGATAGGCGTTGGAAAACTTCGACAAGTTCGGGCGGGTAAACCGGATTATGTTGAAATTCATTCAACCATTTTTGGACGTTACAAGGAGCTTTAAAATCATCTTCAGCTTCAGCAATAGATGCCCAGGTTCGGGCAGGGACAATAGACTTTGTTGCAACAGACTTTGCCTTAGCTTCTCTGGAGGAGGGCTTTGGAGGCATGGCTACCTATTAGTTAAAAACTCACGGGTTAGGAAATCGGGAAGGGAATTGCTTTCTCCTTTAATATAGACAATATCAAAATCAAAAATACTCAAAATAGCTTGCCAGCGGGCAAAGATATGCTTTGAGGCTATGTTTTGAACATCTTTTTGCAAAATTTCTTTTGCAGCTTGGGCGTCAATACGTAATAAGAATTTTTGATTTAAAAGATCGCTTTGAAATTTAGTAATACATAGAACAATACTCAAAATCTCTTTTTTAATAGTAGGATATTTGAGCTGGGTGTCATTCCAATGAGCAGAGGTAAATGCGATGATATGCTCATGTTTGCCTTGCTGTTGCTTTAAGATGCCACCATAACCGATATTAGAAGCATCGGTTTCAACAATTTTGAATGCAGATGGGTCAGCCAAATGCAAACATGGTATATGCTGAATTTGTTTTTTGATGCGTTGAACAATGCGTGTATGCTCATGAGTCCATGGGCATGGATTTTTCTTTAAACGAACATGCAGTGGTTTGATGATGCGATGAATGTTGGGGAAAAATTCAAAAACATAATTGAGTGAACCTAAAAAACGTTGAAGTTGGGTTTTTTCAATAAGTTCATCAGGGAATTTTGAAGCAAATGTAATTGATTTGAATGGGACGGGCTTTTGTGGGGATTTGTCTTTCTGAAAATTGGGAATCATAAGGAAGAGTGATAACATGCTTTTTTCGAAGCCAGAAAGCATTAGGAAGATCAGAACAAAGCTCGTTAAGGAGCTTAGTTTTAAAAATATCAATATTGCGTTGGGTAGAAGGATCAAGCAATTGTTGAGAAATACGTTGAAAATGAATAGAGTTTTTAGTATCATGTAAATCATGCTCTTTTGAAGAAATAAGAGAGTTAAGAAGATGCAATCTGCGTGTGTTTGGTTTTTGTAGAAATGGGAAAATAATTTTTTTGGAAATGGGGGTCTTTATTTTGAAAGAGATACCATCGTGATTAACATTATAAGGAGTAATGAGGTTGATGAAAGGCATTCCAATAATGACAGTGTGATTCATATTGGAGACAAGTAAGAAGGTGGTTTTAATTTTGGTATCATTGTTGCTGACGAAGGCATCAGTTTTTTGAGTGATAAGCATTTTGGAGTTATTGGCTGCAGAAAGCTTTTCTTTAGTGTGATCTAAGAAACGTTTGGGGACAAGGCCGTCCTTAATGCAGTTAAGATCAGCACCAGTGTCAAATAAAGCAATGGTATCCAACTGAAAAGTATCAGAAAAATATAAGGTGATATTGATCAGGTATTTACGTGAAGTGACATGCTTTAGAGCATTAAGGAATTCGTTAGGTTGAGGAGTAGGTTCAGTAGGATGACTAGACTCAGAATCACTGGAATCATCATTGTTGTTGACAGGGGTTTTTGATAGGAAGTTTTGGACAATAGAATGTGTTTCAAGTTGTTGTCTTCGTAGGTCTTTAAGTTCTTTCTTGATAGTCTTGATTTCTGATTGTAAAGTGGGAATGGAAGGAAGGGAAGACTTTTGGGTTTGCTTTGTATGAAGGATTTTGGTAAGATCGTAAGCCTTAGGTGGGACAGTTACAGAGGTAGAAACGTCAATGGAGTTGAGTAGCTTGGAAAGATAAGTCTTTCTTTTGGTAGGGTCTTCGATGTCATTAGCCATAGCGAGGAGAAATTCTTGGTCTTGGGTGAGGACGCAGATGGATTTTTCTGAGTCAGACTCAGAAGAGGAGTGGATGAGCTCATCAAGTTGTTCAGATTCTTCAGTGACAGAGCTGGAATCAGAATCAGAATCGTTGATCATGAGGGCAGAGATCTGGGCAAGGAGGTCGGGGGTCAGATCTAAGGCGTGAAGTCTTTTGTTCAAACGGCAATATCTAGCAATATGACCTTTATGGCCACATTTGTGACAGACAGTGTCTTTGAAACGATCATCATTTTTAAAAGAAGACTTTTTGGAAGAATGTATGAAAGGTCGTTTGTCATGCTTGTGATTGGACTTGGAAGTGGGACGATAGGATTTGTCACGATAAGATTTATCATAACGTTTAGATTTGTGTTTATGATGGTAGGGTTTTGGGGAGGAAATGGGACAATGGCAGTCCTTGGAATTTTGAGGGGTACGAGAAATATCGAATTGTTGACAGAAGGATCTAAGTTCCTGTTTGGTCTGTCTCAATTCTTTCTTGATGTTCTTTTGGAGCTTTAGATCTTGGCAGATCTGTAATCCTTGCTGTTGGGTGATACTGATGAGTTCACCGTAGGTGAGGGCAGAATAATTGATAGGGGTTCCGTGGGTGGTTTTGAGAAATCGTCTGACTTTTTCACCTAGCATAAAAGGGAGACCATCGATAAGCTTTTCTTTCCAAAAAGGTTGATTAGAATCCTCGCGAAGCATGACGCGTGTGAGGAAGGTGTTCTTGTAATGTTGGAAGTCACTGAGTTTGTGGCATTTGAGATTTGAAAGCAGTTCGGCATTTTTGTCTTTGAGGTGGGAAGAATCACCTATGAAATGAAGAGAAATGGCAAAGATGAGGGAAGAAACAGCATCTTGTACGGAATGACCTTCAGGTGTTAAGATAGGGCTGTTGGCTTCATCATGTTGAAGGCTGTTGAGTATTTCTTGCCGTTGCTCTTCCGTGAGGTAGAAATCCCACCAACCTTTGAGTTGGCCAGAGAATCCAGAAATAAGGATCTCAGCAATAGATTTGTCGGAAATGTCCGTTTGTGTCTTGTAAGCATTGGCTGCCATGGTCATTTGTTGTAAGAGAGACAGAATATTGTACTCTGTCATGGCATCAATATTCCATTCGTATATGGAATTGGAATTGAATTTGGCTTGGTTGAGGATACTGGGCTTTTGTTCGAGAGCCATATCCGGGCCAGGGACAGGAGTCGAAGAGAAGGACCTTTGGGGTTCATGAATATGGTTTAGAATGGGATGGAGAGAGGAGGATGATCTGATAGACTCTGAATCTGAATCCTGATCAAGAGTGTGGATGGCGTTCGAGTTTAGAGAAGGGGTATCGGCAGCAATAAGGGGGGAGGAAGGAGAGACTTCAATGCTGGAGATCTGGCGTCGAAGGATATCAGCAAAATCCCTATTTTTGTGGATCTGGCGGATACTTGTTTGTGAAACTTGGAAGGGTTTAAAGATAGGTTGTTGAATAGTCGAAATAGGAGTCGAAGAGGAAGACGGGTATGAAGATGAAGGTAGTTGACCTTCGATGCGTTCAAGCTGTTTACCAATCGTACTGAGATGGGTATTACAAAAATTATTCTGGGCAATGATACGCCTAGAATTTTGTAAAACATCATCAGTGGCAGTCTTATAAGGAGCTGCTTCAATGGGGTGATCAGCGATGTTGAGATTGATCTGCCTTAATGGCGGATGGGGGGAGGAAATGGTCTCACCAGCAGTGGTTTCCCATTGATTTTGGTGGCGTCTGGATCGGGTAATAGGGTTTGTCATTTTTGTGAAGGAATTATAGGAGTCAATCATCTCTTGAATACAAGTAGGCATGAGAAATTGTTCAAACCAGTCAAAAAATAAGACCTGGGTTCGATATTCCTCAAGAAACTCGTAATAAATAAGAGGTTTAAGTCTGATCGCGTTCAGGTTTACAGAAATTTCTGAAAAACCATTTGACTTTGGCTTTGTTGTGGGGAGCATTGAAATCAGACCGGAGAAAGTCCTTATCAATTTGGAAGGGAATTTCTAGAACGTTAAGCTCGTTATGGAATTGTTGGTTCTCAGTTACCTGTGAAGGAGTGGGGGAAGAAGGAAGGGATTCTTCTTCAGTAGGAGCTTTTGGATGGGTATAAATGGGATGGGGAATCTGAGATCGATAGTTGACATGTTGTAAGGCGGGGTTTGGAAGATCAGACGTGGAAAATCTGGGCTTGTCAGGGAGATGTATGACAGGCGGTGGACGATTAGGAGTTCCTATTTGTGAAACTCTTCCAAGGTTTTGGAACGAAGAGGACATACTCTCGCTACGAGATAGGGAAGGGTTCCCTGCAGATCTCGAGCTAGAGGGACGATTGAAAGTAATACCAACAGTACCACCAGAATAACGATTGATGCGTGAAACATCATTGCTAGGTTGGGGTTCAATTGGTTTGGTCTCAGAGTGATCCATGTCCTCTAAGATCCATTCGTCGGGAAGGGTAACATCCCTCCATTGGATAGCTTTAGGTGTGACGGTATTGGCGCGTGTGAAATCAGTTTGCAATAAAACGGTTTGGCCTTTGGTGGATTGAAAACGATGCTTTGTTGCAAACGCAGAAATCATGGCTTTATAATGGACTTTAAAACTCAAGGAAATATTCACGGTACCATGCATGAGAGCGTAATTAAAAGTTTTCAATTGGAGAGTTAGAGCATGAAGAATGTTAGGATCGCGTAAAGATAAGGTGAGATTGGGATGGCAATCAAAAGATAAAGGGCCACCGGCGAGACTGGACTCGACGGAGCTCATAAGGGAGTCTTTAAAACGGAGATGTCTTGCATCTCTTAAGATAGCAAGGATAGATGCGTCAAGACCGGCAATAGTCAGGGGTATAATACCAACCTGGACTAGACCAATATGAATGAAGTTGAAACCTTTTTTGCTATGACTTTGAAGAGAATCTTTGGACAATAGTTGAAAAGTTTCGATGGGTTTGGAAACCGACATAGAATGCTCTTCAACTTCTATCGTTCATAAAGGTTTGAGTACGATTTGTAATAGGGATTCTTTCTTTCACCTAGCATAAAAGTGAGACCATCGAGGGTTCTTTTTTGAATCGGGTAATAGGGACTTGGAAGTTTATATTTATATAATCCTGTTCCGCACCCTCTGGTATCAGAGCCAGGTTTTGCATATCGTTCGAACGTACCTTCGATAGAACTTTTTAGAAGTGCCTCCATTTGGGCTCTCTAGGGTTAGAACTCCTTGGTGCTTCGCAAACAAAAGTATCTATCAAGGTAGAACTCCTGTTTGTGCATCTTTCTTGCCTTCATTCACCAACTTACTATTTATAGGAATAGTGAGTTACTGTAGCAAAGTCATTTTCACTGTAGCAGTTTAGTGCATTTTGCATTCATTGTAGAACCGCCTTCATGGCTGGCTAAGGTTGCATCTGCATCTGTTAAGAGTTTGGTTAGACCATGCATGGTAGCAGGCAGTAAGTCCCGAAGCGAGGCAATTAGACCATTGGCTTTGTGCTGGTATATTCTCTTTGCATCTGTATATTGCATCTAATGTCATCTATGGATCCGTTTTCTTGCAATAATGCTTCATGCATCTCATCTGCTCATGAACTGGCTGAGCCCAGTAACGCACAAAGCCGTATAAATAGTAATGAACTGATCATTGAAGATTTTAAAGGTTGCATTGATAACTGGAAACTACCAAAGATTTCAAAGCATGACATTTATCACGTTTCAAAAAACCCATTTTTAAGGCATGATTATGTTATCAAACAAGAAGAGCATTCTATGTCGGTTTCCAAACCCATCGAAACTTTTCAACTATTGTCCAAAGATTCTCTTCAAAGTCATAGCAAAAAAGGTTTCAACTTCATTCATATTGGTCTAGTCCAGGTTGGTATTATACCCCTGACTATTGCCGGTCTTGACGCATCTATCCTTGCTATCTTAAGAGATGCAAGACATCTCCATTTTAAAGACTCCCTTATGAGCTCCGTCGAGTCCAGTCTCGCCGGTGGCCCTTTATCTTTTGATTGCCATCCCAATCTCACCTTATCTTTACGCGATCCTAACATTCTTCATGCTCTAACTCTCCAATTGAAAACTTTTAATTACGCTCTCATGCATGGTACCGTGAATATTTCTTTGAGTTTTAAAGTCCATTATAAAGTCATGATTTCTGCGTTTGCAACAAAGCATCGTTTTCAATCCACCAAAGGCCAAACCGTTTTATTGCTAACTGATTTCACACGCGCCAATACCGTCACACCTAAAGCTATCCAATGGAGGGATGTTACCCTTCCCGACGAATGGATCTTAGAGGACATGGATCACTCTGAGACCAAACCAATTGAACCCCAACCTAGCAATGATGTTTCACGCATCAATCGTTATTCTGGTGGTACTGTTGGTATTACTTTCAATCGTCCCTCTAGCTCGAGATCTGCAGGGAACCCTTCCCTATCTCGTAGCGAGAGTATGTCCTCTTCGTTCCAAAACCTTGGAAGAGTTTCACAAATAGGAACTCCTAATCGTCCACCGCCTGTCATACATCTCCCTGACAAGCCCAGATTTTCCACGTCTGATCTTCCAAACCCCGCCTTACAACATGTCAACTATCGATCTCAGATTCCCCATCCCATTTATACCCATCCAAAAGCTCCTACTGAAGAAGAATCCCTTCCTTCTTCCCCCACTCCTTCACAGGTAACTGAGAACCAACAATTCCATAACGAGCTTAACGTTCTAGAAATTCCCTTCCAAATTGATAAGGACTTTCTCCGGTCTGATTTCAATGCTCCCCACAACAAAGCCAAAGTCAAATGGTTTTTCAGAAATTTCTGTAAACCTGAACGCGATCAGACTCAAACCTCTTATTACGAGTTTCTTGAGGAATATCGAACCCAGGTCTTATTTTTTGACTGGTTTGAACAATTTCTCATGCCTACTTGTATTCAAGAGATGATTGACTCCTATAATTCCTTCACAAAAATGACAAACCCTATTACCCGATCCAGACGCCACCAAAATCAATGGGAAACCACTGCTGGTGAGACCATTTCCTCCCCCCATCCGCCATTAAGGCAGATCAATCTCAACATCGCTGATCACCCCATTGAAGCAGCTCCTTATAAGACTGCCACTGATGATGTTTTACAAAATTCTAGGCGTATCATTGCCCAGAATAATTTTTGTAATACCCATCTCACTACGATTGGTAAACAGCTTGAACGCATCGAAGGTCAACTACCTTCATCTTCATACCCGTCTTCCTCTTCGACTCCTATTTCGACTATTCAACAACCTATCTTTAAACCCTTCCAAGTTTCACAAACAAGTATCCGCCAGATCCACAAAAATAGGGATTTTGCTGATATCCTTCGACGCCAGATCTCCAGCATTGAAGTCTCTCCTTCCTCCCCCCTTATTGCTGCCGATACCCCTTCTCTAAACTCGAACGCCATCCACACTCTTGATCAGGATTCAGATTCAGAGTCTATCAGATCATCCTCCTCTCTCCATCCCATTCTAAACCATATTCATGAACCCCAAAGGTCCTTCTCTTCGACTCCTGTCCCTGGCCCGGATATGGCTCTCGAACAAAAGCCCAGTATCCTCAACCAAGCCAAATTCAATTCCAATTCCATATACGAATGGAATATTGATGCCATGACAGAGTACAATATTCTGTCTCTCTTACAACAAATGACCATGGCAGCCAATGCTTACAAGACACAAACGGACATTTCCGACAAATCTATTGCTGAGATCCTTATTTCTGGATTCTCTGGCCAACTCAAAGGTTGGTGGGATTTCTACCTCACGGAAGAGCAACGGCAAGAAATACTCAACAGCCTTCAACATGATGAAGCCAACAGCCCTATCTTAACACCTGAAGGTCATTCCGTACAAGATGCTGTTTCTTCCCTCATCTTTGCCATTTCTCTTCATTTCATAGGTGATTCTTCCCACCTCAAAGACAAAAATGCCGAACTGCTTTCAAATCTCAAATGCCACAAACTCAGTGACTTCCAACATTACAAGAACACCTTCCTCACACGCGTCATGCTTCGCGAGGATTCTAATCAACCTTTTTGGAAAGAAAAGCTTATCGATGGTCTCCCTTTTATGCTAGGTGAAAAAGTCAGACGATTTCTCAAAACCACCCACGGAACCCCTATCAATTATTCTGCCCTCACCTACGGTGAACTCATCAGTATCACCCAACAGCAAGGATTACAGATCTGCCAAGATCTAAAGCTCCAAAAGAACATCAAGAAAGAATTGAGACAGACCAAACAGGAACTTAGATCCTTCTGTCAACAATTCGATATTTCTCGTACCCCTCAAAATTCCAAGGACTGCCATTGTCCCATTTCCTCCCCAAAACCCTACCATCATAAACACAAATCTAAACGTTATGATAAATCTTATCGTGACAAATCCTATCGTCCCACTTCCAAGTTCAATCACAAGCATGACAAACGACCTTTCATACATTCTTCCAAAAAGTCTTCTTTTAAAAATGATGATCGTTTCAAAGACACTGTCTGTCACAAATGTGGCCATAAAGGTCATATTGCTAGATATTGCCGTTTGAACAAAAGACTTCACGCCTTAGATCTGACCCCCGACCTCCTTGCCCAGATCTCTGCCCTCATGATCAACGATTCTGATTCTGATTCCAGCTCTGTCACTGAAGAATCTGAACAACTTGATGAGCTCATCCACTCCTCTTCTGAGTCTGACTCAGAAAAATCCATCTGCGTCCTCACCCAAGACCAAGAATTTCTCCTCGCTATGGCTAATGACATCGAAGACCCTACCAAAAGAAAGACTTATCTTTCCAAGCTACTCAACTCCATTGACGTTTCTACCTCTGTAACTGTCCCACCTAAGGCTTACGATCTTACCAAAATCCTTCATACAAAGCAAACCCAAAAGTCTTCCCTTCCTTCCATTCCCACTTTACAATCAGAAATCAAGACTATCAAGAAAGAACTTAAAGACCTACGAAGACAACAACTTGAAACACATTCTATTGTCCAAAACTTCCTATCAAAAACCCCTGTCAACAACAATGATGATTCCAGTGATTCTGAGTCTAGTCATCCTACTGAACCTACTCCTCAACCTAACGAATTCCTTAATGCTCTAAAGCATGTCACTTCACGTAAATACCTGATCAATATCACCTTATATTTTTCTGATACTTTTCAGTTGGATACCATTGCTTTATTTGACACTGGTGCTGATCTTAACTGCATTAAGGACGGCCTTGTCCCCAAATGTTTCTTAGATCACACTAAAGAAAAGCTTTCTGCAGCCAATAACTCCAAAATGCTTATCACTCAAAAAACTGATGCCTTCGTCAGCAACAATGATACCAAAATTAAAACCACCTTCTTACTTGTCTCCAATATGAATCACACTGTCATTATTGGAACGCCTTTCATCAACCTCATTACTCCTTATAATGTTAATCACGATGGTATCTCTTTCAAAATAAAGACCCCCATTTCCAAAAAAATTATTTTCCCATTTCTACAAAAACCTAACACACGCAGATTGCATCTTCTTAACTCTCTTATTTCTTCAAAAGAGCATGATTTACATGATACTAAAAACTCTATTCATTTTCAACGTATTTCTCAACAATTGCTTGATCCTTCTACCCAACGCAATATTGATATTTTTAAAACTAAGCTCCTTAACGAGCTTTGTTCTGATCTTCCTAATGCTTTCTGGCTTCGAAAAAAGCATGCTATCACTCTTCCTTATGATTCCCAATTTTCAGAAAGACAAATCCCCACAAAAGTCCGTCCCATTCAAATGAATTCTGACATGATTGCTTTATGCGAAAAAGAGATCCACGATTTAGAACAAAAGGGTTTGATCTCTAAATCCAAATCCCCTTGGAGCTGTGCTGCATTTTATGTCATGAAAAACTCCGAGATCGAACGTGGAGTTCCACGTCTTGTGATCAATTACAAGCCTTTGAACAATGTCTTAAAATGGATTCGCTATCCAATCCCAAACAAAAAAGATCTTTTAAATCGCCTTCATGATTCTTTCATTTTTTCAAAGTTTGATATGAAATCTGGTTTCTGGCAGATCCAGATCCACCCCAAAGATCGTTACAAAACAGCTTTTACTGTCCCCTTTGGCCAGTATGAATGGAATGTAATGCCTTTTGGTTTGAAAAATGCCCCAAGTGAATTTCAACAAATCATGAATGAAATTTTCAATCCATTCTCCTCTTTTTGTATCGTCTATATTGATGATGTCCTAATTTTTTCCAAAACAATTGACCAGCATTTTAAACATCTCAACACCTTCTTTGATGTTGTAAAGAAAAATGGTCTGGTTTTGTCCCAGTCCAAAATTGTCCTTTTCCAAACAAAAATACGTTTTCTTGGCCACTTTATCAGCCAAGGGACTATCACCCCCATCGACCGATCAATTACATTTGCTTCAAAATTCCCTGATGAACTTATTGAAAAAACCCAACTTCAACGTTTTTTAGGTTCACTCAATTATGTTTTTGAATTTTTCCCCAACATTCATCGCATCATCAAACCACTGCATGATCGTTTAAAGAAAAATCCATGCCCATGGACTCATGAGCATACACGCATTGTTCAACGCATCAAAAAACAAATTCAGCATATACCATGTTTGCATTTGGCTGACCCATCTGCATTCAAAATTGTTGAAACCGATGCTTCTGATATCGGTTATGGTGGCATCTTAAAGCAACAGCAAGGCAAACATGAGCATATCATCGCATTTACCTCTGCTCATTGGAATGACACCCAGCTCAAATATCCTACTATTAAAAAAGAGATTTTGAGTATTGTTCTATGTATTACTAAATTTCAAAGCGATCTTTTAAATCAAAAATTCTTATTACGTATTGACGCCCAAGCTGCAAAAGAAATTTTGCAAAAAGATGTTCAAAACATAGCCTCAAAGCATATCTTTGCCCGCTGGCAAGCTATTTTGAGTATTTTTGATTTTGATATTGTCTATATTAAAGGAGAAAGCAATTCCCTTCCCGATTTCCTAACCCGTGAGTTTTTAACTAATAGGTAGCCATGCCTCCAAAGCCCTCCTCCAGAGAAGCTAAGGCAAAGTCTGTTGCAACAAAGTCTATTGTCCCTGCCCGAACCTGGGCATCTATTGCTGAAGCTGAAGATGATTTTAAAGCTCCCTGTAACGTCCAAAAATGGTTGAATGAATTTCAACATAATTCGGTTTACCCGCCCGAACTTGTCGAAGTTCTCCAACGCCTATCCCAAAACTCTCAAGCTTTAATGCCGACACCCTCCCCAAAAATCTCAAAGCAAAGCACCACCCATATCATTTCCCAGCCCTCCCAATCTCTCACCCCAAACCGAACCAAAGCCGTTTACACCCATAAAATCCAGACACAGTCTCTTCTCTTTGTTGAAAGAGATCATCACCAGAATGACCCCACAATAGCAGCCGCTCGAATTTTCGCACCTGGTCAGCACATGGTCCCGGCCGATATTGCCAAACCAATAGCCTATTACACTGCCATCCTTGAGCACACAGAATCCATCACCATAAAACATTTCTACACGCCCCCTGACACCTCAACCCCTGCCTACTCAACCTGCCAAATCATACGGATTTTACATCCGTCGCAGTGGGGCCAACCCTTGCACAAGCCAAAGCACCTACCCCTCACCCCGACTACTACCCATAGTACTCTTTATTGCTATTGGGATTACCATCAAGCCTGGTTCAACGCCTTCCTCAACCAAAACTCAAAGTTCACACACACTTGGCTGTTCTTTTTCCTCCAGCCTTTCGATTGTGCTCATATTCCATTTTGGTTCCTAACCTGGTGGAGTTATTATGGTTGCACTCCAGCCATCCTTACTGAGGATGTCTTGGGTTGTTACAATCTTTTCAAAGGAAAATATTCCCCCTCCCAAAACGAAAAACCTTTCGGACCTCTGGTATTGTTCTGTATGAAATTCTATCTGCCATGGGTGTGCACCTGGCATTATGAATTCCAAACCTATGATGCCACGAACAATGTCAATCTACTTGTTCGCCGCTTCAAAATCAAATGGTGGACTGCCTTCCGTGCAGATTTAAAACTAACGACCACCATTGTCCTCAATTGGTTTAAAGCAGCCGATCCTGCCCAAATTAATGCCACTGCCTCAACATCACAAATGCAATTTCTGGCTCACAAGGCCAAGATTCAAGCTTTGTTGGCCTCGGCCGGCACTGAGAAAGAATATTTTGCCATCATGCAAAAAATGGCTAAAAATAACTCCAACGCTTCCTCTTCACCTTATGAAGAAGACGAAGAAGAAGAAGAACCGTACATCTCCCTCAGTGAAGATGATGGTGCTGGTTTCGATGGATTACCATAAACCCATCCCACAACGGCATCAACGACTTTCAACCGCAACGGCATCAACGACTTTCAACCGCAACGACGTCAACGACTTTCAACAGAATTATCAAAATGGTGGACCCCAGCCACCGAAAGTAACTGACAACGCACCAAAGCCACCGAAAGCAGAGATTCCTTCTGCCCCTTATTGACATCAATGACTTTCAAAATGGTGGACCCCAGCCACCGAAAGTAACTGACAATGCACCAAAGCCACCGAAAGCAGAGATTCCTTCTGCCACCAACGACATCAATGACTTTCAAAATGGTGGACCCCAGCCACCGAAAGTAACTGACAACGCACCAAAGCCACCGAAAGCAGAGATTCCTTCTGCCACTTATTGACCACTATTGTGTAATAGGACCTCCTCTCCCTATATAAGGAGGAGCCCTCTATTGTTAACATCAGAGTGTGATTTCGTTGGATAAACCCGTAGAGAATAGAAGCCCTTGATCATCATACTTGATCATACCTGCTCTTCCCCTCTGTGATTGTAATCCCTTTATCCCTCTCTTTAAAGTCTATCTCCGTATTTAGTCTTAAAGTTTATATTATTATTATTGTACTAAAGTTTATTTATGTTTATCAAGTTTATATTAATAAAGTTTATATTAATAAAGTTTATATTTATATAATCCTGTTCCGCACCCTCTGGTATCAGAGCCACTATTTGCATATCGTTCGAACGTACCTTCGATAGAACTTTTTAGAAGTGCCTCCATTTGGGCTTGACAAACGAGAGTATGTCCTCTTCGTTCCAAAACCTTGGAAGAGTTTCACAAATAGGAACTCCTAATCGTCCACCGCGTGTCATACATCTCCCTGACAAGCCCAGATTTTCCACGTCTGATCTTCCAAACCCCGCCTTACAAGATATTTTTTGATAATATATATATATATATATATATATATATATATAATCAAAAAATATCTTGTATTTAATTTTAGGGTCGGAGCCTATAGACTCTCGGCAGACCCGAGAGTAAGAGTATGAATATAGTAATAAAAATTTTCAAAAATCTAAAGTAAAGTATGGATCCAACTTTTCAAACTAAGATATGGATAAGGTCGTACCGATACAGTATCCATCGCCAAGCTTCATAGTTGCCTCAGATGGTTGAGCCGAATATTTTGTGGTCATTTCACCCAATGTGGGCCCCAGCAGTTTGCCCTAAACGTTTTGGGCTTTCATTTGGGCCCAATATTTGGGCTTGAGCATGTGGATCTTATAACCGCATGGGATCTTCGTCATTTAATTTTAGCGAATCACATACAGCCCACATAGATGTGTTAAAGCGCTCTACTCCCACGTAGTTGTGCATAACATCCCCGATTAATTAATCAACTAGCTGGATTGATACTCGAAACACCAAACGGAAAAATCATTCCTGGATCACTTGTGCAAATTCGGAAAGCATCCCAAACAACTTGCGTATACATAGTACATTTTTGTATTCACCAATGGAAGCCATACATCTTTTCTTCTTTGCGATGTAGGAGTGCGAGTAGGAGTGCGAGTGCGAACAAGCACATAAATGAGAGCTACACCAAATCAAATAAGCAACCAACCCCAGAAACATGCGCTCGTGCCCCACGGTATATCATTGTTTATGAATGAGGCCATTCTCACTCAAGTATTCGACAAACTCATCGATGAGGTATGGCCAGGCGCCCTCCGCATCATAATTTGATAATGATGGATCCACCATCTGCATAAACAAAACAAAACAAACTGTAGTATGACCACACATCCCCATGCGCAATACAAGATCACGACCACCAAAACTAAAGACACTTGGGCACACCTATTGCTGGTCAATTCAAACAGAGGAGAACAACATTCTTTTACCAAATTTTAAGTGCCTATAGAGATGACTTCCATAAGTTTCTAAAGGTAGTATTATTAACTAGGAGCCCATGGCACACACATCAAAATCCTTACTTCTAACAGGCTCAAAATTTACATCACTAAGTGCATAAAGGTACTTTTGCTTGATCTTGATTAATGACATTATATTAAGATCAGGAGATGTCAAGAGAGCAGAAAAAGCATGCAGACTTTCTATCTTACCCTGGAAAACTCCAGCAGTTGCGACCAAGTATCCCTAGATATGGCTTTATTATGGTGAGCCTGCAATAAATGGCACAAAAGAGAAAGATGAGAACCAATCACATCAACCTTCTTCCTTCAACTATGGTCTGCAAATCTATAAACCACAATAATGCAAACAATTCCAAAGTATTGTAACAATGAACAGATCAGAAGAATTCTCCCTTACTAGAATACACTAAGTGCCGTAAGCAATCAAGCTCAAATGAAAAACCTTCTATATGGAAAATGCTCAGGCAGGCCACACAGAAAGCAAGAAGAACTTTGCCAGAGCATTTAGGTACAGTATCTGCCATTAATTTAATCGCACCCATCCACAGCTCAGTGTAGGTGAAGTACTACTATTTTGAATAGCCTTTTTATATTACTTAGCCAAAGGAATATAGGAGCGGTCTGCGCGAAAGCATCACATAATAAAGTATTCATCTAACAACATAAAAGAAGGACGTTTCAACAACCCACTTATTTGAAACCAATTTTTAATTGCATGCATCAATCAACTAAACTAGTCAGTCCAACAGCTACCTGCAAAAACTGGCACCAGTGATCGACCAATGGCCACTGCCTTTCAGCAAACAGTAGCTGCCACATTCCAATTGCTGTGTCCAATGCTAAAGATTTCTGTCCCTGAGATCCATTACAAGAGCTTTATAGCGAGACAGAGAAAATGGCAAGATAGGCAAAGAACAAAATTTAAAGATTCTGTAGTCATTTTAAAGCTCAATCTATTTTGACAAAATAGCATCCATTACCTTCATGCAGCTGTGTCTATAAAATAATAAATAATACCAACACTCAGATTGGTCATAAATGCCGAATCATTTAAGATTTTCACAACTTCTATCAAGAAACTCAAAATGAAGAAAATAATGCTGCTTGCCGCGTATTCATCTGCAAGCTCAAAAGGACGAAGTGTTTCGATTACGTGGACTGTGGACATCTAGTTCAGCATAGGATAGACCTCTCTGTTTAAGTAGGAGAAGCAACTTCTGGAGTAGTCAAGCTTCATTATCCCAAAGTAATAAAAAATTCATCAAGAACGAAAAGATAACCCTTCGAGTGGGATTCAAATGTTACCTTTTCTTTTGCCCATCCAAAGGCAAAGTTGTAAATTTCACAGAACTTTTCTGCACGATTAAAGGAGAGGTCAAGTAAAAAAAAATACATTAGACGGACCAAGATATGGCAAACCACAGCAACAATAAGTCAAAAGTACAAAAGCAATGCAAAAGACCGTAATGCTTAAACCATGGTACATACGTTCATCTTTCAGCTCGGATCGCATAAATGGAATCCTTTCACGGAATTTCTCGAGGGAATCTATTCTGAAACCAAAATATTAGACATCAACGAGGATCTATGTCCTATGATGGGAAACCTTTACCATATCCCCAAAGAAGCAAAAAAGAGCAAGAGCACAAAAGAGACAATGCATCAACTAACCCAAGGGCTTGTAATCCACCAATGAATTCTTGCTTAGAGAATTCACACATGGTGGCTGCCTTCATATGCCATGAAACAACCAGCTGAAATACACAACAGGTGCAAACAGTTAAAAGAATCCAGTTAGAGAAGAGGCAAATTTCTCTTCAGACCACACAAAAAGGAAATGATTTCGAGTCGAACACCTAACGACCTTCAAACATTAGCACCACCACCTTTCTGTGAATCTAAAATTAAAAAGTATTCTGGAGGCTCTTATCCTTAATATGGCCCAGGCATACAAGGAGGAACATTAAAGGAGCAATTATATGCCATTATACTGCTGGACCCATCAGAAAGCTTTTACATTGGCATGTGTTTCCCCACCTCAAGAAGACTTGTGCATGATATGATGCAAGTACATATACTAGAGATGGCAACATGCACGCTGACCATAGTAAGAAATATTTTAATAGGAAGCTACCGCTTTTGTTTGATGAATACATGAGAGCATTTGAATTTTGAACACGACGTACCATAACAATATCTTGAGGATCCACCTGAAAAAGAGAAAGGATGTAATAAGATAGCAATTTTCAATCTTGGAACGATAGGGAAAAGAGTTACTGAAACACTAGAAGATCTACATGATACCAGACACACTGGTGTATGCAAGCTATAAGAATAATAATATCCGTGAATCAGCAATCAAATTCAACAGCTACCTGAAGGTCGTTGCAGAGGAGAGTAATGCCATCTACCAAGATCATATCAGCATATTGGTCTGCAAACAAAATATCAAGGTAACAGATTACACATTTTTGAACATAATAATAAAGAAAGCATCATCGTGTTTATCTCAATTGTGTTTTGCATCCCAAAATATTTCCCAGCATGTATAGGAAGAGCTGTTGGACTGTAAAAAAGGGAGGAACAATTATGAAGACCAAGGAAGGAACATTGCCTTTATATCTGATGTAAAGCTCTTCCAAATGGCGGGAATCGGTAGATTGTCTAGTCTGAGGCTGGTTATAGAACCAGTCAATTGCTGATTCAAGATGCCATTCACTAGCCTTGAGAGCCTGAAGCGCAAGCTTGTCGCTGCGTATCAAAAAAGAGACCAAACAATCAACATCGAGAAGGAAGGAATTATTTTTTTATTAAAAAAAACGCAACTTAGAGAAGCAGAACGCAGAAACTATGTTTGCATATAGCCGGAAACGAACACAAGGAACTCGTCAGCCACCGGAACAAGGCCAGTAAAAGCCACCACCCCTTTGGATAGTTCTTGAGTGGTGACGAATACTAACTAAATACGGATTTACGAGAAAACAATAAAAAGAGGCGGAAGACAAGGGCGACGAGGTATAACCTAGTCCCTGTGATGCCGACAAACTGCTGGACCTTGTCGCGGTTGCTTCTACTCAGCTTGTGCTGCGAAAGAAAGAGACCAAAGGGGGAGGAAATCAATCAGAGAGCAGCAAAGCAAGCCAATCGCATAAACCCTAAACCCCCAAAACGAGATTAGTGAAACCCTATTATAACATGCAACGGAGCTAAGCCTTGGGCGATGGAGAGATTATTACCATGATGATTGGTTCCTTTGAAAGTTTAGGGCTTATGGAGAGATTGTAGTAACTCTCTCTTATCTCCAACTCCAACTCCCACTCCCACTCCCTGCCTGGGTGGGTTGGAACAAGGACTCTCTCTGTCCGTGTCCGCTTCTTTTAACTTTGTTGCCCGTTCGGACCAGACCGTGTGATGTGATGAGGAGTCAGCAAAGTGACCGCCTACCCACTGCGCGTTCCTGTCGTTTCACGGTCTACAACTTTTTTTTCGCTGGGCGATGCGAAGCCTAACATTATGGCACGGGTAGAAGCGATGAACAGTCTCTAACTTTTGAATACAATCATAACGTCTGAAAAAAAAAAATCCATATCTACATTAGGGATGACAATAGGAAGGATCAGTATATGATTTGTAAGACGCAAATTTTTACTATCTTTTTAGAAAGTGGATCGAGATCTTTGTCTTTATCTTCTTTAAAAATAAGGATCTGAATAGGATTCGAGTTCTAAAATACCGTAAAGGATCATGGCAACTCGCGGATCTATATTATTTATTTAAAAAAAATTAAAATCTACTTAGTTATTCACAATAACAAGGAATCACTCAAAATATGTGAACATGTTTTATCTGTTTAATAAAACAAGTTCATAAAAAGAAACCAAACAAGCCGATCAAAATAAATTTCAAGTTTGGTAAGTTTGATATTGAGAATTTGATACTTAGTATATTTATACATATTATTTTAATATTATCTAAAAAATGGGTGGGACCAGACGATCCAGTATATTCATATTCATATCCTTATTCATTTAAAAAATAAGGACTCGGACAGGAACCGGGACTAAATCTAGTAAATGTCAGCGGTCTGAGATTCTTAGGGTCTGAATCCGGGTCGATCCTCGTCAAATTGTCATAAAGCAATAAAATTTAATTTACTATATTTGTAAAAAAAATGTTACAATTTTAACACGTCTTTTTAAACTATATTCGTCTAGCCAAATTTTGTATCAACTTCAAATTTAGTAACGTGTAATGAAATATGAAGTTGTACGAACTATAACATACACAAATTTTATTTGCACCGGTGCAACGAGAGAATCTTTATATTCATCATACTTGAATAATGATCAGACAAATAAATTCATTAACAACGATTAGAAGAATAAGAAAATTATTCAAATTCTTATGATTAGATTTGAATAGTGTCGGGGGATTTCGGTTGTGGGACTATGTTTATTGGTAATCTAATTATGATATTCGTAAATGATATGTACTATCTAAAATGCTTAAGTGATTTGACTAGACTATCTATATCAACGAGGTGCACCTTCTTTGATTCAATAGACAACGTCTTTGGGTTTTCTTTCTCTTATACTAAACTTGATCATAGTGTGAATTCAAACGAATTCGAATCGGATTTATTCGTATTCAAATTTATCAAAACTTTAAACCATATTTAATTCGTCCTCGGACGCATCGAACACGAATTATGAACCGTCAAATTCGTACTAATTTTTTAATTTCTTTAGGGTTAGTGTTACTAAAAAAATGAGAATCTTTTTGTAAAAGGGAAAGAGAAGCGAGTCTCGAAATTAGATGAGAAAAAATGTGTGAGGTAGTTTTGTGTTTATATGTTGGAGAGGGAGGGTTTGATTGATTAGTTCGGGAAGGACGCAGATTGGTAATGTGGATGATTTGGTCCATTGGAATTTTAGGGAGAGATATCGATGGCCAATATCACACGAGGATAGTTCGACTTTGGGTATTTTCATAACATGTTTTTCGTGGATAAGTTTTAAAATTTTAATTCATCCTATTTTTTCCTCTTTCGTTGTTTCACATGATTGCCTGCCTATGTATATATATTTTTATTTTTTATGTAATATAGACAAATTCGACACGAATTTGACTGAAATCAAATTCGCTTATTCGATAAATTATAGAAATTTTGAATCGTATTTAATTTATCTTAGGACGAATTTGAATCGAATTTTTGACGAATCAAATTGAATTAAATCACGAATCAGATTCTAACAAAGCTAAACTTATAGCGCCTCCTTTCGTCCCTCTGCCACTTGTCACTTTTACCTTTAGTCAATCTTATTTTAAAGATCAAATTCATCGTGTCAAACACAAGAAATTTCCAAGTGAATCAATGAAAATTATCCTATTCACATAAGAACTTTCCAAAGAAAGTCGCAGAGATTGTAAAAGAAAGAATTTATATCACTACTTTTTAAAAAGTATATTATGTATTAAATTAGATCTATTAATTTAGATTCGAGTTAAATAAAATTTTGAAAAAAAGTCAAATTTCTCTCCAAAACTATTAAATATAGTGTTATTTTTTAGAACTCAAACTTGAACAACTAATTATGATGCAACAAGTTTATCTGTTATATATCACCGATATAATTAGGAAGATTGGATGCGTGCGTCAAAACATGTGAGCAAGCTAATCACGAGAAAACCAATTTATGCGGGTCAACACAAATCAGGACGAGGATGTGGCGTATAAACATTAGAGAATTAGAAACATTTATTTATACAACTGGTTTGAACACCGGGATTCCTTTCGGACTTCTGACTTAAAAAACCCTTAACACCAAAATCAAAGAAAATTTAAAAAACAAGCAACGACGTCAAATTACTAAAATTAACGCGTTAAGCAACTTAACGCTCATCAAGCACACCCAAATATAAAATCACCCTCTCCTTTTTTTTTGTACTTTTGTTTATTAATATATTCGATGGGGAATATTGGATTGGATTGGTTCGATTCTCCTATTTAAGTGGCGCCGGAGTTCTCCCCAAGTAGTAAATACTCTTGGACTTGGTTAACCTCAACCTGCGAATGCAAGAGAAAATGAGGATTGACTCGGTAGATCACAAAATAGAGCTGCTGTCACCTCCGCCACCGGGGGAGGCGGCCCCCCTGCCCAGGTTGCCGTCGTGGCGGCTCAACATGGACGCCTTCAACTTGCCGGAGCACCCTTCCTCGTCCCATTCTCTTCCATCCCTCCGCAACAAATTTGGTTTATATGCATACGCTAATTACGGTTTCTTTGTTGGTGTCGTGTCATCTTAAGTCTACACACCTAATTAACCTGAAAAATATCTGCAGGGAAACACAAGGGACTGTCGGATTATTACAAGAGACAGGAGGAAGTTCTAAGAGGATACACTGAAATGGACTCCTTGGTCGAGTTGGGAGTTCTTCCGGGGACCCTCACTGAGGTTTGTTTTTTTAAATTTAAAAATTGTCTAAATTATTAAAACATCATGCGATTGTTTGACCACGCTTCATCTCCTTTCCACACATTAACATAAATGGTGAATGATGATGATGATGATGTCAACAGAAGGAGACGGAAAAGGTTGCGAGGGACGAGAGGATAGCGATATATGCATCGAACGGGGCGAACCTGGTGCTGTTCGTGGCCAAGGTGTACGCGTCGATGGAGAGCAGGTCGATGGCGGTGATCGCGTCGACGCTGGACTCCCTGTTGGACCTCTTGTCCGGGTTCATCCTGTGGTTCACTGATTCCGCCATGAGAAAGCCCAACCGCTACCGCTATCCCATTGGCAAGCACCGCATGCAACCCGTGGTATGCATATATTTTCTCTATCCCAGATGGAAGGAAATATATTTAGTGGAGAAAGAAACAACAAAACCCTTGGCTAAATTAATTAGTCCAAGTATATACTTGGTTGCAGGGAGTTGTGGTTTTTGCATCAGTGATGGCTACGCTGGGGCTGCAAATTTTGTTCGAGTCGGGGCGGGAGCTAATTATCCAGGTAAGTTTCAGAATACCCTCCCCCCAAAAAAAGAAAGAAAGATGAGCTAATTAGTTATCAGTGATGTTTATTAATTATGCATACATATCAGGCCCAGCCAGAGAGGGAGGGTGACAAAGTGAGATGGATGGTGGGGATAATGGCGAGCGTGACGGTTATAAAGGTGGTCCTGGCGCTCTACTGCCGGCAATTCAAGAATGAAATCGTGAGGGCATTCGCCATGGACCATTTCTTCGACGTGGTCACCAACACTGTGGGCTTGGCCACCGCCCTGCTCGCCATCTACTTCTTCTGGTGGCTCGACCCCCTCGGTGCTATTCTGGTTAGAAATTCATCATGCCTTCCTTGTTGCTCCTCGTAATATAGTGTGTGTATGTATGTGTGTGTATATAGACGTAGACACACATATATTATATATCATCTAACTCGAGTCGGGTCTGGTCGGGTCGGGGTATATGATGTCATCCAACTTGTGGTGACTTTCAGATAGCATTGTACACCATAGGGAATTGGTCGAAGACGGTGATGGAGAATGTGTGGTCTCTGATAGGGAGGACGGCGCCGCCCGAGTATCTGGCAAAGCTGACGTACCTCATATGGAATCACGACGAGGAGATCAGGCATATAGACACGGTGCGGGCTTATACATTTGGATGCAACTACTTCGTGGAAGCGGACATAGTGCTGCCGGAGGGCATGGCTCTACCTCAGGCGCACAACATCGGGGAGGCACTTCAGGACAAGCTGGAGCTTCTTCCCGATGTAGAAAGGGCCTTCGTCCACGTCGACTTTGAGTTCAACCATCGCCCCGAGCACAACCCCCCCAAGCCCCGTCCCCCTTGATTGCCTCGCCTCCTCTCTCTCTCTCTCTCTCTCTACCTGTTGGCTTTTTTGGTTGGTATTATTTGTAGATTTCATTCATAAGAGTGAATAATACTTATTCTCTTGCAACAACAACAAAAAAGACTAAATTAACCAACTAGTCGCGGTTACGGTGTCGTATGATCACTTAACTTATTTTCGGCCATTTGAAAAGGGTTATCCCTTTCTTGGTAGAAAACAATGAATCATGTCCTTCCACTAGTACAACTTGTCCTTTTCTTATTTCTTCCTTCGTTGATAGAGAGAGAGAGAGAGATCTGGGCTGGGCTGGGCTGGGCTGGGCGATAACTTTGGGGGCCCATTAGACCGTGGGTTGGTCCAATTGAATGATGGTCCGAGGAGCATGGCTGCATCGCATATTAGGGTTTGTTTATTAGGGTTTGGGAATGGCTCTGTGGTATTATATAATATAAAAGGCTCCCCCCAATAAGCACTTGTTCCCTTACTGCCTCGTATTAAAGCTTTCTCCTGTCTCTCGCCTTTTCCTTTCATTCTCGCGATCCCCTTTAGCTCTGATTTAATTGAATAGCAGAGTTAGTGGTTTGTATGTATGGCCGGTGATGCATTGAGAATTGTACGTACCATATGAATATGAGAGATTAACAGTGATTTCAAAGCATCTCACCTAATCCATCATCCCGAGGCCTTCTTCTTCTTCTTTATTACTTGATGTCTCCTTTTCTTTTGATGATAAAATTCTTCGATTTTTGCGAACCCAAAATATACGATTAAATTCGAGTTTCTGATTTGTTTCTTTGTGGTAATTATTATTTTATTATTATTAAGTAAAGGAATGAAATGAAAGGCAACAATTTAGAGTCTCTGGTTCGCCAAAGAAACGGTGGTGCATCAGTGCTGTACGTTGCCGATATTGAAGGGTACTTTGATTCTGGCAATTTGTTCATACTCTTTATGTGCTTTTTGCATTCTTATGGTGCCCACATCCCTTTTTTGTCTTCCAACTTATTTTCCTTTTTCTGATGGAATTTTATGGTTTAATTTAAAAATTAATTCGTTGAATGGATTGGAAAGCAGGGGTTATGGTTTCATATTGGTTACGCTTACCTTGTGTTGCTTGGAAAACTAATGATTGTCAATCATCGCTATTAAATTGTGGAATGGTGGAATAGTATCGCTGATGGAATGAATATGCTAATCATTCTGGTTCACATGTCCCTGCTAATCTTTTTGTAAAAATTGCATGACAAAGACAAGTCAATTTAAGGACCGTTTTCCAACCCTGTTTGGCAACAAATGTAAAAATCGATCTTGCTAGTTATGGTGTCAGATCTACTGATTAAATTAATTGAATAGTAGGCTCGAATCTTCTTGATTTTACCAAACTACTCCCATCACACTTTATATCAAGTCAAAGTTGCAAAAATTATTTACTCTAATGGCACAATGCTTTAACGAATTTAAGGAAGACTAATGTTAAATACAATATATCTACCTTTTAAATAAAATATCGAATCAAGTCGCATTTAATCAATACCAGAATCCTAATATCTATTCTTTTGTTTAGAAAAGCAAGTGCCAAACAAGATTACTTGAACCTATATAGTTTATAATTAAGGGTGTAGATTGTTTGGGAGTTCAAATTTTGTAGAAAAGTATTATCTGATTTGGCTGAGGTTAGTTGATTTCGGCCAAAGAAAAAAGAGAGGATAACTTACCTCTAAGACGATGTGCACCCGTGCTCCCAGAAGCGGGCCTGGATACTACGTGACAAAAAAAAATTGAAAAAAATAAAAACTTAATCGAAAGTGGGGCCGAACTGCGGCCTCGGGGAGCCGAGAGGCCCCTGACAAGCGGTCTCGGCCCCCAATTAAATATTATTAATATTTTTTTTTCTTTTCAATCAATTTTTGTTATACTGGTACAATGTTATTCGTATAAATAGAAAAATTGAAGTTATCTTTAAAAAAAATTGAAATTTGTATTTTTTTCAAATATCTATAAATATAGACTATTATTGACATATTTTGATACACAATCTTGTATTCCAACTTTGGACGCTCGTAACTCGGTCGAATATTGATTCCAAATGTATTTTGACATTCCTACACTCCGAATTTAGAGAAGTCATGAACTAAAAAGTTGTAGATATATATCCCACCTTCACAAAGCAACTTAAACCAACTCAATCGGGCTCCGGAATAAGAAGTTGTAGCTCTCAGATCGAAACTCGTGCTCGTAACTCGCTCGACTATTGACTTCGAACGTATTTTTGATATTTTTACACTCCAAATTTGAAGAAGTCATGAACTAAAAAGTTGTAGATATATGTCCCACCTTCACAAAACAATCTGAATCAACTCAATTGGACTCCAGAATAAGAAGTTGTTGCTCCCAAATTGAAACTCGTACTCGTAATTTATATATAAATAAAGAATGATAGTACATAATATATGAATGAAGTGAAGGGAATGAATACATAATTAGATATAGCAAGTTGAGGGATGGGTTGATGCCAAATTTGAATTGACAATTCAATATGGAGATGTGAAAGATCACTTATCCCCATAATTAGATATTGAATACTTTGATTGTGAAAGATCACTTATCCCCAGAAGATGAAGAGATGAAACGCTATCTTATGTTAGTTGTGTTTGAAAAATAGCAAGTTTATTTCTATGTAATTTGTTTCGACAATCGTACTTACTTATATAATTTTCATCTTTTGTATTTGTAATTTATCATTTAAGCATCTATTTATGGTTTGATTTATTTCTTTCTAATTTTTTATTTCAACTTTGTAATCTTAATTTTGTTACTTTATTATTTTTTTCCTTGTTATAATTACGAAATATTCATTGTCGTATATTATTATAATTTATATATAAACAAAAAAGAATAATAGATAATATGTGGATGAGATAGAAATTAATTGTTTATTCCGTGGCCTAGGTTGGGATGGGTTGTGGGTGTGAGTATGAAAATATTTAATTGGGTTGGGTTGAGTGTAGGGGTGAGCAAATGAGATCGGTATTCGGGAGTTCGGGAATTCGGTATTCGGGAGTTAATTCGGTAAGGTTTTTGAGAAAATTTTGGTAATTTCGGTATTCGGGATCGGTTCGGTATATACCGGTATTATTTCGGTAATACCGAAAATCCCGAAGTACCAAAATATAATTTTACCAACCTATATATAAAAATCAAAAATCCCCCCCCCCCTCGGGGGTTGGAGAAAAAGAACAGATTTTTGTACTTGGAATTTTGTTTTTGATTTTAAGGATGGTAATTAAGTACGCTTAGGAGCTAGTTTTTGATCAAAGAAGGAGAAGACTCCCCTTCTTTTTTTCTCTCTCTCCTCTTCTCCTTTCCTCTTTCCCCTACTTCTCTCTTAATCAACAAGAAAATCAACCATTTTTCTTCTTCTTTAACCCACTCCGGCAAGCCACCACCACGAGACAACGAGCGGCGACCATCGTGGCTGCCCTCTTCCACCACGCTCCTCTCCTCTCCTCTCTCTGACTTGTTCTAATTTGTAATTTTTTTTGACTTAGGGTTTCGTATTTCGGGGATTTTGCAATAGATTGTGAGTTTGTGTCTAATTTAAGTTGATGCATGTCAATAGATTGCGAGTTGGTGTTGCTCTCAAGGAAAAAAGAGGTGAGGTTGAAGCGGTTTTGATTTAGGAATTAGGGTTTTGTTTAATTTTTTTTGCAAAATTTGGGATATTCGGGATTTTCGGGATAATCCTGAAATTCTAATTCGGTATTCGGGATATCCCGAAATTATTTCGGGTTGGGATAGATTTTTTTCGAATTTCGATATTCGGGATTTTCGGTATCGGTATTCGGGATCGGGATATCCCGAATGCTCACCCCTAGTTGAGTGTGGATGAGAGAGAAATTAATTATTTATTTCGTGGCCGAGGTTGGAATGGGTTGCGGGTGTGGGTAGTTTAAGTCACTGGTTTTTGAGGAAATAGATGATGGGACCCCTGTAATTTTGAAACCCACAAGGCCCATCCACCTTTTTTGGGTTTGGTACGTTGTCGGGGCCCAGCACCCTGCATCGGCAGAAGGAGGAAGTCGAGGTTGGGCTCACCAAGGAACTAGGTTGATCTCGGTCTCGCCGGAAGCCGACCAAAGACGAAGGAATCGGCTACATGAACTATCATCTATTTCACCAAATATTAAGAACTTAAAGATAATTTACCCAAAACAAAATTGTTCCTGCATCCTGACTTCGAAAAAGAGAGACATGAAAAGACGCGCTCTGGATTGGGTACATACTTTATAAAGATTCCGTACAGTTTGGAATGCAATCTAGGTCGTTAGATAGCTCTAAAAATAAACAAGCTAGATTCAATGGTTAAGATTGACGCGGGGTTATTTTCGTCCTTTACTTCTCTTCCCCTCGCCTCTCTCTCTCTCCTCGCTCTTCATGCCAGTTCTCTCTCCCCTCTTCACTTGTTAAATCTTTTTCAGTGGAGGAATGGCAAACCCGGCGACGACAGATCCCGGCGACAGAATCCCGGTGACGACGACCCCGGCGACTGAATCCTGGCAACGACAACGAGGTGAGGTGGGGTGACTGGATCCCAGCGACTTTCTCCCCTCCCCTTCTCTTTTCTCCCCCTCCCTTTCTCTTTCTTCTTCCCCTCTCGCGCCCAGGACAGTTTATGGTGGACATGAATGGCTTAGTTGTCGGACATGACGGTGGAGGCGACAGAGATCGCGATGTGGGCGGACTTGACGGTCGGCAGTGATGGCGAAGCCAAATCTAGTCAGAGGTGACTCCACTTCTCGGTGTATTAGTCGGACTTCACGGTGGAGGCGACAGAGACGAGGGTCTTTGTCGACGTGTTGACAGTGGACATGCCCGGCTAGTTGAGCCCTGCAATTCTAGAGCGTGAGGGACATTTCCTTGGCATTGCTGCAGTTGATTCTGGTGGGCTTGAGCAGCTCTCTGCTGCTTCTGATTCTTTGGTGTTGCAGACTAATGTTGATGCAGTTGCGGAGTTAAATGTGAAGGCTGGTGCTACTGCTCCAATTGACAATGATTGGCAGCCTTTAGCTGCTATTGTTCTTGATTTGAAGCAGGTGATTGTGTCTGAAGTTGCATCGGATTTAGATGTATCTGTGCAACTACTTGACGAGGCAGGGAACTTGGAGGAAGAAATGATAAGAGTTTGGATTGATTTAGGGTGGTTGTTCTCTTGACTGTCTTGATTTGTTATGTGTTTTGGATTTGAATGCTGGTTTCGTTACTGCTTCCAGGAGGGAAATGGTGTTTTAATTACTTTGGGAGAAGGAGAGCTAAGTGACAAAATGAAGAAGATGAGTAGTGACTAGGAAGTTTGTGTTTGTGTTGGTTTTTTTTATCATTACTTGTCCTACCAATTTCTCATAATAGTTCGTGCTAATTTGACATAACAGTTCGTACCATTTCGATCTGTCAATTTAGCATAAAAATTCGTGCCATTGTGACATAAGAGTCCATGTCATTGTGACATAAAAGTTTGTGTCATTTTATCTTAACAGCTCGTGTCAATTTTGTATAACAGGTCGTGCCATTGTGACATAACAATTCGTGCCATTGTGACATATCAATTAGTGCCAATTTGACATAACAGTTCGTGCCATTGTGACCGGTGCCAATATAGTATAACAATTCGTGCCATTTTGACAGTTTGTGTCAATTTAGCATAAAAATTCGTGTCATTGTAACATAACAGTTCGTGTCATTTTATCTTAACAGTTCATGGCAATTTAGTATAATAGTTCGTACCATTGTGACATAAGAGTTCGTGCCATTGTGACATAATAGCTCTTGCCAATTTCACTATGTATAATAACTTGTATAATATTTATTATAATTACCATAAATAATTAATTAAATAATATACTAGTTTGATTCACTAGGTTATACTAATTTAAGTCAATTCACTAGAGTGACTAATTTTTAGTAAAAAAGACGCACGAGCGCGCCCCCTTCAAAGAGTGTGCCTTGCCTTTCAAAGCCATGCACGTCCTTTTATTTTTGTCCTATGGTTTCGGTTTAATTACAAAAATGCCACCGAATAACTTTTGGGCCTTTGATCCAAATGATTAGGAATAATGTCATTCCGGACCCAATCTGGGCCCGAAAAGACGAGGAGAAACGCAAAAAATGAGGGTGGCACACATGCTTAATGAAAACATAACACGCTGTGGACCAAATCAATCCAATCCAACCATTGCTTTATTTTTTTTACGGGGATTCAGATTGGGTACAGAGTGAAGAAAATGATTCTGAACGGTTTGGAGTGAAGGGGGGACTGCGCTGGCATGCACAGTTATGTGATACTGGCATGCACAGTTATGTGATAATGGCATTTTTTTGTGACAGCAGCATGTCCCGCTTATGATACTGGCGCACGTGACTTTTTCATTTTTGTCCCTGTATTTTAGCATTTTTTACAAAAAAAGTCCCACTGACATTGCCCCATTTATAATACGGGTATGCCCGGTTACGATACTGGCATGCGCAAATAATGGCATTTATTTCCGGCTGTGTTTGCATGTGACTTTTTCATTTTGGTCCCCATATTTTAGCATTTTTGCAAAAAAGTCCCTACGTGTCTTCATTCCGAACGGTTATGAATGAGGGCATTCCGTACCCAATCCAACCCCATTTTAAGGATCTTAAAAGAAGAAACACCTGGATGGCCCTATTTGAAGCCACTCAAAATATGAAAAAAATAACTTGGAGAAAAAGCCCCTAACACTTCAAATTAATATTCCGAGAGCCAACCAACCACAAGGGAAATTTCTATGGGTTTCCTTGTACCTCCTAATCTATCAACTTTCGTCCTCTTGGCCACCTCTAATTCCACTTGCTCTTCTTCTAAAGAAAGAGATAATAAACCCCCGCCAATGTCCTCCTGCCCAATCAATACCCTCTTCACTTCAGAACAGCTGCAACCACCACTAACCCTAATACTACCACTTCCACCAGGCAAAGCTCACAGGTTAATAAAGCTCCAGCTCAGCAGGATAACCACTAGCACCAGCAAAGAGATGACTTTTATGTAAACCTAGGGATGGCTGTGAGGACTCTTCGGGGGGACATGCCTCTGCTCTTCACAAAGGACCTCAATTATGACATCTACATGTGGTTTTCTCTTCTGGGGTCTCTCACTTTCTTGTGTTCCCTGTCTAAAGCTGTCATCTTTATCTCTATTTTTTTCAACTCAGGAACTCTCTGACCGGTTCTAGGACTCTGTGGTTGGGGCTTACTGCAGTGACGATATCACATTTATTGATCCTTTGAATATGTTTACGGGGATTAACAAGTACACACTGATATTCTGAGCCCTGAGGCTCAACAGTAAAATATTATTTAGGGAGATTTCACTCGAGGTTCTTAGGATTTGGTAGCCCTCGGAAAATGTGATTCTGATGAGATGGAACTTGAAGGGTGTCCCTAGGGTCTCCTGGGAAGCCAATTGGCAATTCTAGGGCAGTTCTTGGTATAAATTGGACATGAATGGCAAGATTTACCAACATAAAGTGGACAACTTAGCCTTCAATTTTCCCCAGCCACTTAAACCAGCTGCTTCTATGTTGGATTTGGTTGGTGATGTCCCTACCAGCCCCAACTCATCATTTTTGGGGGCCATTGGACTCCGCCTACTCTTCTTTTTCTTCCTGGATAGAATTCTATCGTGTAGTAAGGGAGACCATAAATCGTGATGTGAATTTGCAAGATGGTTTGGTCGCTTGCTTGTAAGCCAATTGCTACAGCGGTGAGATCCGTTACAATTTAAAATTTTGGTACATTTGCTTCTTTGTGAATAACTAGTGCATTGTACCATGAATAACATATATACCATGGTATAGCAAATCTTGGCTTCTTTACACTGTACAAGCAAGTGTGTAAATAGGAAAGGATGCCATAGTTGTCTGTCATAAGGAAGTATGGATCATACAGTTGGTTGTGTACTTAGACTGATTGTTACTTTTGTTCTGACAGTAAATTTACTATTCATGACTCAAAAACATTGTGCTTTCTTGGAGAATTGTGGGTTCATATATATTCTGATTTACTGAGGAATGTTACTAGATGGATTTAGTTGCTTATTGGCCATGATTGGAGTTGGACTCTCTCATTGTGAAGCAAGGAGCAATTTGTTATATCCTGTTGGCTGAACTACAACTCTTCCCGAACAGAACTTGAACTCGAATCGAACCAGAACACCGATAGCTTGAGTCGTGCTATGGAGCACTGTCCTTAAGAATCAATTCACCAGGCGGTGATGACTCTCCAGGATTAAACAGACTCGTCCAAGGGGAAGCCTCGGGTAACCTGTAGACTAACAAGAACAAAGGGTACTCGGAAGTAATGCCAGAGAGGAGAGGTCTGTAAAATGGTGTGTTTTGAAGGCTAACAGATAGCCTCCTTATATAGCAAGTGGAGGAGAACGTGTGGGGCTAAAAATTTGGGCCATTTATGAACGTTAGTAACAACTTTGACTTCAAAACGTGCTAACAAAAATTGGGGAGGCTTAAAACAACCTTTGACTGGTAAGCAAAAGTAGCCATTTTGAAAATAAGAGAAGAATCTCCCTTTTTACATGTAGGTTAAGTCAAAGCCAAGAAATAATTTTGGATCTTATAAAAATTGTTATATTTCCCGTAACCCCTTCCATATATCCCTCAAACAAGTTAGGCCCATTTTATTTGTATTTTCAAAAACAAAAAGCTGGTGAGGCGACTATATCGTGCGCGCAGGGGGAGGGGACGAAATCATCGAAATATACTGAACGAGCCCATTTTTGGCCCACCACATGCACGCAAGGCATTTTCTTCTCACAAGCTTTTTACAAGCCCCATAACAAACTTCTCCTTTTAAACTTGATTCTCATCCGTGCACAAAACCGATGTGGTACAAGGGTTTGGCAAAGGCAAGTCAAAACTCAATTTTTGGCATCATTATTTTATTATTTTTTCTCTCTCCATTTTTCAAAAATCCCCCACTATTTCAAATATTTTTCATTGATATACATAATGGAAAATTTTGAAATACATTTCAGAGTATGCCATATGGATGTAAATACTTCGGATCTGGTATCTTGCAGAATATGAACCAGTCCTTAGACATATAAGGAAAGCATACAGTGTCATGATGAAGTTGTTGAACTTGTATGAATTATGAACACTATGTTGTATACCTGAACCCTATAAATCACACTTCACCTCTGCAGTCCTTGTCATTATCGCTGTTTCACGCTAAATCGGCCATGCGCGTAGCCCAGTTATTCATGAGTACTTTAGAGATTAAGCCACAATCTTATATGAGCGGCTCAACTCGACACTCATATATGTGATCTCATCAAGTGTATATTACACTTTATACACCACCCTTAAGTTAGGGCTATGAGATTCATTAAAAGCTTTAAGCTTAGCCTACCACAGTGCAAACTAGTACTCTCTCACACACACCATAGGAAAGGACTAATATAGTACTAGAGTGATTAACTCGTGACTTGTTGTTTACCCATATGAACCTTCTTTATGGGATCTCCAATCATAAAGGTTGGGTTGCCATCACCATTAATCTAACAATTTGGCTCAAGTCTCATTCCCCTTGATGTTTCATATCTGACCTTTCTACATAAGGGTTTAGTCAGTGGACACTGGATCAGCCAAGTTCACTTCTAAATTCACATAGTCTATGGAAATTATTCCATCTTTTAGCAGCTGCTTAACCACATTATGTCTCAACTTAATATGCCGACTTTTGCTATTGAATGATTTATTCTTAGCAATGGCTATTGCCGCTTGGCAATCATAATGCATCGACACTGAGGGTGTCGGCTTTATTCCGAGAGGAATACTCACTGAAAAGTTTCTCAACTAATCAACTTCACTACCCGCCAGTTCCAGAGCTACAAACTCTGATTCCATGGTAGATCTAGCTATTATAGTTTATTTGGTTAACCTCCAACTGACTGCACTACCTCCAAGGGTGAATACATAACCACTAGTGGATTTTATCTCATATGAATCTGAGATCCAGTTAGCATCGCTGTATCCTTCCAATACAGTGGGAAATCCACTATATACAATACCATAGTTCATTGTAAATCTCAAATATTTCATGAGTTTCAAAAGAGCTTCCCAATGCTCAACATTAGGGTTATTACCTTTCCATAACTCATATGGAGTTTTTCCAGTTTTCTTATAGGGTATCCTATTTTGTAAATAACATGCAGTTAATAAAGCTTCACCCCAAAGATTTTCTGGCGCGGAGGAACTAATTAATAAGGCATTCATCATTTCTTTTAAAGTCCTATTTTTCCTTTCAGCTACCCCATTAGACTCAAGTGAATTTGGTGGAATTACTTCATGTATTATTGCTTCTTTTTCACAAAAATCATTAAATAGAACATACTCACCACCTCTATGTGACCTAACTCTCTTAATTTTTTTTATTTAATTAATTTTCTACTTCAGTTTTATACAATAGAAATACATCAAAAGCCTCATCTTTGATTCTAAGTAAATATATTTTCGTATACCTAGAAAAATTATCTATAAAAGTTATGTAATATTTCCTACCACCCCTAGACATAATCTGTTTAAGGTCTCCTAAATCTGTATGAATTAAATTAAGGAGTTCGGTTTCTTTTTGAACTTTATGATTCATCTTTTTAGCTAGTTTAGACTCTACACATATACCACATTTATTTGCAAGATTATTTTTCTTAATTGTTACTAACCCTTGTCTTTTTATTCGTTAAATATATTGTGCACTAACATGTCATAATTTAGCATGCCACATATCAAACGAATCAATCAAGTAAGCAGAAGAAGATGCATTCTCGTTATTCTCAACAATATTAAGTACAAAGAGTCCTTGATCACAATAACCCTTTCCCATAAAAATATTGTTCCTAGTCATAACAATCTTGTCAAATTCGAAGGTCACTTTTACGCCAACTTTTCCCAAAAAAATAACCGAAATAAGATTAGCTCTAATAGAAGGCACATAGAGTACATCATTCAGAGCCAAGGTTTTGCCAGAAGTCAACTTGAGAAGAACCTTTCCTTTCCCTTCCCAAGAACTGGAGTAGTTTGAGAGTCACCAAGGAACATTTGTTCTTCACCATCCTCTACTGGAGTGTAGGAGGTAAACACATTCTTGTTAGCACAAATGTGCCTAGTAGCACCAGAATCGATCACCCACTTATTCATAGTGGTCATAATGTTGACTTCAGAAACCACAGCAATAATAACATCATCTCCTTCAACCAAGTTCACCTTAGGTTTAGAAGGATTATCATCTCCCTTCTTATACCGACAACATCGAGCAATATGAGCAGATTTTCTATACACAAAACACATCATTTTCTTCTTGAAAGAGGTATTTGTGGGCATGGGAAATTGATCAGTTTTTTTTCTCGTACCTCTTGTTATTCGGGTTGTTCACCACCAGATTAGCCTTTGACATCATCGTCTTGGCTTTAGCAGCACGTATCTCCTTTCGATTGGTGTCTTCGATGATGATATGTATGATCAGGTCAATCAGCGCCAACTGCCTGTGCTTGTGCTTCAAATGCTGCTTGTATGATTTCCATGAATTCGGCAGCTTTTTAATAAGGATTCCTGCAACAAACTCATCAGGCAAGGTCATATTTTCAGCCTTCAGGTCTTTAAGCAGCTTGTGGTACTCGTTGATCTATAGCTTGATATCCTCGTCATCAGTCATCTCCCAACGATAGAAATTCTCGGTCACGAACTTTTGCTTTCCAACATCCTCGGCAGTGTACTTCACCTTCATGGACTCCCATATTTCTCGCACCTCTTTGTACATGCATTACACATCTAACATGTCATTAGATAAAGTACTGAGGATAGTATGCCTCCATACCTTATTGGCATTTAACCAAGCCTCTTGCACCACTGCGACTGCCTGGCACGAAGGTCTGCCTTCGGTAAGGGCAGAAACCACCGATGTATATCGAGGACGGTGTAGACTTGCTCCTGCCACCTCTTGTAGCTGACACTGGTGAACACCTCTATCTTAGAGATGTTTGGAAATGGCTTGGCGAACGTCACAGTAGCAACCCCGGATGGAGGAAGCATCATAGCAGGAGGCAGAATCGGAGGCAGACCGATGGGAACAACAGCAGTAGGATCGGTAAGAGTAGCACCAGGGCTTTTAGCAGAAGGAGGAAAGATAGTAGCATCGTCGGAGGAAGACATTGATTCTTAAAATTGTTGGCCAAACTGCAACTCCTCCCGAACATAACTTGAACTCGAACCGAACCAGAATATCGATTGTCTGAGTTGTGCTGCAGAGCACTCTCCTTAAGAATCAATTCACTATGCGATGATGACTCTACATGATTAAACAGACTCGTCCAAGGAGAAGCCTCGGATAACTTGTAAACTAACAAGAACAAAGGGCACTCGAAAGTAATGCCAGAGAGGAGAGGAGAGGTCTGTAAAATGGTGTATTTTGAAGGCTCACAGATAGCCTCCTTATACAGCAAGTGGAGGAGAACGCATGGGGCTAAAAATCTGGGCCATTTATGAACGTTAGTAATAACTTTGACTGGAAGAGTTCAAAATGTGCTAGCAAAAACCGGTAAGCAAAAGAGAAGAATCTCCCCTTTTACATGTAGGCTAAGTCAAAGCCAAGAAATTGTTACATTTCATGTAACCCCTTCCATATATCCCTCAAACAATTTAGGCCAATTTTTTTTTGTATTAAAGCTGGTGAGGCGACTATATCGTTCGGGGGGGGGGAGCCCATTTTCGGCCCATCACATGTGCGAGAAGTCTTTTCTTCTCACAAGCTCTTTACAAGCCCCATAACACACTTCTCCTTTTAAACTTGATTCTCATCCGTGCACAAAACCGATGTGGTACAAGAGTTTAGCAAAGGTAAGTCAAAACTCAACTTTTGACCTCATTATTTTATTGTTCTCTCTCTCCATTTTCCAACATATCCAAGGTTAAGCATGCACCACAAACCTGAGCATCTGACTTTGCAGCCTTAAGAAACCTCAACATGAAGACATAAGTGCATTTAAACGAAACTTCAATCTCTTCCGGAAAAGCTTTTCCAGTTACAAGCCAACAGTGTCAGAAAAAAAACCCATAGAATAGATCACTATACCTACCACCAGATGAATCACTAGTATATGGTGCCCAAGAAATACGGGGTTAGCTTTTACATAGTATTTTTCCTAAAGTAGGTTGAAAATACTGACAATACTCTTATTAGAGTTCTGGGGAAAAGTTTTTCTTGTGTGGGGTTGAGCACAAAAATGCTCAAAATAGAGCAGTTTTGTGTGCAAAAATGCTCTAGTTCCGGCGTTTTTGATTTTCATCCACAAAAAAAAGCCGCTTGAGCCGAGTGAGAAAGGTGGGGCCAGGGAAAAAAATCAAAATAAAAATACACAATTGCTCTTGTTTGGAATCGAACTAAAGACCTTGAGTTTATAATAAAACGTTCTAACCAACCAAGCTACGAGAGATTGTTGACTTTTGACTTTGTAATAAATAATATATATTATATAAATACAGAATCAACCTTTATTATTTATGTAATACATTATTTATTTTATAAATATGTATTTATGTAATATATTATTTATTTCATAAATATGTATTTATTTCTTATAATGTATTACATATAATGGGCGATAGTAAGGACGGCGAGAGATGCCGGGACATGTGAAGGAACGGTAAGGAAAGCGGGGGATGTCAGAACGGTGAACGGTAAGGTGAGGGACGACGAATGGTGAGGCGAGCGACGATCAGTGGCAGAGAAGTGGAGGTGACTGGGATTAGTGAGCGTCAGCGACGAGGAGAGCGACGGCGACGAGGAGCGACGATCTGTGGCGACAGGCGAGCGACGGCGACGACGAGTTGGGGTGAAGACGACGACGATGGCGAGCTGGGAGGGAATGCGACGGTGGCGACGAGGCAGGAGGAGCAACGGCGAACAGAGGGCTACATGCGAAGGACGACGACGAGATGGACGACAGGCAAGAAGGACGACAGGCGAATAGAGGGCGACGGTGGGATGGACTACAGGCGAAGGACTACAGCGATACGGCGACGGCTAAGGCTAGATGGACGGTGGACAGCGGACAGCGGATGATATGCCTGATGGAGGATGATATGGGATGGAGGTTGGAAAGATGGAGGAAGAGAGAATGAAGGAGGCGGAAAGGATGGATGGTAAAAAAAACCCTAGAAAAGCTCCATTGGGGTGAGAGAGACTCCACTTTTTTTTTTGTTTGTTGAAAGGGAGAGAAAACCAAATATCACGTTGTCATTTGTAATCGTAATTATCGAGCAACTACAGTTTCACGCCATCTTTGCGATCAATTTCAGTGATGCTTATTTGGTTCGGAAAAGCATACTTTATTTGTTACCGTGGGAATTAGAAAGGAAAACCCTATGAATGCCATCATTTTAAAATTTTTATGTACAACTAAATTTCGAGGAAGATAATTTTTTTAACATTAAGAAGAAAAAAATATAGAACAATGAGGATGTTGTTGGACACGGTGTGGTTTGTGATTTGGTTGTAATATTTTGTAATATTACTTGCAATTTTCATAATACATTTTACTTATAAATAAAATGAAAAGTTTATTTTAGTACCCTTGAGTATCTCAGATTTTACTTAGGTACCCTGTGGTTTAAAACGCATAAAACATGTCCAACTTATTTTAATTTTTACCAAAAAAAGGTATCGGGCATCCGGGTAACTGCCCATATATTTTTTTTCAAAACGACATCATTTTGACTCCTAGTCAGACCACGATCTCATCATTTTAGCATCTTTGTGACAGATGATGTGGTGGGTGAAATTTTTTTAAAATGGTCCTCAATTTTTATAATTTTTTCACAAAACTCTCTATTGGGTCTTTTTCACAATTCTTCGTATGATGGGCCTCTTTCACAACCAAAATTGCACAAACGGTGACGTTTTGGTTCCTTTACACCAGTATGCCCTCTTCAACCCTAACATTGCTTCCAATTTCGCACCAAAAAAGAAAAAGGAAATTATAAACAAATGTTCCCAATTTCGCATCCTCTCTTCCGTCCCCCGCTAAATCACAACCAAATTCGAAATCTCTCAACTTTAATCACAATGGGGTGTTGTTCTTTTGTGGTCGAAACATGGGGATGAGAATCAGGTTGGTTGGTTCTCTTGATTTTGAAGGGAGGAGAGAGGAAGAAGATGAAGGGTAATTTTGAAATTTTGTAAAAAAATGTAGTATTATAGTGATAATTTACCATTAACCACATCGTTAAAAACTCATCACATAGACTGATGACATGGCAATCCATGTCATCGAGCAAACTACATCGTTTAAAAAAAATTGCGGCAGCAACCCAGGACCTATTTTTGATACAAATTGAAATAAGTTGGACATGTTCTATGCGTTTTAAACCACAGCGTACCTAAGTAAAAATTTGTGATACTACAGAATACTAAAGTAAATTTTTTCCTAAAATAAATGAAGATGTTGTTGGAAGAGTATGATGTATCGTTTCAAGCAACATTTCCCTAAAAAAAACAAATACATACTTCAACGAGAGAGATTCACCTAGGATGAATCACATAGAAACTAATGCATGAATAAAATTTATATATTAATTTATATATTATAAATTAGTTTGCTAAGTGTACTGGATATGCAACCGTCAAGATAACGCAGTGAGCACATGATATTAACATAGTAAGATTGACTTGTATTAAACTATATAGAAGTCGTTGCAATCGAAGTTTAGATGGCAACATAATGTCGTCATTATTTGACACAAATACATCGTTTTCGTATTCAATACATAAACGATGGGTCGAAGTTTGATCAAAATTTTAATACATAAAGGGGCGCATGTTGACGTAGACACGAATGAAAGACGCCATTCTCTTTATTATGCACGCACGATTGATGTTGTTTAAGAGTTCTAAGCCGTCCATTGATTTGATTATTCTCCCTAGTACTTGTAGTCCACTCCTCGTGTGTGTGAATATATATACATATATTGTTAAAGAAATATAATTAATGTCAAATTCTTGCCGCACCATCTGCGGAAGTCATGGCTTCATATTTGTGTTTTGATTCCTCCGTCTCTGTACTCGGTGTCCTCCGAACTAAACCTATAGATTGCCCACTCCCATCTTTCTTCTCTTTGTCCGTCTTTTTTATTTCATTCAGACATGGCCATAAATATGTCTCTCAAATTCTTGAACCTAGTAGCTGTGGTGCTTCTAGTATTGTGCCCGAACTCTGTGTCCAGTGAATGTACATGCGATGCGGCCGAAGTTGGAAACCGAGACAGACACGAATCACGGAAGCTAAAACTCGCTTCTTTAGCATCAATCCTCGTGGCGGGGGCAATTGGAGTCAGCCTTCCGTTGCTGGGTAAGAGGGTATCGTTGTTGAGCCCAGACAACGACATATTCTTCATGATAAAAGCATTCGCGGCGGGCGTCATCCTCTGCACGGGGTTCATCCACATTCTGCCCGACGCCTTTGACAATCTGACGTCACCGTGCCTCAGCGAGAAGCCTTGGGGGGACTTCCCCTTTGCAGGGTTCGTCGCTATGGTGGCTGCCATAGGGACATTGATGGTGGATACATTCGCGACAGGGTATTACACGAGGCTACACTTGGATGCCACCAAGACCGGCGAGGAGAATATGATAGGTGGCGGCCGTCAGGTCCAGGTCCACACGCACGCCACACACGGCCATGCTCATGGTTCGACATTGCCTCCCGCCCATGCCCATGATGACCTCATTAGAAAGAGAGTTATATCGCAGGTAGGTTTGTGAATCCATTACTGAACTGCTGCTAATTACATATTTCTGGATTGCTCAATTGTTTCACTTCGATTGCAGGTTTTGGAGCTGGGGATCGTAGTTCACTCGGTGATAATTGGAATCTCACTCGGGGCTTCACAAGATCCTCATACAATAAAGCCTCTGTTGGTCGCTCTGTCTTTCCATCAGTTCTTTGAAGGCATGGGACTTGGTGGCTGCATCTCTCAGGTCAGGTCAACTAACCATTCCTTTAATCTTTAATTTTAAAAAAAAAGAAAAAAGAGTTGAACATCACATCATTACTTCATAGTGTGTTGTTATGTTTATGACTCTACTCATATTGCCACCAACAATTGGGAGGGAAGGTATTGACTTTCTAAGACTAAATACTATGGCACAGTGGTATTGACAGGATGTCGACATCCTTGCTTTGGTTCTCCAACTCGTTGGTTTTAGGCAATATTATATCCATACTGTCTGTTCCGACTTAACAATATTCATTAATTATTGGCTTGTTAGGCGAAATTCAAATCAAGGTCGACGGCTATTATGGCGACGTTTTTCTCACTGACAACGCCGGTGGGGATTGCAATTGGGATGATAATAACAAACGTGTACTCGGAGAATAGTCCAACGGCGCTAATAGTAGAGGGGGTTTTCAATTCGGCGGCGGCTGGGATATTAATATACATGGCACTCGTTGATCTTTTAGCAGCCGACTTCATGCACCCCAAGGTACAAAGCAGCGGAAGAATCCAATTCGGTGTGAATCTCTCTCTTCTTATGGGAGCAGGTTGTATGGCCGTCTTAGCCAAATGGGCATAGAGTTGTTGAGCACCTCCCTACTTCCCCAACAAATGTCAACGTTCAATCACACTACTAATTCTACTTTTGTGCATTTCCATGTATATTTAATTTCCTTATTTCTGTTCTCGTATCAAGTAGAAAGGAGCATAAATTCTTTCTCCCCATGTATCTCTTGCTGTCCAATGAAAAAAAAAAGTTTTCTCTCTCCCTTGTTGGAGCACTAGCCTAGATTTGTCAAAAAACCTAATTATCCCCGCCTCGACCTCATCATCCATAACAACTCAAGCCGGAGAAGGGTGCAATTTCCAGTCAGGCGAGCAACGGCCACTTCTCCCAGCCGTCGGATCTGGCCGTAGCTCGGGTCACTCAGAGGCAGCCCTTGGTGGCGACCGGAGGGGTTGGTCATCGTTGACCTCTCCTCCAGTCTGTTTCCGGTTACTTTTCATGCTTTTTCTAAGTTTTTGCTTGTTTTGTTCTTAAGTTCAAGAACTGTGATGTTGTTTGTTATTTACTGTTGTTATGCTTTTGTTTGCTAGATTTGGTCTCGAGTCACATCTATCTGGTGGCCTTTTTGGGATTAGGCTATATTGCCTCTTGTTTATGTTTTTGCTTAGATTAGCCTAGCCTTGATCTGAGATCTTTACGGTTCTCGATTCTTTTACTGTTGTTACAGGTGGAGAAATTTGTCTCGGTCGAACTTGTTCGACCTTGGCTCTCATTTGAGTGCATCGCGTATGCATTAAAATGCCCACGAGACTACGTCTATGACGTTATCTTGTGGTTTATAGCCGTTACTTGTCTCGACAGAACTTCGCCTTGGTCGTTAGCTCTTGCGGCTTCTCGACCACACCTCGCTCCCCCCCCCCCACCTGTTTACTTCGGTTTGGTGTTGCTTTCCGTTTGGTGTTATCTTTATCTACTTATGTATTTGCTTCTGTTTTGTAATTCTGGTACCTTAATATAGGCTTCGAGCCACTTTTCTCAAAAGGATGGAATGCTTTACCTGGAACTTCTAAGAGTATATTTATTACGGCCCTGGATTCAGTCCGGAGTTTTGTCTCGTAAAAAATGGAGAGAACGCTAAGAACGATCTCGTGATGGCCCGGAGTGCTCGTCCCAAGGTCGGTCTAACGCCGAAGGTAACAAGTGTGGCTGAAGTCGATACTATCAACTAACCTAAACTAAGATAAAAAAGCCGAAGCTTGATAGATATTGTGTGTTTGATTTGTGGATGTCCCCTTGCCTTCCCCGACGCCCTACTTATATAGAGAGGTAGGCCGCCTCAGCCTCACCCCAAGCCGTGTTGTACTCGAACTCGGAGTCCTTGAAGCTCATCTTCAGTCAGGCCTTATCTTCATCCCGTCCGGACTCGAAATCTATCTCTTCTAATGCTTATCCTCGCCTGAAACAGACTTCCAACATTTATCCCAGCCTAACTCAGACCTCCAATATTTATCCTTGCCCGACTTGAATTTACCTCGCCTTTATCTTTATCTCTTAAGAGTTCGCCTCCCTTGATGTTACTCTCGATAGAGTCCGCTTCGCACTCGGTCTCTTTGAGTCCGAGTCCTACGCTGATACAAAGTCTCTTAACTCGTAGCTGGATGACAACCTACCTTGGGAAAATTCTGCGACGATCGGAGTTTAACAAGACCTGCGATGATCGGATCCCAACAAGACTTGCAATGACGCAGCTCGCTGATCCCACGACGGTCGGGCCTTAGGAAGGCCTGCGACGATCGAGCCTTAAGTAGGCCTGCGACGATCGGACCTGAAGTCATCCCACAACGATTGAGCCTCATCTTTTCTGCGACGATCGAGCCTCATCCTTCCCACGATGATCGAGCCTCATCCTTCCCGCGGCCATCCAGCCTCAACTTCTTCGCGACGATCTGAGTTCATCAAACTCGCGACTATCTAAGATCTGTCTTCAAACAGATCTTTGGCACCCTTGTATTCCGAATTAGACAAATTCATATACTAAAAAGTTGTAGATCTATATCTTAGCTTTCCCTAGAAACTTGAATTGAATCAATTGAAGGTCTGAGTAAAAAGATATGCTCATTTTATCATCCCGCGACGATCCAGCTAGGATGGAACCCGCGACGATCCGGCCTCAACCAAGCCCGCGACGATCCGGTATCCTCGAGGCCGTGACAATCCAAGGCCTCCTAGCCTGTGACGATCCGAGGTGTCTAGGCCTGCAATGATCCGAGGCCTTCTAGGCCTGCGACGATCCAAGGGGACACAAATCCGCGACGATCTACCTAGGGTGACTTCCAACGGATGTTTGACACTCTTAAGCTCCGAATCAGAAAATGTTATAAACTACAAAGTTGTAGATCTATGTCTTAGTTTCCTCAGAAACTCAAATCGCTTCAATCCAATGTTGGAGTATCAAGATACGCTCATTTTACCAACCCGCGACGATCTGGGCTCCCCATAACCCGCGACGATCCGGCCTCAACCAAGCCCGCGATGATCCGGGCTCCTCGAGGCTGCGAAGATCCGGGCTAGGAGGCCTCCAATGATCCGAGGCCTTATAGGCCTGTGACGATCCAAGGGGAACCTCACTCGCGACGATCCAAGGACATCAAACTCGCGATTATCCACCTTGGGTGACTTCCAACGGATATTTGACACTCTTAAGCTTCGAATTAGAAAATATCATAAATGAAAAAGTTGTAGATCTATGTCTTGGATTCTCGTAAGAACTTGAAATGTCTCAATCAGAGGTTGGAGTCACGAGATATGCTCATTTCACGAACTTGCGATGATCGGCCTATCTCGTGACTCTCTATAGCCGCATGAATCACCGCAATCCAAGGCTCGAATCAAAATATACGGGCGATTTACCGATGTCTGTTGGTCCCGAACGAAAAAATTAGGACCGAGATTTGAAGCCTTGTTTTGACCCTCTTTGATACAGAATTAGGAAAGGCCCTTCAAACATAAGTTGGAGATATACCTCTTAGTTTCTCATATCCAAAAGAATTAATTCATTCTGAGGTCTGGGTTGAGTGCTACGGCCGATCTACCAAGAACGGGCACTCCGTAAAGTGACTGAGAAAGTCTAACTTGATATGTCTTAAGAAGGCCCTCTCATTCTCTCCAAGTGCTCGACCTGACCAAAGGGAGCCCTACCTACCTTAAGAAAACCTAACCTAACTTGAGGCTGAGGGTGTATAAGCTGACTTGAGGATGAGGATACTCAAGCTAGCTTGAGGCTGAGGATACCCAATCTGACTTGAAGTTGAGGGTAATCTAAGCCAAGACTGAGGCTGACAGTACCCAACCTGACTTGACGATGAGGGTAGCCAGGCTTTCTTAAGTATACCCATCCAATGTGAGTTGACGTATAAGTGCAGATACCTCAATGATTACCTTAGTCGACCCCGAGCTCCCAACAAGTTATTTTTGCACTTCAACATGTGCAGGGGTGTTTATCAGCCATTGATCCATTTTAGTGGAAGATCTCATGGGTCACAAAGTTCACGCGGGTGACAAAGGTATTTTTGGAATTTTTGCAACTCTTTCTTCTACCCATCTCCATCTGTTCCCAACCTTGTTTCTCCTCTCCATTAAGGCAGTACTAGAAATTAGCTCCGACCGAGGCTCCCACCGGCCCCACCACTCCCACCGTCTTTGTCCTCACATCATGACCTACGCCTGAGTTAGGTTTGGTTATCGTCCCACGAAGATCGAGGAAGACGACGTCTAGGTACACTGAGATCGAAGGAGGGAAGGTCGAGGAAGACGACATCGTTAGAGATTGGGACGAAGGTGGCTGCTGAGACGAGGATCGAGGAAGACGATTTCGATGGCTGCTGCGAGGGAGAGAAGGTCGAGGTACACGAAGATCGAGGAAGTTGATTTCCTTGATGTCGCCGGCGACGGGGACAATGGCGGGGAAGTGGAGATTCTGCCGCTGCACGAGATCGTGGTGTGAGGGTCGATGATGAGGTCGTCGTAGATGAGTTCTCGGTGCTGGAAGGCGTCGGGAGGACTCTCAAGATACAGACCAATTTTTGTCCATGTTGGTTGTTAAATTGGTCAATTTTATTTCTGGACATTTATACATACATTGTCTTCTTTTGGGTTTCATGTTTCGTCTGCAATTTTGGGTTATTGGTTCTTGAACAATCTGCAAGGAGTTTCAATTTTGGGTTTTGCCAATTTTGGCTTATCGTCTCCATTCTAATGGAAAATCTGTTGTTGTTTGTCTATGATTCTGTTTGTGATGCCTGGTTATGTCAATTTGGCATTTCTGATTACGACAATGACATGCCCGGTTATGTAAAATTGGCATATCTCGTTATGTCAATGGCATACCCGGTTACGATAAAATGGCATGTCCGGTTACAATAAAACGACATGCTCAGTAATGACCAAATGGCATGCCGGATACAATAAAAAAGTATATGCCGAATTACGACAAAATGGCAGACCCGGTTACGATAAAATGACATGCCCGCTTATGATAAAATGGCATGCCGAGTTATGACCAAATGACAGACCCGGTAAGATAAAATAGCGTGCACGGTTATGACTAAATGGCAGACCTAAGTACTATAAAATGGCACACTTGAGTACTATAAAATGGCATGTCCGCTTACAATAAAAAAAGCATGCCTGGTAAATGACCAAATGACAGTCCGGTTACAATAAAATGACATACCGAGTTATGACCAAATGGTAGACCCAGTACGATAAAATACTATATCCGGTTATGACTAAATGGCAGACCCAAGTACTATAAAATGGCAGAGCCGGGTACTATAAAATGGCATGTTTGGTTACAATAAAAAAAGTATGCCCGGTAATGACCAAATGATAGTCCGGTTGCAATAAAATAGCATATCCAGTTAAAATAAATTGGCATGTTCGATTACGATAAAATGACAGTCCCGATTATGACCAATTGGTTTGCCTGATTACGATAATATTTAATATTTAAAAAATTAATTAAAAAATAATTAAATAATCAAACAAGCAAAAAAAACTAGCTAGTGCCATTTTATCGTAATTTACCCGATGATGACAAAATAAAAGATATGATCGGCTACGATAAAATGACATGCTTGATTATGTCAAAATAGATCGTCGGACATTCGTACTAATAAAATAAACAAAACTCATGCAAGCACAAGATAGAAACCACCTATCAACAAAACTCAGAGCATTTTTTTATAAATAAATTTTTATTAATAGTAATATTTACATTCTAAATAGTGTAGGTTGTCGAATTCATGAGAACATTATCTTAACTTAATCAAAATGTATCGAGTTCAAATATTTTGGAACGATAATAGTGTTAAATATTTGTTAAAATATCTCTAACATTTTTTTTAAAATTTTACTCGACTCGAACTTTAATTAATCAGTGTGTTAAATGTTCTAATACTATTTGCATTTAAAAAAATGGCAACCAGATAGTAACGGGAGGGAGGGAGGGAGGGAGGGAGGAAGATTTATGTTTAATATCTATATATAGAACTCGGTGTAGTTAGGAAGGTGCAGAAGAAGATGGAAGGAGATGGAGATCATGTTGATAATAAGGTGCAGCTGGTATTTGTCCCGATGCCGGAGGTTGGCCACCTGGCCTCCATGGTCGAACTGGCCAAGCGTCTTCTTCACCTTCCTAACAACAACAACAACCACCTTACCATACCCATCCTCACCCCTACCCTTCCATTCTCGGCCATTTCGGCCCCCCGTTCCATGTCAACCCCTAACCTCAACTTCATCGACCTCCCCTACCTCGACTCCCCGGAGCTCCACCAAGTCTCCGGGACCGCCTGCTACCCGCTCGTGGCCACTCTCCTTAAGCCCGCAATCAGGGATACCCTGCTCACCACCCTCCCCAAATTCAACGCCCTCGTCTTCGACTTCTTCTTCATCGTCACAATGTTAGAGGTGGCCGCCGAGCTGGGGATCCCGTCCTACGTCTACATCCCGTCCAACACGGCCATGTTCGGCCTCTTCGGATACCTCGCAGGATTAAAGGAAGAGGACACCAAGGCCGGCGTAGGCTGTGGCGCCATTACCCTGGCGGGTTTCGGGGACCCGGTCCCGGTTCGGATGCTGCCTTCCTTCACGTGGGAGGGCTACGACGTCCAAGGCGGGGCCCCCATCTACCCGGTGGGGCCGGTCCTGGACCTGGATGGCCTCGTGCTGGAATCGCTCAGAAAGCCCACAACCGACGAAGACAGCGAAGATCAGCGTGGTCGCGCTGTGATGGAGTGGCTTGACGGTCAGCCGCCGAGTTCGGTGGTGTTCTTTAGCTTCGAAAGTAGGGGAGACTTCGGGCCGGCCCAGGTGCAGGTGCAGGAGCAGGGGCGGAGCCAGAAAATTTGGGGAGTGAGGCAATATAATTTTTTTCAAAAAGTTTAACGTATGTAATTATAACATTTATAAATTTTTTTTGTTGATTGCTTTATTATTTATGGTAGTATAGTTAAACTAATTAAGATCTTATAATATATATATTAAAAGATTAAGTAATGCCTATATTTTTTAAGATTTGGTTTCAATTTTTAGGTTGATTAATTTTTTATTGGGGTCAATTTTTAATTTTAGTGGGGACAAACATTAAAAAATATACCTAATTATCAAATTAAAAAAAATTACGTGGGGGCAATTGCCCCCACTTAACCCCACGTCCCTCCGCCCCTGTGCAGGAGATCGCCCACGGGTTGGAGCTGAGCGGCCAACGCTTCCAGTGGTCCCTGCGTAGGCCCCCGACGGTCGCACACGAGAGCCTGGCCGACTACGCCGACCCCGAAGAGGTGCTCCCAGGGGGGTTCCAGGAGCAGACGGGGGATGGTGTGCGGGTGAGCCCCGCAGGGTATGGTGCTGTTGCTGTTGAGAATCTCACATCGGTTAAAACACGAGTGGGGGGCAAGTTTATAAGTGTGAAAAATTCATCAATCCATTGCCTTAAGGTTTTGGGTTGGATATGAAAATTCTAACATAGTATCAGAGCGGGTTGATCCCGTGCCCATTGTTGAGCTCGTACAATCACATTTCTCGCACTTTGAAGAAGTCAAAGCCAGTGCGATCTTCAACCCGATGGGTCTCGTTTGAGGGGGCGTGTTGAGAAAAGCTGCTGAAGGGAAAAGCTGATTGGCGGTCGCCAGTTCAACCGGAAAAAGTTGCTGAAGTTGGACAAGTTTGCCCCTGCTCGCCCCAAAAGACCTAGAATAGTGGGTGCCTCTATAAATACCCTCATTGCCTCATTGAATGAGTGTGGTTGCCATTTGCCATTGTTCTCCAAAGTGAAAAGAGAGAAGAGGAGAGAAAGAGTGAGCCAAGTTTGGCATCCATTGTAGCGAGAGAGTGAAGCTCCACGTATGTGTGCGTGATATAGTAGAATTTCTCATGGCTTGGATACCCCCGGAGGTAGATCGTTGAGGATCAAATCGGGTGAACAAATTTTGTCTATCCCTCTTTTGTGTTTGTGGTTCGTGCTTAGTATCGTGCTTGTGTGTTCGTTGCGTTGCTTGGGTCCACGGAAAGTGAGTAATTTCCAACAGAAAATGGGGATTGCAATTGGGATTGGAATAACAAATGTGTACTCGAAAAATAGTCCAATAGCGCTAATAGTGGAGGGGGTTTTCAATTCGGCGGCGGCTGGGATATTAATATCCATGGCACTCGTTGATCTATTAGCAGCAGTCTTTATGCACCCAAAGGTTCAAAGCAACGGAAGAATCCGATTTGGTGTGAAGATTTCTCTTCTTATGGGAGCAGCTTGTATGGCCGTCTTAGCCAAATGGGCATAGAGTTGATGAGCACCTATTTTCCGAACAAATCTCAACGTTCAATTACTACAAATTCTATTTTTTGCGCATTTCCATGTCTTTTTTATTTTTATTTAATTTCTTTATTTGAGTTCTCCTACCAAGTAGAAAGGAGCATAAATTCTCTCTCGCCGTATAGCTCTTGCTGTCCAATGAAGTTGGGCATCTCTCTCTGGCTTTGACTTTGACTGAATTCTTTACATCGCTCTTGATTTGATGCTGTTGATCTTGGAATACTTTTACCTTTTTTTAAGAAAAGGATGGAATGCTTTACCTGGAACCATAGTTTTAAAAAACGTGGTCCGACTGGTCGGACCGCGAATCGTTCCCTATAACGGCTCGTTTTTAGGGTCAAAAAGGGCTCTGGTCGAACCGTCCATTTTCTGGTCGGACCGAACAATTTCAGCCTCGTTTCGACCGAAAATCACCAGTTCGACCGGAACTTATCCGATTTAGTTCGAAACTTACTCGATTTGGTTCGATTTTTTGTGTTATGCTTTTTTTAGTTGAATTTGATAAGTGATGTTTAAAATAAAATAATTATAATAAAACTTGGGTAGGTAAGTGGGTGGGAGAAGGCAAAAAAACACAAAATAGTCCCTACCATTTACAATTAAATACTATAAAAATAATATATTTTAAATAAAAAATTTCTGGTCCGACCAGCAGTCTGACCAGTCAGACCAGAAAAAAAGGAAAAGGGCAGATTTCTGGATCGTACCAAAACCCATTAACTTTTTAAAAAGTAGCCGATCACGGCTCAGAATTTTCATAATTATTATGTCTTTCGTTGCTTCTTTTTATACGTCTTCTTAAAAAAAGCATTAAATAGGTAGTTGAGATTTTGCGGTTTGATACTTTGATGAATTAGATTTCCTCTGCTGCCTGAATTTTTTCGCAAGTGGTTAACCCAATTAATGAGATTAGTAATTATAAAATAAATTAATGAGATTGGTGAAGTTTTCATGAATAATTAAGAAAACGCTCCGTTGAAATTAACCCGAGTGTACGCTTTCTAACTTCTTATTCGTACGAGAAAATTCATAAGTATGTAATTATTTAAACAATTTTACTTATAAAAGAATTTAACCCAAGTGGATTTGAATTTTTTTTAAGTATATTTTATTTCATATAATTTTTTACATATTATATATTCGGTCCATCGCACCTCTTACTGATTTGATTAGATAGTTCCCCGGTTGAACGAATCCAAATGCTTTTAGATGAGAAGCCCAAAAGGCCAAAATTCAATAGCCCAATGGCCACCAAAAAACTCGCCCATGTCCGGTCTAACAAAGCAGGTTCAAGTGGCGAACAAATTCGGTTGTTTATTTCTTAAGAGAAAAAAAGGACCGGCCCCAATAATGTCCTCAAATTAATTAATGGTCTAGTTGATCCAGCAAACTGCAAATATATTAGATCCGGTCTAATAAAACGACGGGAGGTTAGATTAGCCACCAAAAAAACGACGGGAGGTTAGATAACCAGTTAGGTTGTCGAAAGTGGAGGACTACAATGTAAAATGTGCTGGTGTCATCTCTGTCTGTGAATCCAGACAAAAAGAGATCAACACATGTATTCTCTTTTTTTTAACACATGTATTCTCCAGCTGATGATAGTTGTATTAAACGCAATTAAAGAAATATAAAAGAATTATAAACAACCGCCTGCCATGCTTTTACAGTATTACCTTTTAAAGTATTGAATTCCTTCATGTGTATCCACATTAACAGTCGTCAACCAAGTCCTCCATCTAACCACTCTCCCACTAATTTACGTTAAACTATCAACAACAATAATTAGGAGTTGATCCAGGTGGTCAAACCTTACGGATGTAAAAAATATCATCTCATAAGATAATACAATGCTCGACTATGAATATAAAAGATTTAATATAAAATATTATCAACGGCATAAATGAGCATGTTTCTTTTTTGTTTTAATTTATTTATAATAAATAAATTTTTATACCATGATTACATGGTCAGAATTTGTACCCTGAATCTCTTTGAAATTCTACACACATTGTCGCGTTAGTCTAAATCTTCTTTGGCTATTGCTTTAATTTATGACGTACTACTAAAAATGTACGCGCGATGCGAGTGACGTTCTATTTCAATATATTGTTTATTGATTTTCTTTTTTAAGTTACACTTGAATAAGACGATTTTACATATTTAATTACATTATTTTTTTTTGATTTACATAAGACCATAGTTTTAAAAAATAGTCTGGAGGCCCACCCGACATTTTTTCCGTTCTCCAAATTGATTGACCCGACCAATTGGACCACCGATCAGACTCAATTTTTTAATTTATTTTACCATTTTAAAATAATATATAAGTTTGTATCAGGGTTTAAAAAATGCAGTCTAACCGCTCGGACTACGAATCGAACATAATAACGTACCGGATTTTGTGGTTAAGACACTGGCCTAACGAACCATCCAAAATCTGGTCGGACCAGACAGTTCGTTCGGATTTTTGGACCGAAAATTTCCGGTTGGTAATGTTTTTGGGGCAAAATTGGAATTTTACCCAAAACCTGCGGCAATTTCGGCCAATTCCTTGCAATTTTCCCAACCTCATCACGCGACAATGGGGACCCAGATAAACCAAATACGAACCCTAAACCCAAAATCCCTCGAGAAATCCCCAATTCAACACCAGGACTCGAATTTCCCATTGAACACATGAAAGTCCACCAATGGCGGAGAGACCCGGCTAATCCTTTACCCCACAACCACAACCACAACCATAGACTCCAATTTTCAATTCAGGCCGTCTGAAACAGAGGAAACGGGGACTGGAGGCAATGAGGAGAGAGAGAGAGGTTTGATAGGTGTTGAGATTTATGGGCAAGGGAAGGGGAAGACGACGAGGAGATAGGTTTGAAAGGGCTTGAGATTTCTTGGAAGATGAGGAGAGAGGTTTGAGAAGGGTTCATATTTCTGGGTAAGGGAAAAGGAAAAAGAAGACGAGGAGAGAGAGGTTGCAATTTCTGGAAGGGAAAGGAAAGAAGATGAGGAGATAGTTTGAGATGGGTTGAGATTTCTGGGTAAGGGATGGGGGAAGAAGATGGATAAAGGTTTGAGAAGGGTTGAGATTTCTGGATAAGGGATGGGGAAGAAGATGGATAAAGGTTTGTGAATTATATTAAATTAATTAATTGAGAAAGAGGGGAAGAAGAAAGCAAAAATAATTACCTTAGCGTCGAGTTGGGTACTTAGAAACGTGAAATAAATAAAAGAGAGTTTTACCAAAATAAATAAATAAATAAAAGAGAGAAGGAGCAAACTAATTTTTTGGGAGAGTAACGACAAGGGAGATAGGTAATTAAATATTATTGAAATATATTTTTAAATTTTAAAATATTGATCCGACTGCCGGTCCAACCAGTCAATCCGAAGAACGGGAGAAATTGCGGGTCGACCTCCGGGTCGTTTTTCAAAACCTTAGTTTGTATAGATCTATTACACGTGGCCCTTCTCATGCATACAAAGTCATTTACATGCGGACTTTATTTTTCTTTAATCACCCAATTACTTTTAGGTAAAAGTCCACTTAAGTACCCTGTAGTTTCACCCTTTGACACACCACTACCTCGTGGTTTGTAAAAGTCCACTTAAATACCTTGTGGTTTCACCCTTTGACACACCACTACCTCGTGGTTTGTAAAAGTCCACTTAAATACCCTATGGTTTCACCCTTTGACACATCACTACCTCGTGGTTTTATTTTCTCTGACCAGGTGACAAAAGTTTCCTCTAGTTGACAACCAAGTGACATTTTTTTAACTGTAGTTAGATTAATATATCTTGATATTTATATGGCACGCCACTTCACCATATGATGCCACATCATCCTTTTACATTATTAAAATATATCTAAAAAGATTTTTTTAATACCAATTAATCCCAATTTTAGAGACAAAAGGACAAATAAACGACGTGGAGGATATGACAGCGATTGTGAAATTGATGTTTCTTTTGTTAATTTATTCGTTTATTTGTCCTTTTGTCTCTAAAATTAGGGTTAATTGGTATTAATCTAACCACAGTTAAAAAAATGTCACTTGGTTGTCAACTAGAGGAAACTTTTGTCACCTGGTCAGAGAAAATAAAACCACGAGGTAGTGGTGTGTCAAAGGGTGAAACCACAGGGTATTTAAGTAGATTTTTACAAACCACGAGGTAGTGGTGTGTCAAAGGGTGAAACCACAGGATATTTAAGTGGACTTTTACAAACCACGAGGTAGTGGTGTGTCAAAGGGTGAAACCACAGGGTATTTAAGTGGACTTTTACCTTACTTTTAAAATGCATTTACCTCTTCATCTTCATCTATTAGTTCTTAAATTAATTTTTCTTGTAAATCAATTCCTCCCCCTCCCCTCTCTCTCATCTAAAACTTCTCCACCATAATCGCTGTCGCCCTAGAGGAAGATTGCTGGTCGGAAAATAAACTGTCTAAAAAATAATATATTTTTATTATAGTAAGATGATTTAGTAGAATAATGTTACAAATGGATCATTGGTTACAGTACCCCACATGGGTCTTGTTTTTTAAGTCGTCAGAGAAATGTTGTATCAATGACAAGGCGCGCATGATTTAATAATATGTAGCTCGTCCTTGACCAAAAATGTATATATATATATATATATATATATATATATATATATATATATATATATATATATATATATATATATGTTGCTCGTCCTATTCATCTTGGACTTGATTTCACGTTTACTCGACCGAGATTCGGTGAAAGCCGGACGATGAATAACTTGACCTACTGAATGAATGGCCGGCCCCCCCGACGTACGCACGCAATTTTGCAGACATCGGGTGCATAATTGGATGAATGGGGCCGTAACTAAACAGTTGTTTGTGTTTATGACGAATCAAACTAGAACGGACAAGTGTCCACCATAAATATACATTGATTTGCTAGTAATTATATATGTGAGTATTCTGAGTGGTAACGACCATTCCCACTGTATCTACCGGTCTCTAAAAATTATGTTCCAGATATTCACGTGCCGGGTATATCTTCGATTTAGATCACTTTGGTGTCTAGAATAAGGACTAACCAAAATTCCAAACAAAATAATAATATACTCGCGGCTCCTCCTTGCTACGTGTAACAACGGTCCTATTTTCATGCTTGTTGCTCAATTTACTTATCGTGTATAGTTTAAGGAGAATTTTATGTACGATACATTAAATTTTATTAATTTCTGATTATATGACATTATTTATTATATTTGACCATTAAGTACTTTGTATCTTACTATTTCCTAAATGTATGATGCATCCTAGATAATATAACTTATGTCTCCTAGATTAATTACATGTATACTATGCATGTGTAATACACATGGGAACATCAAGCATAGGTCGTCGGACATTCGTACTGATGAAATAAACAAACACATGCAAGCACAAGATAAAAACCACCTACTAACAAAATTCATGAGAGCATATTTTTATAAGTAAATTTTATTAATATTTTACATTCTAAATAGTGTAAACTCCTCGGTCAGATTTAAAAGAATATTATTCTAACTTAATCAAAATGTATAGTGTTCGAATATTTAAGAACGATAATACTGTTAAATACTTGTTAAGATAATTTTGACATCTTTTAAAAATCTCGTCCCATTCGAACTTTAATTAGTGAGCGTATTAGATGTACGAATACTATTTGCATTAAAAAAAAATAGCAACCGGCTAGTAACGGGAGGGAGGGAGGGAGGGAGAAGATGCATCATGTTGATAATATCTATATATAGCATTCGGTGTAGTTAGGAAGGTGCAGAAGAAAATGGAAGGAGACGAGGATCATGTTGATAATAAGGTGCAGCTGGTATTTGTTCCGATGCCCGAGGTTGGTCACCTGGCCTCCATGGTCGAACTGGCCAAGCGTCTTCTTCACCTTCCTAACAACAACAACAACCTCCTTACCATAACCATCCTCACCCCTACCCTCCCATTCTCGGCTATTTCGGCCCCGCGTTCCATGTCCACCCCCAACCTCAACTTCATCGACCTCCCCTACCTCGACTCCCCGGAGCTCCACCAAGTCTCCGGGACCGCCTGCTACCCCCTCGTCGCCACCCTCCTCAAGCCCACCATCAGGGATACCCTGCTCACCACCCTCCCAAAAGTCAACGCCCTCGTCTTCGACTTGTTCTTCATCGTCCCGATGTTGGAGGTGGCCGCCGAGCTGGGGATCCCGTCCTACGTCTACTTCCCATCCAACGCGGCCATGTTCAACCTCTTCGGACACCTCGCGGGATTGAAGGACGAGGACACCAAGGCGGGGGTAGGCGGTGACGCCATCACCCTGGCAGGTTTCGGGGACCCGGTCCCGGTTCGGATGCTGCCTTCCTTCACGTGGGAGGGTTACGACATCCAAGGCTGGAACTCAGCGGTCAGTTGCGCCAGGAAGGTAGGCCTCCTGAAAGGCGTCATCGTCAACACTCTTCCGGAGCTGGAGTCTGCCGTCACCGGTCTGCTCCCCGGCGGGCCCCCCATCTACCCGGTCGGGCCGGTCCTGGACCTGGATGGCCTCGCGCTGGTATCGCGCAGGAAGCCCACAACCGACGAAGACAGCGAAGATCAGCGTGGTCGCGCCGTGATGGAGTGGCTCGACGGGCAGCCGGCTAGGTCGGTGGTGTTCCTGAGCTTCGGGAGCAGGGGAGCCTTCGGGCCGGCCCAGGTGCAGGAGATCGCTCACGGGTTGGAGCTCAGCGGCCAACGCTTCCTGTGGTCCCTGCGTAGGCCCCCGACTGCCGCGCACGAGAGCCCCGCCGACTACGCCGACCCCGGAGAGGTGCTCCCGGAGGGGTTCCGGGAGCGGACGGCGGGGAGGGGGATGGTGTACGGGTGGGCCCCGCAGGGGAGGGTGCTGGGACACCTGGCAGTCGGGGGGTTCGTCTCTCACTGCGGATGGAACTCGGTGGTGGAGTCCCTGTGGTGCGGGGTCCCCATCCTGGGCTGGCCCATCTACGCGGAGCAGCGCCTCAACGCCTACATGCTCGTGAAGGAGCTGGGCCTGGCCCATGCGGTGAAGCCCAATTACCTGGACGGCACGGATCTGCTGGAGGCGTACACGGACGGTGGGGACCGGGTGAGCAGGAAAGAGGTGGGGGATGGGGTGGGGCGTCTTCTGAGTGCTGATTGCCACGTCAGGGAGAGGGTGAGGGACGTGTCCGCCAAGATGAGGGATGCGGTGGGCCCCAATGGATCCTCTTCGGCTTGCCTTGTCAAACTTCTGGAGTCTTTCTCCAACTTTTGATTTCTCAAAATTAATTGTCTGCATGCTTTATTTTTCTCGGAAAGGTTGTCGTTCGTCTGAATTTGAATTCCACAATAATATTTCACTTGTCTCGTGCGTACACCCTTAATTATGTTTCTGCGAAATTAAATATATTTCATAAAATCTCTTATATTACGGAGGTGAACCCTGAGGATGCAAGAATGGAGTTTGGGGAAGATATCAATAGAATGATCGGAAAATGTAGGAAAAATTCGAAGATATTGTCCTGGAAATAATGGGAGCCTTAGTTAATAATTATGCTATTCTCTTTTCTGTCTTTGTGTGTTTTCGTTTCAGGGACTTAATTAAAAATCAGATTCGGCGTCGTTTTTATTTGTGGACGGACTTTGAGTAAAAAGTCCATATGAATCGAAGGATTTAAAATAAATATAATCTTAAATACAGAAATATGAAAAGTCATAAATGTAAACATTTTACTTGTTGTAGTTATTTCACAGCAATTTTTACAAGATTCGTTATTCACAGGATTTTTCATATAACGGAAATTCGTCACTGGCTGATCCTTAAAAACCCGAGGTGTTTTAAAAGGAAGGAGATATGATACCCCTAGAAAAGGGGAGGGAGTTGCAGGGAAATCACGGGTGTCAATCTTTCATGAATAATTTATGCTACTCTCTTATCTAGAATTCATCAACAATCCCTTCCCTGTTACTTAAGTAGCTGCGGCTGGTTGAAGCGTTGACTTTGATCTCAAGGGTGCAATTTTGCATGGGCATTTTTCTCTCAAGTCAATGGTGTTGGTTGAAAGCCCTTGTGGTGGCACAGGACAGGATTCTGGATTCGTGCTCGCTCATTATTATGTAGGCACAAGTCAGTCAGTAGTCACTCAGGTTATACATATAAACCAGAAAACATCCTCGGTGAAATAAATAGAGATGGCACGGAGATTTTGAGTAGAAAGAAACATTTGTCCAAAGTATTCCTATGCTGTATAAACTTTTTGCTTGGCTTTTCACGTTCAGAATACCAAATAGAGATGATGGTTGTGAAGATGCCAACCAAGTGTTCCTTCTGCAGTGCGGTGCTGTGCTCGAGCGTTCCCTCCGACCGCTGCAGGACAAACTCAGGTTTACAACATATTTGGTGGTAGCGCCTTTAATTACCTCCGCTGTGAAGATTATTTTGTTACAGCTGAGTGAATGAAATGGGGGTCTTGATCACACCATGCGCAGCATCAATCATCTCATTTGCAGTGAACCCGTCATCCTCGGAGTAAAACAGGTTCAGCACTTTCATCATATTCCAAAACAGGTTCCTACATGCCCTTGGAATCCCACTGCCCTTCTCCCTCAACACTAATTCTCTCAGTTGCACTTGATACCTGCCGATTTTAGCCTTTATTTTTACAGTGGCCTCTTCTTCAGTCGTACCACCCCCGTCTCGGATCATGTGCAGTGAGATTGCATTCAGTTTCCCCTCTCGAGATTCTCTCTGCACCGCCATTATGACAAAGCTGTATTCTCAGTCAAGCCTTCAAGGAAATGCATGTAATTTGGTTCAGAATGAATTTTACCTGAAAGCTTCTCCAATCATTGAGCAGGCGGCCGCTGGTGCTCAGCAACTTGTAAAGGTCATTAAATTCAGGAGATCTGATCGCCACTTCTGAAAGCTCAGGACCAACAAGATAGAGAGCCGGGAGGACTATGGGTCCTAGAGCAAATGATAAGTAACCATTTGCCATGTATTCATCAAGTGTTGGTGCTGCTTTTGTTCTTGACCACTGATACTCTTTCAACATTGACTTGACCAAATCCAACCACTGCAATGCAAGAACAAGCATCAAACAAATCATGACTTCCATTTGATGTCAACATAACCTAACAGAAAGCACGACCAAACAACAAGTAAGAATTTCCGTCTCACTATTTCGACAACATGACTCGTCACATCACGTCCTTGCTTTCTTAATGCTTTATCTGCAATCTCACAAACAGTATTGTATATTGCTGAAAATAAGATCTCAACTTTTTCGGAACAGAAATCAGTCTTCCAATCTATATGCCACCTGTGTTTCATTTTGGATAAATCACATTAGAATGAGAACGATGTTCCAGGGAACACAGGAAACAAGAGGGATATGACATATACTTTTCAATCAATTGGACGAGGTTTACAAGCTCCTCCTCGGAACCTCCAACATCATAAAAATCATCAACAACTGTGGTAAGAACTCCATTTTTGACCCATGATATCCGTGCATCAGACAGTTCAGGTTCAAAAAGAGTGGCTGCACCAGAGAAGTAACAATGGCTCAACTTCTGCCTCGCAAACGCCAGCTTGTCCAATTTCATATCTATGATCCACCTGTTATATGACATATAGAGGATGTTACTAGACCAACTCACTTTTTCTTAGGTATATATACTACAATCTTGAACACTGGGAACTGCATTATTGCCCAAAATCTTAGACAAGGACATTCACCTCCCAAGATGTTCTAGTTCTTCGCGATGTACTGATTGGCACTTATTGAAATCTTCAATGGCCACATTAAGAAAGTCTTCGGTTCCCAGATTCGGACAGCTAGCACGAAGTAGAAGCACAGAAGAACGAGAAATTAGGCAAAGCATATATTATCAACAGTTAGATGATTCCAGCCTTTTCACTCGTAATTGCTATATCACTAGGGGAAAAAATGCATAGGTGTACCGGTAAGAGGATTTTAATATCCTTGTACAGTCTATATTGAAGTGCTCGATACTTCTTCTGTTAGTCAAGCGCTGCAAATCCGCGTGGTAGGGGAACTTGAGAGCATCCTGAACCTGGATTGAAAGCACAAGTTGTTAATTATTTTTCTGGAAATCTCAAATTAGTAACAGCCTGGAAACTTGAGAGCATCCCGGGGACATTATATGTGCCAAATAGTCACAGAAACTACCTCGGCAGCCATAATTTCACCAGGGGTACGTGTGTAAGTCATGCCATAGGAGAAGTCCTGCTTGAGGAATTGAGTAGCCCACAAATTATATTTTCCTAGAAGTAGCTCATCGGGATAAGCTATCTGTGAAGCTCTGTACAATTCTAAAGCAGCCTCTGCATCCCTCGTATATCCATCAATTGAACTGAAGAAACAATCTTCAATGCAGTGAGCAAATACATCTGCCACAAATTTTAAGTTTATATTGAGTCCTTCGAACTACCAAATACCAAAAAAAAATGAGTAGCCAGTTATTACCTGAAGACACGTCATACCCATTAGTCCGCAAGATCCGAAATGACATTGCACAGGTCGCAGGATCTAGGAATACTTCTTCGTCTCCCTGCAGCCAGTATCTGTTGGCAGCTAATTTCATGATTTTCCGGCGTGAATCAAGAACCAAAGACATGTAATTATATCAAGTAGACCTTCCATGTAAAGACTGGGAGCCATAATTCAAGAAGGCCACATCTGCATTTGGAAATTGAGAATGCCAAGTTACCTGTATGCTTCATCCAGTACAACTTTAATTTCCTCCCTGAAATGGCGATCAACCCCCAATCGTTCAAGAGTGTCGACCATACAAAGACGAGGGTATATGTGCAGGGGATAAATGGTCGGGACTGAACAGATGGATCGGAAGTTAACAGCTATTTTACCATGCCAAGACAACAGAAATCAGAAAACAGTTCACTTTTTTTAATGAACCTGAGGCGCCAAATTTTTGCACGACAGAATTAAGGTAATGGAGACAATCAGGATCATGAAGATGGCGGTAAGCAGCAGCTGTTGCAGATGGGGAATTAAACAACGAGCCATTCTTTCTTTTGTACTTGATGGCCATTTGCCAGTCCTGTATGCTTCCAATCCCTTCTGAAGCGAATGCCAAGTATGCTCTCCTCCTTCCTTCCAGGTTGCTGCTGTAACCGCTACAAGGTGGGTGGAAATCAAGAGAAAGGCGGTAGGATTTCAGGAACGGGATCTCTTGTTGGTGCTAAACTGCAGATTCTGAAGTCTCACATACTCGCAGCAAAAACAGAGAATAGGGATCATACCATTGGAGCTCGGGCGCACGTGTATCGGACATTGCACTGACATCGACAGATCTCAGTGGGACGTTCAAGTTGAGACTTTTCGCATATTCAAGCATGCCCGGGAATATAATGTCAAATCCCAGAGGAGTATGCTGCTTAGGATCAGTGATAGCAACGGAGTTGGATTCGATAAATTGAAGGCCTGCAAGGAAAAACAAAACAGGAACAATTTAAGAAAGCTAGACAAAGAGAAGATGATGCAAGAAGAGTAGTGGTAGTGAGTGAGTCGGTGACCCACCCTTATGGACGAGTTGGTCAGCAAGGCCCCATTGCTTAAGAGCAAGGACGCACGCCAGCGTGGAGGAGAGAGTATCCTTGAGCAAGGAAGGATGAAGAGGAAGACCCCCCCAGGAGCCATCACTGAGTTGATTATCCGCGACCCACTTGACGCACTGAGGGAAGCAAGCGAGTTGCGGGGAGTTGGGAGAAGGCAGCATCGCCACCCAGGCAGTATCGTAGGCGGAAGAAGAGAGCTCAACCTTGTCAAACATCTTCCTAATTCTGTCTCCTCCGGAAGACTGTTGTCACCCCACCCCACCCCCATACATGCAAGTTGGTTGTCAGTTTTATAGCATTCATTTGGTATGTATGTATGTATGTATGTATTTGTTTTAGGATCGGAGACAGAGAGAATTCGGAAATACCGGGAGGAGAAGACTGGAGTTGAGCTTGGAGGGCGGCTGAAATTCTGTTGGCCCAGGAAGAATAAGAATAAGAAGAAGTTAATAAGAAGAAGACAATCGAGACAGAATTAGAATTGCAACTTTGGGAATCAGAAGTGAAGGCAGGCACCTGGTAGAGGAGGAGGAGAAGGCGGGTTCCGGAAGCCAGGACCGCCGGAAGCGGTAGACATGTTGTCCCAAGTCGGAGGAGGAGGAGACCGAACAAGAGGACTAGAGTAGTTGGTTGTTGGTGAGGCAGGCGTGCGGGTGATAATTATTTATTTATATATATAAAGGTTAGTTCGTCTGCACAAGATGGAATACTTTTTCAAGTGCGAGCGAGGGAGCGTGTCCAAAACCCCCTATGATACGCTTTGCTCCCAATTTGCTACTTTGTTTGGACTGACAACTGATATATATATATATGGTAAAAAAAAATTTTAGTTTTCAAAAAAAATAAATGGTAAAATTTTTAACTAGTTCAATTATTAGGGATTGTAACTTGTAAATATATGATACACTACTTGTTATGGTTATGATTAATAAAATTCAAACTTATCAGGAAAAAAGTTTAATTAAGGTTCTTCTCCTCAATTTATGATATAAACAAGGAGAATTTTTTCAAATAGCCGGAGTCCCACCCAAATTCACCAAAAATATGGGCCGTCCTTCCTACCAATATCATATTAAAATACCCCATTGACCATTGCCATCTCCCACTCATTAACCATCTGGACGTGGACGTGGACGTGGACGTGACGTTAAATAAATTTCTCCTATTTGTCGTCCAAAATGGAGGAATAATGGAGGGTCGATCGGCATTAAGATGAGGAGGATCTCCTCTTTGTCGTGTTGCGCTCGCATTAGGATAGTTGTCGTCTATTTCTGGATGACCCACTAGCCGCATTTGAGACGACAGACAGATACATTACATTACCAGATGAGATGAGATGAGATGCATCCAAGTTTTGGTGGGAAAACAAACCAACCAATCCTATCCACAACACAAGTGAAGGGAGCTAACTTGAGGAAGGCCCAAGGTGAATGAATGAAGAAGGCTTCATCATCAAAGAGTCTGTTGAGCCTTCATCGGACACAGCCTAAAGGCGTTTCGATTTGCTGGTCAAAGTTTGTTGGAAACAAGTGTTTCTTCATTCTATTACATCGTTGTCGCATTCATTACATGACAATGGAATATATTACATTTACATTACAAACAGTGGATGTGTTATTATTCTCTATCTTGATTTTTTGCATGAAATCTACGAACAAGCTCTAGTCCTCCCTCTACTGCTTCGATTATACAAATTGACACCGCACTACATACATTAAACATTACAAGCTATGTGACCAAAAAAGAATAAAACAAAGGTACAAGCCGATTGATGGGAAGGTCGCACGATGGCAAATACGATGACCGGGAGCTCTGTTCCATGACAAATACGACGGATCTCCGAGCCGCCTGAAAAGAGAGAACCAGCTTGAGTTACATATAATATACCACACGTTTTGAAATTAGACCCAGAAAATAGGCAAAACAAAAAAAAAGAGGTAATAATTTGTTAGTTAGGATTGCAGAGGTAGCTTAATGTTAAACCGTTTGTTGCCAAATCTGGTAATTGTGATTGTCCATAGTCAGTCAATCCCCAGAGCCTTATTGGTTCTCTGAAGACTGCCAGTCGACGGCAGAGACATCTAATATCTAACCCTTAATGAGAGTGTAGGAATGTAAGTCACAAAATTCAATCCTATTTCGTTCCCTACTCTTTCCCCGATCCACCTTAACAAGCACAGTTTTAGAGAGAGATTAAGATTGGTGAAATATGAGGAGATTAAGATCCACCTTGGCTTGATGAGATAGATAGGCAAGGGAGAAGCACTACCCTCCAACGGTGAGATAAGCAATGCCCCCAGAAAGTCAATTCTTTCCACCAAGCCAGCTAGCTGTTGAGAGCACAACTGAAACTGCATCCACAGTCACCTATCCTTCTCAAGTATCTATGAAAAGTTTGCCGATGCTTTCTCTAAAGCCGTTCAGAGTCTGCAAGTTGGTGATGGCGGCTTTCCCTTTCACTGCTACCGCGTTTCTTTTATTAGTTTTCCTGTCTTGATGATGAATCTACACTGTATGTATGTATCTGTTACTAAAATTGCTTTAGATTTCTACAACATTGTAGTTGCTGCCAAATTCCTCTACACTACTACTGTATCCATTCAAAAGAATATGATGGAGATGCACTTGATTCTCTCTCTCTCTCTCTTAATGCTATTGACGATCTGAGATTGGATTATAATTATTTGGATTCGAATATTTGCTGCACGTCAGGGCCCCTTGATCAGTGAAGATAATGCTGAATTCGCTTTCCCGAACGTAGATTCCTCCCCCTTTCATCTGTGATTTTCTCCATGTCCCCTTGCCTATAGAATATATACACTTTGTGATGTCATGGAACATTTTCAACAGCTTGAATCATTTGTAGGAGATGCCGTTTCCAAGGTCTGTGTTACCTAGTGTCAGTGTAATACTTCCCCCTCTAAGTTCCCCTACTTTTAAAGGATTGGAGTGGATTTTTTTGCGGTGAATCTAAATGGCAAACGTGCAGCTCGCAGCATTGTAGTTTAGGTTTAATGGAATACCAGAAAAATATGTAAATTGCCTCTGTTCATGGGACAAAAGTAAGAAAATAACCAGTATAGTACTAATTTGAATGTCCTAGATTGAATTAGCACGATAAGTTCAAGCATGCGTCCTTGCATATTATCATGTATTTTTTTTTGGTGGCGCATACAATCACGTACATAACATACTTTTTCCTATCCAGCTCTGTCATAATATTATAAGTAAATAAGAAAAGAGTTAATATTGCTGCATTATTTCTCAACGGCTTTCTGGATTACGGTATTCCTCATCTTCTCTATCTTGTCCTCCATGTCATGGTTATAGATTGTGGTCCAATTATAGTTGAGGGCTCTTGTCTCTTTTAATCATATATTTATTGTTTTCAGGGAGCAAAAGTTGTTCTTGGTACAAAAAGACAGTCTTGGAATGTGCTTCAATGAGCATCCTACTGTCATTGTCGATGTCAACAATAATATGCTCATATAAAGAGTAATTATGACAAGTGTACTATGTCCTGTGAGGCTTGATCACGTCACAATGCCGCTGTTATGGGCTGCATTCTTCTTCAGTTGCCGCATGTTTTGAAGTGAAATGTGTTAAGCCTAAATTAATATCGGCCTCAACGTCCAGTAACGTCATGAACTTTTAGATGTTCCTTCTTCGTATCAGGTGATGAGGCACCCCAACTGATTGAAAATAATATTTTGAGATCCCGTCCTTTTATGTTATTGATGGGATATTCTCCCTCCGTGCCCTTTTTGAATTGCCTAAGAGAGGAAGTTCAAAGCAGAGGAGGAAGCTATAAGCATCGATAGTGACACCAATGCTGGTGCATTTTCTAGGAGTCGTGATCGAACTACAAGAATTTGGTCTCTCTTTCTTTTACATATGCGGCTAATGAATTTGGAGATTGCAAGAGATTTCAGTTCATCTCCTCCTGCTAGAAAAAAAATGATGGATATTTCAGTCATATGCCAATTTGAATGATTCACCATCAGCAGTATGTCGTTGTTGTGTATTATTATGATGCAGATTTGGCTACATACTTATTCACAAACAATGTTCATGGCTCGCGTGTGAGCGAGGCTCTAGATGAAGGACTAATTTCAACGAGGTCAGTGGTCCGTCCTTGTTTACTCATTCCGGAAAGAATCAAGAAGAGAGGGTTGATAGGCAGGTCGATATGTGAGTACGAGTGTGAGTATTCCTTCTTAATTAATTGTTGATGTGCTCTCTAAATGTATTATAATGTGATTGGTGATTGTATGTTATCGACAGATGAAGTAGGTGTGGTTAGTTAGGAGACATGAACAGGAAGGAAAATCTACTAGTCTACAGTCCCTTGGAAACTTGTATTATCTTTTGCCCCTGGTGTTTGGCATATTCGTCTCTCACTTTTCTGGTATTCGAAAATCGATTAAAAATTCCTCTAGTTTGGAAAAATTATACTCTAGGGCCCCTCGCTGACATCAGTAACATTTTTTCAATTTTTTAATTGAAATGACTATTATACCTTTCAAAAAAATAAAAAAACTATCTTCTTCAACCTAAAAATAGAAATTCCCAAATAACACCAAACAAATAAAGAGGCAGAACCCATCAACCAAACAAAGGAATTCGTAGATTCAGTAAACCAAACAAAGAGGCAGAACCCATCAACCAGCTCCGCCCACCGTCGAGGTCGTCGTCATCGAGGAGGGCAAAGGGCCAAGCGTCGAGGTCATCTCCGTCGTCCCGCTCCATCTCAGACCACCGTCGAGGAGGGCAAAGGGCCAGGCGTCGAGGTCGTCTCCGTCCTCCTGCTCCAGCTCCGCCCACTGTCGAGGTCGTCGCCGTCGAGAAGGGAAAATGGCCAGGCATTAAGGTCGTCTCCGTCGTCCCGCTCCAGCTCTGCCCACCGTCGAGGTCGTCGCCGTCGAGGAGGGCAAAGGGCCAGGCGTCGAGGTCATCTTCGTCGTCCTGCTCCAGCTCTGCCCATCATCTTCTTCCCCTTTTCCCTTTCTTCTTATTTGAATCGAACTGGGAGGGGGAAAAGTGAAGATGGGAAGGGAATGCTTTTCTAGTTTCTTGATTTCGTGATTAAATTTCTGATTCTGATTTTGGAAGGGAAAGGGGAAGAAGATGAAGGGGAACTGATTTTTTTTGTTCGAAGAGTTTTTTTGCCAAACTAGGGGTATATAAGCCATTTACTTAAAAAAATTGATCGATGATGTCGGATGACATCAGCGAGGGGCCTGAGAGTATAATTTTTCCAAACTAGGGGAGTTTTTAATCGATTTTCGAACACCAGGGGGTGATAGGCGAATATGCCAAACACCAGGAGCCTGCTAGTAATTATCCCTTATCTTTTCTAACAATTTTAGAAGTTGCATAATGTCTGCCCCGCTCACCCACCCTAGGGGTGAGCCAAAAACTAGCAAATTTGTCAAATTGACCGACCGCCAAACCGACTGACTGATAAAATTAAAACCGCAGCTCCAATCGTTATCGTGGTGCGGTTTAGTTTCGGTGTTGGTTTAAAACTACACCGACCGACCGTGAAACTGTACTTAAAAATTACGTCATTTTAGTATATGTATACTATGTGCAAAAATGACGTTATTTTGTTTGAGTATATAACTATTTTTTTTCCAGTAACTTCCTCGATCCTCCCTAAACCCAAACTCTCCTTCCTCGACACATCGACTCACCCCTTCCCGTCAACTTCCTCCCAGTGACCCAGACCTCTTCTGCTCCGGCCAACATCATGGCCTCTCCGAGCTCCGACCTCCACTGTGCACTCCTCCCTCTCTATCCGTCGACCGTCGTCCTCCACAGCCTCAGAAACCCTAAGGTAAAAACCCTAATTTCGTTTCAATTTTATCCAATCTGAGGTTATTGTGTTTTGATTTCTAATTAGTTGTGCATTTGCTCAGTTTTGAGGCCCGTCGTCCACCGTCTCCTCCTTCGCCGTCGTAATGGACAATCATGTAGGGTTCTTTGTAAAACCCAGAATTTAATTTTTACAATTTGGGCCTTTCTTGCACTCTGTAGGGTTCTCTGTAAAACCCAGAATTTGATTTTACTATTGTTAGTAATTGGGTTCTCTGTGTTCTTGTTACATGGAGAATTTATTTTACCTCGTAACAATTCTCTATGTAATTGGGATACATTTGAATCCATTAACGGATTATTATATGTTGCCGTTATTTTGGATCCTCGATACAAGAGCAAGTATGTTAGGGTTTCACTTGCTAAATTATATGCCGAAGCTCAAGCCAATGCATACGCCGATTGAGTGGATGCAATGTTGTCTCTGTTGTATTTGCAATATGAAGAGCGTTCGCGGATAAGCTCGAGATCTAGTTTTGTTGCCTCCACTAGCTCACAACAAGGTGACGAGGTAATGGATCAAGATGATGAAGATGTCAATGAGGATGATGACATAGAAGATTTGAAATTTCGGGATGAATGCGATAAGCAAATTTTGGCAGATATATCAAGTGATACAGTTTCAAATATAGCCAAGTACTTGCAAGATCCATTGGAGGCAACTTCTGATACCTTTGACATCTTGAGTTGGTGGAAGGTTAACGCCATCAAGTACCCGACCATGGCTGATATTGCTGATGAGTGTGTAAATGCTCATGTTTTGTCATATGTTTCCTGCGTGTTTAGTCATGATTTAAGTTATTTTTATTATGTCATGTCAAGTCTTATGATCATTTTAGTACATTTGTGTTCGGGAATGGATTTCTACAAAATGTCATATTTTGTAGGAAAATTGAGCTCAATGAAGATCGTTGGAGGGGTAATTTCGAGAGACTATATTGCAAGAGCCATAACTTTCTGTTCGAGTGTCCGAATTCATTAAATGAGATACCGTTGGAAAGCTTGAAGAGAGATCTACATTTTTTCTTTTATAGTTGAAGCAAAATTCGAAGTGGAAGAATATCAAAAATGCAAAATACCAATATACGACGAAGCTGATCAGCGACCCGGCGAGCGTCAAGTCCATTACAGAGAGTTCCAATGGCGGGCGCCAGGTCCTCAACAATAGATTTTTTGGACTTCTTTTTTAAGATGAGAATTCAATTTGTTTCAGTTATATTCGACTTTTGGCCTCCTGTTTCGGCCTTAGGACTTAAGTTATATTATTTTATATTATTACTTGGCCAGCAAGACTTCCAATTTAGCTTAACCTCCTCTAGGTTTTCCTAATTTCTAGTTAGATTTTTGGTTATATATAGGCCTTAGTTTCTCAAATTTAAGGGAGACGTTTTGACTGCAACTTTGACATAGCCTTTGGAGCTTAATAAAGTGACGATTCCAGTTAGCTACAAGGAAAGGATTGGCAAGGCTTGATCATCACGACTAAGCTTTCTTTATCTCTACCTTTATGTTGATTGCTATCATGCTCTTCATTAATCTATTGTGCTTTGTTAACATACTTAGCGAGTAGTTCTCTTGTGAGTGCGATGCCCTAATTATGTGATTACTTGTCTATGTTGGCTATGGTTTGACTATCTTTCATAGTAGTTGTCAATTGAAAATCTTAATACTTAATCTAACTTGATCACTTAGATTAAGATGTCTAGTTGATAATAATAGACCGGAAGGCATTAGAACCAACGGAAGAGTCAATTGACATGTCTTAAAGTATTAATGAGGAATCTTGATACTAAGAGATAACCCGCTAGGAGTTAACGTCATAATTGCGTATAGTTTAGTTCTCGGACTCATTAATGAGCGGAAGCGTTAGTGAGTATTCGTGAACTACCCTAGCTTAGTTTTATCATCCTAATGAGCGAAAGCATTAGGAAGATTGATGAGTGTGGAAATACTCTATCATCCATGTATGTTTTGGTGTCGATTTTCCATTGTTTCTAGTATTTTTGTGTGTTATGTATCGTTGTATTGTTATATATTGTGCTTTGAACGTTTTAGTGTAGTTCTTGTGATTTTTATTACATTTCGTTCATGCTTATTACTAGGAGACTATATGGTGATGCGAGGAGGATATTGGTGCACTTTGGAGCGTGTCATAGGCGATCGGATCAGCCGGGACAATTGGCGTTTTACGAGACCCAAGAAAGCGTGGAGCAAAACTGACCCCTTGTAACTCAAATACCGATAACTTTCTCATCCGAAGTCCAATGGAGGCAAGCAAGGTGGCGCTGGAAAGAAGACATCCAGACTACAACTTTGTCTTCATGGGATTCTTCAAATTCGGAGTCCAAGTGGGAGAAAAATTGCGTCCAATATTGACCTTCGAATCTGCCAATAAATCTGACGAGTGGGCCAAATTTTAGGATTTGTTTTGGACCCATTTTTGGGCATGAATAGTGAATTTCGTGGCTGGCACTTCCTAAGCCAAAAACTTGTATAAATAACTTCCTTGGCTTATTTTGGAAGCTAAGAATTTTGAGCCTTAGACTTTTAGATATTTTGCTAAAAACACTCACCTACTCTGATCTTTCATCTTGGTGAAAAAAAACTTTAGCTCTCCATTGTAAAAGCTTGTGTAGAGAACTTGAAGGAGATATTTTGGGAGCTTGAAGATCATCTTGAGCTTTCTTTATCTTTCTCTTTTATGTTTATGCTTTGCTTGCTTTGTTCAATGGATGTGTTATGTTACTTGGTGAATATGTGTGAGTAGTTGATTAGTGAGTTTGGTGCCTTGATAGCACCTACTTAGCCAATAGTTTAGGGGGTTAATATGTCTAGGTATGTGTACTAGTTAATGAGCTTAATGCTTAATCTTGTTTGATCATCTTGATTATAAACTTGGTTAATGTTAATCACCGAGAGGGGTTAGGATTAACGGACCATTTAACTAGTTGAGTAGAAACTTATTGATGAGAGATCACCTTAGGTGACTAGTTGTCCAAAGGATGGTGATTATAGTTGGTGATTATAGTTGGTGATTAGTTAGATTAGATGGCTAATTTATCGCGAGAGCATGGTTAGTTCACCTAAGTCTAGTTAAGAATCGATTTAGACTAGTTTGTCGCGAGAGCGTTGATTAGTTACCTTCGAAACATCCGGACCATATCGTGAGCTTAATAAACCCCATAAGCCATTTGGTTATTTAGGTTGTCATTGGTACCAAGCTCACTCTTGTTTTAAGTGTTTAAACCATCACCTTGTTTAGTTGCAATTTTATTTCAAGTAGCATATTGTGTTTGGAATTGACACCTCCATTTCTTATAGTCCGAAACTAGTGGTAGAGTCGAGTTTGCGACCTAGCTTAGTCCTTGTGGGACGACAATTCCTTACTTACTCATTATTGCAAGAGGGGTGAAAAACCTTCCTTTCAAAGATGCACTAGAACACTCCGGGTACTAGTTAGAACTTCATAAAAACCATAGTCTCAATATAGATAGGTAATCCGTAAGGGTATCGTGCTCGTTTATCTCCATTGATTTACAACTCGTCTTTACTTGTGTTTCTAATCTCGTTCGTTTACTTGCAACCTTTCACAACCTTATAAAACTTTAATTTTTCTGCTTCACATAATTAATTATTTAGATTCTATGTTCCAACCTTTACTTCAAGAACCTTACTTCCCACTATATTATTTGTTTGTGCATTTAATTATTTACAATTTTGCGTACATCAATTACAAGAGACGTGCTAGCAATTTCAGTGTCAAGTGTTGCCTCGGAATCTGCTTTTAGCATGAGTGGACGCGTCCTGGACCCTCATCGAAGTTCGTTGAAGCCTAGGACGGTGCAGGCTTTGGTGTGTGCTCAAAATTGATTGCGAATCAAGCAACAAACAAATGATGACGATGAAGAACTATTAGATGAGGCTAAAATAATTGAAGGTTAGTTATTATTAAAAATCAAATAGTTTTCTTTACCATGATATATTGAAGTTCTAATTTAATTTCCTATGATATGCAGAACTCGAGGAGGAATTTGAACCCGAAGATTACAACCTGGACACTGGAATAGCCAATTAGTTGTTGGATCATTTGTTGTTGTATTTGGATGAACTTGCTGTAAGTCTGTAGTCGTCCTTTGAATTGTTGGATCATTTGTTGTTGTATTTGGATGAACTTGCCGTAAGCCTATACTCGTCCTTTGAATTGTTGATTATTTTTTGTTGTATTTGGATGAACTTGAATCATTTACTGGTTTGTTGAAGGGATTTATATATTACTGTCCTTTGATGAATCGTTTGAATTGTTGATTTGTTTATTCAGCCTTTTGGGTTCTTTTTCACCAAAAAATAAAAAAATAGTTTTTACGATTTGGGCATATCCGATATGGGCCTTACGAATTGGGCCAAATTTACGGTTTTAAACTGCGAAATCGCACTGTTAAACTGCACACCACCACACCGTTGATTTTTTAGTAAACTGCCACACCAACGGTGTAAAATTTGGCTATTTCAAAATTGCGGTGTGGTGTCAATTTTTACACCGACACTGCAAAACCGCACCGAACTCACCCCTACCCAACACGTTGCATCACCTTATATTAATTTCGATGTCGTTTTCAGGGCCTCATGGGCCGAGTTCAGCCCAGTTACATTCACATGGACGCTGCTACTACTCTGCCTGACTCGTTATTGTTATAATAAACAAAATACAGAGATTAAACAATAGTGGGCTTCCTTTTCTTCAAAGAGAAACTTTATTAAAGAATCGATTCAAATTTGTAATGCGCAAGTAGTAGCAACAAGAACATTATGTTGTTTGGGTAAACTAGGATAGAATATTACCGTCTGGTATATGGTTGGAGGTGGTGCTATTAGAGCTTAAATTTTGAGCCTAAATGTAATTTTGAGGTGCCCATCTGAAGTTGGAAGAATATTTTCAGATGGGAGATTGTAAAGCGGGTGGCGTAAAGATGCAAATTTCACATTGGAAAGTAGGAATATATTCATTCATGCCCCCAATACTACAAAGGAATATATTCATTCGCTCATTCATCTTTCTTATGCTATGGTAAGGTTGCTCCAATTTCAAGCTACCCTCAAAACTTTACCACCTTGATTGATGCTCATATTCCATTTATTTTCAAATCCTAACTATAACTAAAAGTTAAATCACCGCTTTTAAAACTACAACCGCCATTAGCAATTGACAGAATTCGAAATGCCTCTTGGTCCATATCCCATTCATTTACCGCCTTTTCTTTTGGTAGTCTCTCGCTTTTCATTGCATAGGGATAGAGAATACAAGTGCCAAAATTTTAAAGCAGGCGGGAGGAGCTTTATTCTTGTGCCTGCTGGTCCACACATCCTACAACCATCTTCAATTCATTCAATCCCCAAATAAATAATCGATTTGTTTCCCTCTTATAATCTTTTGCCGATTATTTATTAATTTGTTACATCAAGGCCACAAATCTGCATGTACAAATTACTAAAATAAAATTTGGGCTATTTTCCCTGATTTTATTTAACTAATCAGATTGCTGCAAATTATTCCCTTTTTAGAGGAAGGGGGATCTCCGTTTGATTGCAATAGAAGAAAGCATCATTCCACCAAAAAAAAATATAGAAGAAAGCATCTATTCCTATTTGGACGTGGCCAAACAACATCTATTTTTCTTCTTCTTTTTTCTCTGGTAAAAACAAAGTATGAAGTTATAATTTGAAGTTTAAAGGCTCAGTTAACATCCTAGATTATTAAAAAAAAATACTATGTCATAACTACTTAAAATTGGTCCATTTAGCATCATGTATTTTTTAAATATAAATCAATAAACACTTTTAAAAAACATTTTTTTATTTGTCATGACGCATCATTGTTTCAAGTGGAGTTCGTATGTTCACTGTTTGGTATATATTTTCAACTCCTTTGAATGTGAATATTATTATCCCATTGAAACTCAATGCGATCCAGATCCGTCCTCAACAAAGGTCTCGAAAGTGAGCGGCATAAGCCCCACTTTGAACTCCTCCATGTCCATCCAAGGGTATGTTGTTTGTTTGAGTTGGTGTACTTGATTAGGATCTACTTCAGTCGAGGCAAGTGTTGGACACTTTATCCGTAAGATGAGATTGCCCCGTATATTTCAGTGCGGTACGGGCTAAGGCAATCGTCCCCAAGATACAACGACTGTTTAGGGCGTTTCAAAGAACGTTGCACACGTATCTCGAAACTTTCGGGCGAACCCTTATATACCCAGAACTTTCGGGACTCTTTTCTAGATGAAGAACGGGGGGAGAGGAGAAGACAACAATGCTAGGAGGTGCATGTGCTGCTGGGATGAGGAAATGGCAAGGGAGGCACGCCTATTTATAGGATGGAGGAGGCAGGGAGCCAGCCACCCCGAAGGGACGCGTCCGCTCGGCCAACAGGCTGACTGGCTGCGCTCGTGGCCCTTCGGTGGCTTCTGGATCCTTCCAGGCGCGCCAGGCTGCGCTCGTAGCCCTTCGGTGACGGAACTCGCAGCCCTTCGGCCTTCTGGAAGTCTCCTGGATTTTCCACCCCGTCGTGCCTCTTCGGCGGCCAACCTGAAGGCGCTCGCAGCTCCTCGTCGCTTAGGTAGCTACTCAGCTGCCTCCGGGCCCGGGCAAAATACTTAAGGCTCCTCCAGCTCCTCGCGACGATGCGCACGTGCGAAGTGCCAAGTGCGCCACAAAGTGCCCATTGCGACCTGCGTCCAATGCGCCATGCGCACACGCACGTGCTCGTGCTCGTGCTCGTGCTCGTGCTCGTGCTCGTGCTCATGCTCGGATGGTGCTTCGCACCGTCCTCGCAGGCAGCTAGCGGTGGGTCAGCCTTTTGGGTAGCCAATCAAGTTGAGAGGCAAGGAGGGAAATTCCTTATAAACAAGAAAATCCTCCTTGCTCTAATCAATGTGGGATTGCAACCTTCCATCTCCCTTTGGGCCTTTCTTTTGGGCCTTTCCATTGTTGGGCTTGCATTGAATAAGGAATTTCCTTGTTTATAAGGAATTTCCCTCCTTGCCTCTCATCCCCCACATGAATGATGATTAATGCATGCAGACTCTAATCGAAAGTTCTGACGTGTTATTATTGCATCGAGATAGGTAGCTTGCGGCTTTGAACCTTCTCTAGTAATATGTTATCGGATTTACTCGCTGCTCGGTGAACGTGATGTTTTGAACCGTCAGCTTTTGGTGTAAACCAAGACAATAACATTTACACAATAATAACCCTAGTATATTTAGGTTCTCACGTTGTGTCTATTTCGGCCATGGACCGTATCTTGGATTCGTAAGTATTTTTCCCATTTGAAGCGGCCTCACTTCACACTTACATAGGTGATCTCCTATCAGGAGTATCCTGCCATACTCCACCTTAATCAAGGTATAGGAATTATTAAAAGCGTAATGCTTAACCTTACCACACCGCTGCAGGCTAATACCTGGGCAGCTTCTGAGAATGAGATAGGTTCCAGGTGATTAACTGAACCCTCCATAACTTAGTTGTCTCATTGAACCAAGTTTGTGGGATCTCCACACATCATGCTTGAGTTACCGCTATGGACGTTCTTTATTGTGTGGATTTTAATCCCATTCCCCTTACTGCGTTGTACATTTGATCTCTATTGATTCCTTTCGTAAAAGGATCAGCTAAGTTGTCCTTGGACTTTACATAATTAATGGTGATCACCCCACTAGAGATCAACTGTCTAATGGTATTGTGTCTCCGACGGATATGTCGAGACTTTTCGTTGTACAATGTACTTTGTGCTCTCCTGATTGCAGACATGCTATCACAATGTATCAATACGGGAGGCACCGGTTTACTCCAGCACGGAATATCCTCTAGGAAGTTTCTGAGCCATTCAGCTTCTTCCCCAGCTTTATCTAGTGCTATAAACTCCGACTCCATGGTGGATCGAGCTATGCACGTTTGTTTAGAGGACTTCCAAGACACAGCTCCTCCTCCTAAGGTGAATACGTATCCACTCGTAGATTTGGAGTCCTTAGTGTCTGATATCCAGTTTGCGTTACTGTATCCTTCTAATACAGCTGGATATTTAGCATAATGTATGCCATGGTTTATGGTATGTTTTAAATACTGTAAAACCCTTTCTAGAGCTAGCCAGTGATCTTTTCCTGAATTACTTGTGAATCTACTAAGTTTACTAACTGAGTACGCAATATCGGGACGAGTGCAGTTTGTTAAATACATCAAGCTCCCGATAATTTGTGCATACTTCAGTTGAGATACTGGGTCCCCTCGATTCTTGGCTAAGTGTAGATTCAAATCTACTGGAGTCTTAACCGGAGGTTTGTCAAAAGCTTCAAATTTCTTGAGCACGCTTTCCACGTAGTGGGATTGCGTCAAGATAATTTTGTTAGCTTTCCTAGAAATTTTTATTCCTAGTATGACGTCTGCCAAACCCATATCTTTCATGTCAAAGTGGTTCTTTAACATGTTCTTAGTTTTCACAATAACCTCTTTATTACTTCCCATGATTAGTAAGTCATCTACATAGAGACATACAATTACGTAAGCTTCAGGTGTGCCCTTAATGTAAACACATTTATCGCACTCATTGATCTTAAATCCATTTGACAGCATTGTTCCGTCAAATTTCTCGTGCCACTGTTTCGGCGCTTGTTTTAGCCCGTATAGTGACTTGACTAGTCGACACACTTTATGCTCTTGACCGGGAGCCACAAACCCTTCAGGTTGCTCCATGTATATCTCCTCTTCCAGTTCTCCATTTAGGAAAGCTGTTTTTACATCCATTTGGTGGATCTCGAGGTTATAGAGTGCTGCAACAGCTATGAGTACTCTAATCAATGTGATTCTTGTGACAGGCGAATACGTGTCAAAGAAATCATATCCCTCCTTCTGCTTGAACCCCTTAGCTACCAATCGAGCTTTGTACTTGTCGATTGATCCATCAGCTTTGTATTTCCTTTTTAGGATCCACCTGCATCCCAAAGGTTTACAGCCCGGTGGGAGATCCACGATTTCCCACGTGTGGTTTTGCATAATGGATTCTATCTCACTATTGATAGCTTCCTTCCAGAGAGGAGCATCTGGACTGGACAATGCCTCTTGGATTGTCCTGGGTTCATCTTCTAACGCATAGGTTAGATAGTCCGGACCGAAAGATTTGGTTATCTTCGTCCGTTTACTGCGTCTAGGTTCATCATCTTTCTGATTTGACCCTTGCGTAGTCTCGTGAGCCCTTTTCTTCGGACTTGCTTCCTTTCTTTCCTTATTAGGAAAGCTTTCTTCAAAAAACGTTGTGTTCCTTGATTCTATGACCATTCCCGTGTTTATCTCAGGGTTTTCAGATTTATGCACCAAGAATCGATAAGCACTGCTATTTTGCGCATATCCGATAAAGATGCAATCAATGGTCTTGGGTCCTATTCGCACCTGTTTAGGCTTAGGTACTTTGACCTTTGCTAGGCACCCCCACACTTTAAGGTAACTGTAGGAAGGCTTCCTTCCTTTCCATAGTTCATATGGGATTTTGTCCCTTTTCTTGTGTGGTAATTTGTTTAGAATGTGGTTAGCTGAGAGCACAGCTTCCCCCCACATGTTCTGGGGTAAGCCCGAGCTAATCAACATAGCGCTCATCATCTCCTTAAGAGTTCGATTTTTGCATTCAGCTAAGCCATTTGATTGAGGTGAGTATGGAGCAGTCGTCTGATGAATAATGCCATGTTCTTGACAGAGTTCCTCAAACGGAGCTACATATTCTCCTCCTCGATCACTTCGGATCATTTTGATTTTCATGCTGAGTTGATTTTCAACCTCATTCTTATATCTCTTAAAAGCATCAAGAGCTTCGTCTTTGCCCTTTAAGAGATACACGTAACAGTATCTCGTGCAATCATCAATAAACGTGATGAAGTATTTCTTCCCGCCTTTAGTTTGCACGTGTTTCATATCGCAAGTGTCCGTATGAATTAATTCTAAAGGCGTAGTACTTCTTTCCACTGAATGGAAAGGTGCTTTGGTCATTTTAGCCTCCACACATACTTCACATTTATCGGACGGGTTGAATTCTAGATTCGGTAATAAATTTAAACTTACTAACTTTCTTAGCGAGTTTAGATTTACGTGTCCTAATCTACCATGCCATAAATTAGAACAATCGGCCAAGTAAGAAGAAGCATTAACTTTATTTTCACCGTTAAAGGTGCGATGTACAGTTATTACATTCATCTTAAATAGCCCCCTTTCTAGATAACCCTTTCCTATGAATTGACCCGCTTTGGTCAGTACAAACTTATCAGCCTCAAATACAAGCTTAAGACCGGCTTTGCTTAACAGTGAGCCAGAGACTAAGTTCTTGCGGATGTCCGGGACATGCAGCACATCCTTGAGGGTCAGCTCCTTTCCTGAGGTCAGCTTCAGGACCACCTTTCCCAGACCAACGATCTTGGACGTTGCAGAGTTTTCCATGAACAACTTTCGGCCGGTGATCGGGATATAGTTCGAGAACATCTCCTTGTCCGAGCAGACGTGGCGGGTAGCTCCAGTGTCCACGAATCACTCTCTCGGATTGTCCACCAGGTTGGCTTCAAACACCACAGCTGACAGATCCATCTGGGATAAGTCTTCAGCCAGGTTAGCCCTTCCTTGGTCGTCCTTCTTCGGCTGGCGACAGTCCTTAGCCATATGTCCGGGTTTCCCGCAGTTATAGCAGTCGCCCTTGATCTTTTTCTTCTTGGGCTTTTGCTCCTTCTGCTTATCCTCGGACTTCTTCCTCTTCTTGCCACTTTTTCCCTCAGCGAGGTGCACGGTGGTCTCAGAGTTGGCCTTGCCTTGCTTGACTTCGGATTTTCGGTTGTCTTCCTCGATCCTTAGTCTCACTATCAGGTCTTCTAGTCCCATGTCCTTCCTCTTGTGCTTAAGGTAGCTCTTGAAATCCTTCCACAGCGGGGGGAGCTTCTCGATCATTGCAGCTACTTGGAAGGACTCGCTGAGTTGCATCCCTTCGGCTTGGATCTCGTGAAGGATCAGCTGCAACTCTTGCACTTGGTCGATGACCTTCTTGGAGTCCACCATCTTGAAGTCGAGGAATCGTCCGACGATGAATTTCTTCGTCCCGGCATCCTCCGTTTTGTACTTCTTCTCGAGTGAACTCCACAGCTCTTTAGCGGTCTTAGCTTCCGCGTAGACATTGTAAAGCGTGTCGTCTAGTCCATTCAGGACGTAGTTCCGGCATAGGAAGTCGCTGTGACTCCATGCATCGAGGGCGTTGATCTTCTGTTGATCTGCCTCATTTTCCGCTACCTTCGGAGCCTCTTCCTTCAAGAATCGGACCAGGTTGAGCGTCGTCAGGTAGAACAACATCTTCTGTTGCCACCTCTTGAATTCGATACCGTTGAACTTGGCCGGCCTTTCGGCGTGGACAGTTCCCGGGACCGCTGGCACTGGTGCTGAGCTTGTCGATGCCATCTTCAAGTACACTATCTCGTCTTACGATTGTTGTTTTTTTGCGTTGGTGTACTTGATTAGGATCTACTTCAGTCGAGGCAAGTGTTGGACACTTTCTCCGTAAGATGAGATTGCCCCGTATATTTCAGTGCGGTACGGGCTAAGGCAATCGTCCCCAAGATACAACGACTGTTTAGGGCATTTCCAAGAACGTTGCACACGTATCTCGAAACTTTCGGGCGAACCCTTATATACCCAGAACTTTCGGGACTCTTTTCTAGATGAAGAACGGGGGGAGAGGAGAAGACAACAATGCTAAGAGGTGCATGTGCTGCTGGGATGAGGAAATGGCAAGGGAGGCACGCCTATTTATAGGCTGGAGGAGGCAGGGAGCCAGCCACCCCGAAGGGACGCGTCCGCTCGGCCAACAGGCTGACTGGCTGTGCTCGTGGCCCTTCGGTGGCTTCTGGATCCTTCTGGACTTTCCACCCCGTCGTGCCTCTTCGGCGGCCAACTTGAAGGCGCTCGCAGCTCCTCGTCGCTTAGGTAGCTAGTCAGCTGCCTCCGGGCAAAATACTTAAGGCTCCTCCAGCTCCTCGCGACGATGCGCACGTGCCAAGTGCCAAGTGCGCCACAAAGCGCCCATTGCGACCTGCGTCCAATGCGCCACGCGCACGTGCTCGTGCTCGGACGGTGCTTCGCACCGTCCTCGCAGGCAGCTAGCGGTGGGTCAGCCTTTTGGGTAGCCAATCAAGTTGAGAGGCAAGGAGGGAAATTCCTTATAAACAAGGAAATCCTCCTTGCTCTAATCAATGTGGGATTGCAACCTTCCATCTCCCTTTGGGCCTTTCTTTTGGGCCTTTCCATTATTGGGCTTGCATTGAATAAATTCATTCAAAACCCAACAGGCTACCCTCGAACCGTGGGAGAAAAAGAGGCCGGGCTGGGACCTAGCATTAGTTAATTTTTTTAACAAGTAAAATCTTATTTATTCAAAAATAATCGTCAAAATAGTAAGTAATTTAATTTACTATTTGTTATACTATTTAGTGCTCGCAAGCACATTTATTTTCACCTAGGTATACAAAAGATAATAACCTTTCTAAAAAGTAGCACTCATTTTCTTAAAATTAATGCGTTAAAATCTTCAGCAATAATCTTCTGACTTAACCCTATGAATTTTGCCACAAGAAGGGGATTTCCCAAGGAGGTCTAACATTAGCTACTTACTTGGGTTTGACCCTTTGTATGTACGGCATGGAGATGTCAGAGATCAGACATAATAGAAACAACAACAAGTACAACATTAAAATAGATTCTTCGAGCAAGGAGGTGTTTCATTTCGACAATCTTCATTTCCACAAAAGGGACAACAGCTTGAACTAGCCAACTTCATCCAAAAGGAGAGAGATAGAGAGGTCCCCCTCCTAAAGTATATGTCAGCTAAATTTAAATAAAGCCTCGGACTCTTAAATCCCTGTATGTATATCTTTAATTTTTCAACGGCGTATATAATTAAACTATTTCCACATAGAGATATGACACCCGCCTTGATTTCACAACTGAAATATTTGAGGTATACACATATTTTATAATCTAAAATATTTATATCAAGTTAATCACCATGCCTAAATGAAGGAGCCATTTCGCTTGCCTAATGAATTACAGACGTCATGTAGATCCAATTCTAAGCCACAAAATCTATACACATAAATAGAATATCTTAATCATGTGCAGGGTCGATTGCGTCGTTACATTTAAAAAAAAAATTGACTCATACATAACAAAGCGTGTCCCCTTCCCTCTAACTAAAGAAAAAGGAGATATATGGAGCCTTAGCTTAAATTGCTGACATTTCTCTTAAAAAATAAATTGCTGACATTTTTTTGGTCGATAATATAGGAGGTCAGATAATGATCGTTTAAGTATTAGATTATTTATATTCAATCCAAATTCTTAAGGTGATGGGTAAATAGATTTTTCACACTTATAAACAAGGACACTATTTTTTTTGCTTAGCATTGCCGGAATCTCAACATGCCCCTTTAAACGAGACCTATTATATCGAAGTTTGTACAGATTTTGACTTCACTTAGAAGCGATAAAATGAGGATTGTGCGAGCACGAGATCAACATGCTATAATACCATGTTAGAATCTCTGTATCCAACCAAAAATCTTAAAATAATTTATAAATAAAATTTTCATACTTATAAATAAATTTATCATTCTTGCACTTGACAATGCGGTATTGTTAGGTATCACACAAATCTTAACATCCATAACTACGGGAGAAAAATTAAAAGTTGTGTACGTGATAGATATGGAAGAATAAATTCGCAAAAGTTTTGTACTTCTTTTGGCGATAGCTAAAGGTACGCTACTACTCCACCGAGATGTGTGTACATATACACCTCACAAGTGTAAAGATCCTCTCTCTCTATCTAACTTAACTTTTTTTTTTGGTCAAGAAAGATATCAAATCGAGAAACCTGCTGCTGCATGTAGGCTGGTATTCCTGACGACTTTTCAAGAACCCGTTACATTTAGCAGCCAATAGAAATTATTGTGCTATGCGACAAAGCTCTTAAAATAAATGCAGGACAATTACAAAATTTACACTGGTCATATATACATAATACTTACTTCATATTGGCTTGACATTATTTGTCTCGAATTCCACATGCATATGATCAATTCATTTAATTTTTTTGTTAATAAGATGATTTATAATAGTATATGAGGTTATTTTCGTCCTTAAAAATTGTACTTCAATCGACAATTCACAGAGAATATATAGGCCGAAAAGCAAAGCAGATAAAGTTTGGGGGTGTAATACGCTAATACTCTCCTCTTTATTGATGGAAAGGGTACTTAGCTAGCTTGCCCCACAATCAATCAATCTCAACATGGAGGAGTTGTAGGAGTGATAAGAAATTTAATTTTGAGTTTAAATATTACGAATATAAAAAAAACATTAAGATAGTCGTTCATAAATAAAATTTTATTAAATATAAAAAGACACATTGAGATAATAACTCTTAAATAGGGTATTATAATGCTCGACTCTTGTGTATTAGGGATTTTATTAGAGAGGGGAAAAGGGAAATGGGAGAGTTGGGGGTCTTAAAAAAGGCACCCTATTCCTGCTGCCTATTTGCATCGCATTCGCGCATTTGTTCTTGAATCTCAAAGGCTGGTTGGGCTTCCAGAGAGAGAGAGAGAGAGAGAATGTTCCATACAAAGAAGCCCTCAAATATGAACAGCGAGAGGGGGATGTGTGTGCAAGGGGACTCGGGTCTCGTCCTCACCACTGACCCTAAGCCCCGCCTCCGTTGGACTGTTGAGCTCCACGAGCGCTTCGTCGATGCCGTCGCCCAGCTCGGCGGCCCTGATAGTACTGCCCTATCCCTTCTCTTCTTCTAACATCACTAGCACATATCTATTTGGTTTCCTACTATTGCTGGCCATATCAATCATTCTATAATAATTGATGAACCTGTGATTAAATTGTCAGAGGCCACTCCAAAGACCATCATGAGAGTCATGGGTGTGAAGGGTCTTACCCTTTACCACCTCAAAAGCCATCTCCAGGTTTCAACATACCACCGCCTTTCTTTCCTTCTTTGTTGCCTCTTTTGCTTTATTTACCCTGGCTGGACTACTTTTGCGAGTTTTTCGATATAGATAGATAGAGAGATTTAGGGTCGGATGTCCCACCCTTTTATTCTATGCGGCGACTTAATCAATGAGATCTCTTGATGATTTTTCAATTTCTTTGTTTGTGTGTTTCTTCTTCTTCAGAAGTTCAGACTTGGGAAGCAACCCCACAAAGAATTCAACGATCACTCCATCAAAGAGGGTAAGACAATGGCATCCAACCTCATCATTTCTAGCTCGTTGGGATGTGTGTATCGATTATCTACATATAGCTCTACTGAAGGGCTTGGTGTCCTGAGAACGTCCTTCTACTTTGGTTCTCAGGACAACCAAATAATTTTTTAACACTCCAAGGGAATTAATTAATGTGTACCAACTACTGTATATGCAGCGTCAGCATTGGAACTCCAAAGGAGTGCGGCGTCTTCTTCGGCCATGATTGGGCGCAGCATGAACGAGTAAGCCCTAATGTTCTTTAACTCAAGTTTCTTTATTCATTGAAATTATGGTTATCCAATTCCAACCCTTACGGAATAAAATACATATCACCCTTTTTTTCTTTGCACTTCGTTCAATTATATGTTGGTCCATCTCACAAATTTCGTTCGACGCATAAAAATATACGCGTGTATGTAAAAATTTGCGGAACCCATGTCAAAATGAACTGACACATGCATTGTTGACACCACCAGGATGCAAATGGAGGTCCAAAGAAGGCTGCACGAACAGCTTGAGGTACATTATTTAATTACTTATCCCTATATTATATAACCTAAGTTTCTTTCATTATTTTTTAATATATAACAAAATGGGGAATGCAATTTATCTACTTGTTAATACAGAAGCCAAATATAAAAGCGTAAGCATATCTAGAAACACGAACCTAATTAACCATAATTCAAATTTTTTGAACGTGCGCAGGTACAGAGACACCTCCAACTGAGGATCGAGGCCCAAGGGAAGTACATGCAAAACATGCTCGAGAAAGCTTGCCAAACCCTAGCTGGTGAGAATTTCGCTTCTGGAAGTTACAATAACAATAAGGGCCACAACATGCACAACCCCGAGATGGGTCATGGGATCAAGGACTTTGGTCCTCTCAATTTTCCCCCCTTTCAAGACCTCAGCATCTACGGTGGCGACCACCTCGGCCTCCAACACGGCTTGGACAGGTCATCCTCACTAGAAGCCTTCAGTGATACCCTGTGCTTGGGCAAGAAGAGGCCCAACGCTTACGGTTCCGACGCCGGCAAGACCCCTTTGATTTGGCCCGACGATCTCCGGTTGCAAGACATGGGAGCCGGAACGGTGTGCATTGGCCCCCAGGATGACCCGTTCAAAGCCGACCACATTCAGCTTGGCCCGCCCAGTTTGGAGAGAGCTGGAAGCACTGACCATTTGGATTCGATTTCGGATATCTTCGAGACGAAGCCGATGCTTCAGGGCAGTGACTTGATGGTAGGGGAAAAGAAAATGGAAGCAGGCGCCAAGCTCGAGAGGCCGTCACCGAGAAGGGCGCATATCCAGGGAGACAGAATGAGTCCCATCATGAACACTGCACAGGGAAGAAACTCACCGTTTGGTTAATTATATTATTACCGTGTCTATTTAACTTAAAATTAGATATATGGCCACTTGATCCGATGCCTAAATGTGACTGACTCGATTCGATAGCAGACATAATTAGGAGTTGAGATGAGGTATAGGATTTTGGTCTTCATATATATATATGTATCATCGTCCCTAATTTGTATTGAATAGTGATAATCATGATGTTGGTATAAAATGCTATTAGTATTATGGCAGTGCGTTTTCTGTTCAGCACTAAGACATCATGATGTTGATTCTGATTAATTATATTTACGATGCATGTCCCTTTAATATGTGTTGACTGTACGCAAATTATATAGATAGATCTATATTTTTCGGTTAGAAGTGGTAAGTTATTTGAAGGTCCAAAACGTAATTTGAGAAGGCATATTGTAAGTTTAATGGTGAATGTAGGTCATGTGTTGCCCCTAATGAGGAAAACTTTTGATGAGTTAGTTGTAACATGCAAGTTAGTTAGACCCATCATTGGCATGAAGCCCACCGATCAAGGACAATGGCTCCGGTACGGTACCCGAGGCGCTTCTTTTTTCCATGGATGGACGAACCAATTTTCCTTTATTTATTCCTTTATATCACGACACACACAAATAAAAACAAACAAACCAAAAGAAGTTTCTTTATTCCCACAAGAGAAGCCGACAGAGAGTATCTTCCTTTGATGTATGCGCTTCTTTTTGGTTCTTTACTACTCCCTCCCCTATTCCTACCATTCTACGTAAGCTATACCTGAAACTATTATTGTTGGGAAACCCTAATTAGCTATACTTGAAATTTATGCGAAGCCGCCCTTGTCCATCTATTATTATAAATAAATTTAATTATTGAGAAGAAATTAATAATCTGTATCGAACTACATGGTTCTGTAAGGGGAAGAATTAAAAAAAAATGCGTGGGTACAGTACGGGCTTTATTGAATGGAGAAGGGTGGGAGGTGTGAAGGGCAAGAGAAGAATATTTAGTCTAATACTAATTAATGAAATACGGGGTTGAATTTGGATTTGTAAAATTTACCTATAAAATTAAGGGACAGTGCAAGTTGTAAGGGAATTACTGCTGGTCTCTCTCTCTCTCCCTCCCCAGTACAGAAGAAACAGGCAAACAAAGCGATGGAAAGATATCGGAGGGGAAAAGCTAAATAAAGAATAAAGACTAAAGGGAAGAATACTACGCACTCCCATGCACCACTCCGCTCTTCGAGGAAGCTTCTATCTTTCCTAGCACAAATACCAAAGCAAGCTGCGGGTCGGCCTTGAAACCTCGTGCCTTTAATTTACTTGACTTAATTATAACTAGTTCACTGCACACTTATTAAAAAAACTGGTTTACTACTATACTAGTCTATGTTGTTGGAAAGTGTCGAGAAAAGAAGCAAATGATAAAAATTGGTCATAGTTAGCGGACGCTAACTCCCTAGCGAACGCTAGGGATGGCAAACAGAATGGGCGATTTTTGAGGACTTAGCGGCCGCTAGGTGGTACTGACAACCGTTTTCTGTTTTGCTCGGACTCTTGTTTTGGACTCCTAGGATGACCTAGATAGATTTCTTGTACACCAAGGGTTCGTCTATTATATAAGGACGTATTACCCAAGGATTTTGTATGGCTTTGTGACTCGGATCCATCAATAAAAATTCTCCTTTTTTCCCGTGGACGTTGGCACTAGGCTGAACCACGTTACCTCTTATGTCTGTATTCTTTGCGCATTTTGTTCTCTTGGTTGCTGAATTCCTAACAAGTGGTATTAGAGCTAAGGTTGGAGGATGTTGGACGACGCGAAGTTTGCTCTTGTGAAGTTCGATGGTTCATCGAATTTTGGGTTATGGCAAAAGCGTGTCAAGGATCTCCTCGTGCAACAAGGATGGTCATCGCACTCTCAGAGAAGAAGCCCGAGAAGATGGAGGAGCAAGAGTGGAAGTAGATGGGGGCCAAGGCAGTGGCTTGAGAAAGGTTGATGTGAAGTTCGAGGAAGAAGACAAGTTATTATTGCTCCTGAATTTCTTACCAGCTTCCTACGAGAATTTGGTTACAACCTTAACTTGGGAGAAGGAGTCCCTGGTGTTGGAGGAGATCACAAGTGCTTTGCCAGGGTTTCATCAAAGGAGAAAAACTGGCGATGAACGAATGGAAGGGCTGGTTGTGAGGGGTAGCCATGGTGGTCGTAATTCCTTACCAGCTTCCTACGAGAATTTGGTTACAACCTTAACTTAGGGGAAGGAGTCCCTGGTGTTGGACGAGATCACAAGTGCTCTGCTAGGGTTTCATCAAAGGAGAAAAACTGGCGATGAACGAATGGAAGGGCTGGTTGTGAGGGGTAGCCATGGTGGTCGTAGTGAAGGAGAAGATGAAAGGGGATCCAAGTTGGGGTCAAAGAGGTTCAAAGGAAATTACTTCGAGTGCAGAAAAAAAGGGCACGTGAAGAAGGATTGTCCGAGAAGAACTCGGGATCGCGAGAAAAAATGATCTGGTTCCATGAATGTGGCCTCTTGCTCGGACAAATTTGATAGTGACTGTCTTTCTGTTTTGTCAGGTCCAAAGTACTCTGATTCCTAAATTTTGGATAGTGCTTGTTCCTTTCAAACGATGCCCAATAGAGGGTAGTTCGACACCTACAAGTTCGTTGATTCATGTATGGTAACTATGGGTGATGGTTCTGATTGTAAAGTTACTGGCATAGGTGATATCAGGATCAAGATGTCGGATAGTGTCGTGGTGAAGTTGCGTGGAGTTAGACATATTCCGAAGTTGGAGAGGAATTTGATCTCATTAGGAGCCTTGGATTATAGCAGGTATGGCTATAAGGTTGTAGGCGGGTTAGTTGAGGTGGAGAAAGATGCTATGGTGGTGATGAAGGGTAAAATATATGCAAGGAATACCTACAGGTTAGTGGGGGGCACTGTTGTAGGTGGAATCACATCTTTGGGTTCTGATGGAGAGGAAAAATGCTCAGGTCATATGAGCTTAGTTCGTATGAGGGAGCAAAGGCTTGACATTAATGGTTTGAGTGTAGTTGGGATTCGCAGAGACATCGATAGCAAGCTATGGTTATTTCGTGGAGGCATGGTTAGCAAGGAGCCATGGTTGTCTCGGAGAAGTATTGTTAGCTGGGCCCCGCTATGGTTGTCTAAAGGGACGTGCACGTCAAATATGTTGGGTAGGTTTGGCATTTTACATGCGAAGCCGTTGGTAGCACCACGGGAGAATCATGTATCTCACTCAAGGCCAAACAATAGAGTTCGAGGCATATCGAGAGTTCTACTTGGTGGAACAAAAGGTTGCCCGTTGTATGCTATGACAAGTAGATTGGTTTGAGGCAAGAAGGTCCAACGGAGAAGCAGTTCGAGGTTGCAGAGCATGGGGCTAACCAAAAAATAGAGGGTGCGTCTATTGGTCGCAAGGTTGCTTCAGCAGGTGGACTTGCTAATTGTGGTTTGATGGATATTGGAGGAAATAGGACAACCAAGCTCGGGAGTTGCTCGAGTTTGGGGGCTGGCTCCAAGTGATTGAACAAAAGGTGGTGAGAAAGTTGAGATGGTCTTATTGATGGCAGTGTATCTATGGTTCGAGGTGGAGTCGGCATGATCGGTTTGGTTTGGGTGGAGTTTCATTGTTCTTCGCAAAAGATATTTTCTCGCCAAGGTGAAGATTGTTCAGAAGTGTCGAGAAAAGAAGCAAATAGTAGAAATTGGTCATAGCTAGCAGATGCTAGCCCCCTGACGATCGCTAGGGGTGGCAAACAGAATGGGCAATTTCTGAGGACCTAGCGGCCGCTAGGCCCCTAGCGACCGCTAGGTAGTGCTGACAGTCATTTTCTATTTTGCTCGGACTCTTGTTTTGGACTTCTAGGACGACCTAGATAGGTTTCTTGTACACCAAGGGTTCGTCTATTATATAAGGACGTGTTACCCAAGGGTTTTATATGGCTTTGTGACTTGGATCCATCAATAAAAGTTCTCCTTTCTCTCGTGGACGTAGGCACTAGGCCGAACCACGTTACCTCTTGTGTCTGTGTTCTTTGCGCGTTATGTTCTCTTGGTTGCTGAACTCCTAACATATGTAACCATATTTTTTCTATAATTCTTAATTAAACTAGAATAATATTCTTGACTTTCGTATTCTATAAAAAAATTTGAACAATGTTCTCGCTACTTGATCTAAGTGTTTATTCGTATGCCAAAAAAGCATTTAGCTTGATTGCACAAAATGTAGATGAATTAAAAGAACTATTAATGTAAAAATTTACCTAAAAGAAGTGTTTTGTTGGACAGCAGAAACATAAACACATATGTCTAGAAAACTCATAACAAATAGTAACAAGAGATAGGAAGAACAAGGACACATTATACGTAATTCCATCAAGTGACCTACATCCACGGGGCCGTGCCGATCATTACTATAATATGTGGAGATATATGGTACATAAGTCATAGGTGAGGCTATACTTCAAGCCTAACTGTCTACTTATACTACAATGACTAAAGCATCAAAATCAAAGAATATCTAACCCATACCTCCTATTTATTAAAGACATCTCTAATATGCTATACAATAGTAATAGAGTTATAAACCATTTAAAGGAACAAACCCTAACATGTTTGTTGGTATATATATTTAATTCTTTTGTGTTTTGGTGCATAAGCTAAAGTATTTAACCATGCGTGCACACATGTACGATATATTTTACTCTAGCGATGTTAACGTTAATATAGTATTTTTTAGATCAATGTATTCTTTTTTACTGTGATTTTTTTCTATTAAATTTTATCAAAGTAACATTTTATTAAGGTCGATTGCCATAACCTTGAAAGAAAAAATTCATAAGTTATAAATATTATATTAATAAACTTTACTTATAAAAAAATAAAATAAGATCCGCACAGTTAATCGCCCAGATTCGCACGAATGTTAGTCGCACAGTTAACTGATTTGAGGAATGTACTAGTTTTCGGCCGGATTCGCAATATTGTCTACCTCTAGAGTGAACATTCGGATTATCTAAATTTGAATTTGTCATTATACGAATTATCCAAATTTATGATTTCATTATCCGAATAAGAATCAGAATAGTAAGTTATCTGAAATTTAAAATTCTAATTTTTTTTTGATACAGATTCGGTAATCTAAAATATCCGAATTAGAATTTCATTCAAACTAATTTTTTTAGAGAAGACAGCGTTTCATTCCCTTCTTCTGCAATTTTCTCTCTCTCCTCCGGTAACAATACCCAACAAAATAAGTAAAAGAAAGAAAGCATCCAGCTCAGACCTAAGGAAAAGATAAACAAACTTAAGAATCTGAAGTTGCTGTTCTAATCTAGAATATTCAATTCTACAAAAAAAAATCTAGAATATTGAAGCGTAGGAAAAAAAATAAAAATCTGTCTCATAAGTCATAACCAGTAAGAAAAGCAAGAGATTTTTAGCAGAGATTTAAGGGTTTGGATGTTTGGAGGCCTCGGTGCGATGGGAACTAGCGAGAGATTTTTAGGGTTTCTTAGTTAAAAATTGGAAATTTGGGATTGACTACCTAGGAGGAGCGACTAGTAAGATATGAAGGGGAAATTGTTATAATTTTTGTGGCGAAAATTAGTTAGGCCCATGAATAACTAATTTGATTTTGCCTATATTTCCGATAATTCGGATAATCCAAATTTACAATTTTGATATTCGAATTTGAGTTCAAATTTGAAAAAAAATTGAATTATCTAAGTCCAAATCTAAAAAAAATTCAAAATTCAAATATTGGATAATTTGCTCGCCCTTAATTGTCGTTATCCCGCACTTGAACTTTATTGAAATGTCCACGCATCATAACTCAAAAAAGCCAGGTGGATAGGAAGGCCCAATAACAGTCATGACCAGCCCAATGATAATATTGGGCCGGAGCCCCCAATAACATAATATGCAGTCCTCCTGACCAATTTAACCTTTATTAAAAGCCTTGGAGAAAATAAAGACAAAAAGAGAGAGAATTTGACGTCAGACAAGAGAAGCACGATTTAATTTCTCTGTCCCCCTCCGTTTCAAGACCCTAAAAAATTAGTCCTAGAATCCCTAATTTCAGTCTGGACCTCGACGCCTGAATATCGTAACTATAATTTACGCTTGATCCAATTTTGAAATTAATTAAGACCATACCGGACAAAATATGATAATATTAAATACCCCAACCAATAAACGGATGTACATATATATGTACGTGCATGGATGTATCTAGAAGCGTCACTCAGAGACAGATATCGGCCGGGGGGATGAAGTGGTCGGAGGAGAGACCCTGGACGTTGAATACGACGTCGTCTATCCGCCAATGCTCCTCCATGCGGGTGCGGCTGTGCTGGTGGGATTCCTCCTCGAAGCGGAAGACGGTGGCCACCGAGCGCCCCTGGTGGGCAAGGAGGACGCCGTCGACGTCCCTGTAGTCGGAAACGCTGCTGCCGATGGTGGTCTCCCAGTAGACAGCGTCGTCTGGGGCGAGCACTCGGGTGAGGTGGGAGTCCTCCAGGTACACAAGGAGGCCGCTCTTCTGGCAGAAGTAGCCGTAAAGCACGTGCCTCAGCACCTCCGCCGCAGAAGCCCCCTCCTCGCTCCTCTCCATCACCGCCTCCCTTTCCGCAGCCACTTTCAGCACGAAGCAGTCGCTCTCCCCGATCCGCTTCTCCCCCAGGCACTGCGCCTTCGCGAACAGGCTGGCCGTGCTCCTTGGATCCAGCCCCTGCATATTTGTTTTGTTTTGTTTTGTTTTGTTTGTACAAGGATTGTTCATATTCATTGGAATTTGAAAGCCATCCATATTCGGGAAAAAAGAGAGATAGAAAGAAGGAGATGGGGACCAGTAGTTATGATTCGGTCGGGTATGGTATAATACCACTATTATTCGAGTACAAGTGTGAAAGGAGTTAAAGGAGGGAGGGAGGGAGCTATGTTTGAAACAGAGCTGCTGACGTCACCAAATACATCTTTGTCCAATGCTTTCTTTCTTGGGATTGCAACCCTAAACCTAAACCCTTCCCACCAATAATTTGCTCTCTTATTTTTTTAAAAAAAATACCAACCAATAATTTGCTACACCTAGGCTACATCTAAGATGAATAACGGGACATTATTGCGGAACCATTTTCATTACCTTAATTATTTATCTAATTCATCATGTTAAAAAATTATTACGAACAAATAATGGGTACCTGGATGATACGGCGGAGAGGCCTGAGGGGGCCCTTGGCAGCATGGGTACCCATCCACGGGGTGTGGCGCCAGACAGTCTTCTTGCCGTCGCTGCCGGCTAGGACCTTGATGCCGGAGACTACGAGCTCGAGGGACCACATCCCCGGTGACATTTGCCATATGACGAAGCACCCGGTGTCGGTGCTGCTGCGGCCACCGAGGGACTTGACGGTCTTGCCGGAGGAGACCTCGGTCTCGCAGCGGATCATCTTCAAGTCACCGGTGGCGTACATGTTCTTGTGGGGGTTGTAGTTGGTGTGCCTCTTGGACAGTATCCCGGTGGCCGCTAGATACTGCTGTATTATGTAATGTGCCACCGAGTTCTCCTGTTGTTTGTTGGTGAGGCGGAGGTGGTGGTGGTTGATGGGAAGGGGGATGGGTGCGAGGGGGCAGCCGAGGACGCCCAGGAGAAGCCTTATGTCGTGGGTGGCCTTGGAAGAGTTGGGTGGTGGAAGGAGGAGGGGGGCCTTGCCCTTGTGAATCCGGAACCACTCACGGATGAGCTCCCAGGAGGAGGAGGTCTCCTTCTTAGAGAAGGCGTCGCATTGGGCGTCGGGGTCTGGACCTTCCACGACAGGCGTCAGTGGTACTTGTTGTTGGGTTGTCGCTGCTCTCACTTGCTTGTTTCTGGCTCTGGAACCCATAATAATAATAATAATTATTATTATAATGTCGCTTGAGCAGCTACTCTCTAATCTCTATATTACGGATGGGTGGTACGATCACCCATTTATGAACGAACACAAACACTCTCCCATATTCCCATTATATATACTATAATATTAATTATTATTTTATTATCATTTATATGGAGATCAAAAGGGTCGGTTTATTTATCTGCTCAACGCCTGTATCTACTATCCTATATTTTTTTTTGTAATATTTTTAGTGTACTACTATACAACTATTCTTTTTCAGTGTTTGGGCCGCCTGCCTTATTCTTTACGCTTTATTCTTGCCTCTTTCCGTTTCGTAGGCCCACTCCTCTCTCCATCTATCTCCGACTCCGAGTGCTATTCTAGTCAAGGTTATAGACGGATTAGGCCATATCTATTAATAGCCCAATATCTCCATTTGGTTGCCCAATTGCATTCATTTAAGGTATCTATCTCATTGGATCATCTCTTTTTTTAATAAAATAATAATTTCCAGAATAATACATACAGAGGGGGTTTGGATTGAGCACGGAGTGAAGGGATTGATTCCGTACGGTTTGGAGTGAAGGGGGACCGCAGTGGCAAGCGTAGTTATGTGATAATGGCGAGTGCAGTTATGTGATGATGGCAAGCGCAGTTATGTGATAATGGCATGTGTATTTTGTGACAGTGGCAAGTCCCGTTGATGATAATGGCGCGCGTGGTTTTTTTCATTTTGGTCCCCCATATTTTAGCATTTTTGCAAAAAGGTCACACTGGCATGCGTAGTTATGTGATAGTGGCATGCGCAGTTATGTGATACTGGCATGCGCAGTCACGTGATAATGGCATTTGTATCCGGCCTGCGTTTGTGCGTGGCTTTTTTCATTTTGGTCCCGAAATTTTAGCGCGTTTGCAAAAAAGTCCCCGCGTGTCTTCATTCCGAACGGTTCGGAATCTGAGCATTCCGTGCCCAATCCAGACCCATACAGAGGGAGGTCTCCCTGAGATTGATGTCATAGTGGGAGTGCCGTATCGTATGTAGTAGATGCGCCGAGGATTATTAGTTTCCAAATCCTCGTGATCTCCGCCGTACAATTTCAAATATGTTGGATGGGATGAGACGGAGTCGGCGTCACGGGGGCAACCCAAATGGATCCTGCCTCATTTTATTATTTGAAAAATGTCATAAAATATATCCCAATCACAATCCCAATCCCAATCCCATATAGTGTTGTTGGTTGCAAAGCGTTCAAATGTTGTTTTCGGTGGTTGGCATTTCCTTGCTTCCCCTCTACACAAAATATATATATTTAGTTACTGCAAAACCCAGCTATTGGAAATTTTCTATTTTAAGTCAATGTTGGACGTTTGACTAAAATGAAGCTATCTAAACTTCTAAAGTATTCGATACACATTGACCCAAAAGTAGTCAATCTTCGTCACCAACCCCGGGGCAGGCTCATCCGGCTCAGGATTCCGAGACAAGCCCGTTACCACTGGGCCCAATCTCGATCCACAGCCCCGCCCGGCAACAACAACATGCAAATAATTAACTGCTTTATTAATTTGTGGGATTAATTATAAGTTAATAGATGAGATGAGTAGCCATATCAGCCTCCTAATTACAAGTTACTTAAGAGTGTTGTACGCATTTAATTATTAATTGTAATTCCTTTTGGTTTTATTTTGTGCGAAGAATAAACTGAGAATCCCTTCAAATTATCCATGTCCCTGGCCGACTCCATCGTGGGGCGCAAGGTATCAGTCACTATTCTCTCCTCTTTTTTTCCCTTCTTTATTTTGTGTCGGTTCTTAGTTTTTGTTGCGGTCTCAGACTCTCAATTGATGATTTTTATGTACAACGCGAAGAGGAGGCATCAGCGCCGCATTAAGCTAGAGTTTTTTTTAAATGGATTAATATATATAAACCTCAAATATTTACACCAAGAACAAAAAGCTAGAGTAAGCTAATTGTAATTATATGTTATCCCCTCTATCCTTAAGAGATTACATGTACAAAAGTAGATCTTGGTGCCCGAAATTCAAAGTAGAGTTAGTCCATCTAAGCCACTCTTGGACTCGGTAAGTAGTAGCATAAATGAGAAGTTCTCGATCGCACCTTTCTCCTCGAAAAATTGTACCATTCCTTGCTAGCCAAATCCCCCAAAGAATAGCACCGTATAATGCATACCAAACCTTCTTAATCATCCTACCATAAACCAAACCTAGCCATTTCTCCATAGACGAGAAAATTCTCGAGCTACCGCACCACAAAATGCCAAGACGGTGCGCAAAAGAGTCCCAGATACTTCTAGACAAGGGACACAGAAGAAAAAGATGGTTTATGCTCTCGTCGACATTGCCACAAACAGGGCAAAGAGAATCCCGTTGATCGAGCATTCTTCTTCGGATGAGGACGTCTCTTGTACGCAATTTGTCTTTCATAACCAACCAAATGAAGCATTCAACTTTGAAGGGAATATTTCCTGTCCAAATCCTTGCTGCATATGGACAAATTTGATCTTCAAGCACATCAGCATAGTATTTCATTCTCAATGTAGAAATGGAGAAGTTTTCCCCTAAGGAACTCCATTGCAGTTCATAATTTGTCGAACACCTCAACCTTACACTCATAAGCAGAAGCTTTAGATTGCACTCCTCATCTTCCTCCCAAGACCGAAGAGATCTTCTCCAGGATAAGTTTCATTGCCAGTTGGAACTAAGCCAGCTACCACACTCCACAATTCTTGCTTGTTTCTGAGTAGAGAGGAGGTAAAGTCTAGGAAACCTCTCTTTCAAAGTACAATCAACCAGCCACTCATCCAACCAAAAATAGAACTGATTGCTGCTGCCAATGTGCAAATTAAAATCGGAAAAGAAGTCACCAAAGAGTACAGAGTTTGCTATTGAAACTTTACAGATATCAGCCCAGGTACTTCCCACCAAAGCTGAGGGGAAAGATAGGGAGTGAGCTGGATCAAAATCATAAATACCCGATGCCACTTTTGCGCAGAGAGAGAGTCCGGATTCTTAAGAAAATGCCAAATCCATTTAATGAGTAAAGAATTATTCTTGATCTCTAAGTCTTCAATTCCCAGCCCCCCGTATTCATTTGGCTGGCATACGTCACTCACTTCACAAGGGAGGATTTCTTGAGTTCCAAGTTCCCTAACCAAAGAAAAACTCTCATTCTTTTGTTAATGTGTTTGACCACCCCTGCTGGCATCTTGAAGATTGACATATGATAAATTGGAAGGGACGAGAGAACAGACTTGACCAACATCAATCTCCCTCCCAAGGATAAGAGGTAGCCTTTTCAGTTTGCAAGACGTTTGTCCACCACCTCCGTGACCATGTTCCAATTTCTGATAAGTCTCATACTTGAACCTATAGGAAGGCCAAGATATTTAAATGGTAACTGGTCAAGCTTGCATCCCCAAACCCTAGCTGCCTTAAGCATCCAAGCTTCCTCAATATTGATCTCCACCATCGAGGTATTGACATTGTTGATTCTAAGACCAGAAATTACGCCAAGGACAGTAGTAATCGCATTCAGATTCTCGATGCTTTCCACAAATTTTTTGGAGAAAATTAAAGTGTCATCTGCGTATTGTAACATATTAATTTGGTTGTTCAATCCAGGTACTTTCACTCCCTTAATCATATGCAAGTCTTGAGCTCTCTTAATGACGATGTTTAAACCCTCTGCGGCCATTATGAATAAGAAAGGTGACAAAGAGTCACCTTGGCGTAGTCCTCTTTGTAGCTCAAACATGGAAGTCGGAGAACCATTTACCAAGATAAATGCATTGGCAGTGGTTACACATTCCCAAATCCACCCTCTCTATTTACATCCGAAACCCATAGCCTCTTGTACCTCTTCAAGATAATCTCAGTCAAATGCCTTTTCAAAATTGAGTTTAATCAAAACTCCATCTCGCTTTAGTCTCTTAAGCATAGCCACCGTCTCTCCAACAATCAAAATTGAATTTGTGATTTGCCTTCCAGTAAGAAATGCAGAATGTTCAAAGCCAATAACTTGATGCAAAACAGCTCTAAGCCGAGAGGAGAGGAGCTTAGAAATAATTTTGTAGATGCTCCCAATTAAACTAATAGGCCTGAAGTTGGAAATGCTTGGAACACCCGGCTTCTTTGGGATTAAGGCTATAAACAAAGACGTGATCATAGAATGCAACTTCCCCATCCTAAAAAAATGCCCAACACAATTAAAGACATCCTTCTTTATAAAATCCCACGCGGCCTTAAAAAAATTGAAGTTGAAACCATCCGGAACCAGAGATTTATCTCCCGAGCAACTCCAAACTGCATCTTTGATTTCTGCCTCTGAAGGAAGAGCCTCTAACCTGGCGTTGGAATCAACATCAATTTTCTTGAACATGTGAGCACCAATCGAAGGACGCGGACTTTTTTTATGGATATAAATATGCTTGAAGTGGTTTAGAATGTGGGACGTGACTTCAGAAATCTCAGTGAGCAGCCTATCACCCTCCTTGATGGAGCCAATGTAATTCCTAGCTCGATTGAAGAAGTAGTAGCATGAAAAAATTTGGAGTTCCTATCACCGCCCTTGCCCTAACTCAGACGTGATTTTTGTCTCCACAAGGAATCCTGGTGCTTTATAAGAGAACAAAGATCGTCCCTTAATTTAGCCCTTAAGCCAATGTCCTCCCATGTCAGATGAAAATCTTCCCCTTCCATATCCAGATGATCAATCTCGGCCTCCACCAACTTACTGCGGGAATTAATCTTACCAAAATGCTCTCGATTCCACTCCACCAACTTCAATTTCAAACTCTTTAGTTTATATATAAGCCTGTGGGGACCAAAGGTAGTAGCATCCAATTCATCCCACCATACTTTACACATATTGAGGAAATCTTGTTCTTGAAGCCAGCAATTAAGAGAAATGAAAGGGTTTAGGTCCCCAATTTACCTCAGAATTCTTCAAAATTATCGGATGATGATCAGAACCTCCTTTAGGGAGTGCCTACTAAGTGTTATTGGGGAAAGCAGAGCACCACCCATCAGAGACTAAGAAACGATCCAGACCACTTGCTGGTCTCCCCCTTCTCCAAGTGAATCACCTGCCTTGTAGCGGAAGGTCAACGAGATTACTTTGAGCAATAAAATCTTGAAAAATTTGAGTAGAGCAAGCATGATCATGACTATTCAATTTCCTCTCATTTCCCCTGCTCACCGCATTAAAGTCACTGCCAACAATGAACAAATCACAACTCGAAGCATCAAGGAACTCTTTAATCTCACGCTAAACCAATTCTTGTTCCCGTGAGTTATGAGGACCGTAAACAGAGATAATACTGCATGATATTCCACTATCAACCAGCTCTCCAGTTATTGCTAACCATCTCCTCTTTTTGAAAGAGGAACTTGTACAAAAGAATTTTTCACTCCAAATCGAAATTAAACCACCTGAGTTACCCTCTAACGAAACATAATCCCAACCAATTGCTTCTCTCCGCCACATACCTCGGATCTTCCTGTCCGAAGGCTGCTCAAGCATAGTTTCCTGAAGTAAAAGAAACCCAAGATTTTATGTCCTAACCAAAGACCTGGTTTCGTTCCTCCTTGACGGGGAGTTAGCTCCCGCATATTCCAAGTAAAAATATTCATTGGGTGGGGATAACCCCCCAACGAGTGGTTCCCCTTGCTGCTTTATGAATAACTTCGAGAACTGAATTAGCACTACCATCCCACTCGATACCTAAGCGAGTCGTATCCCAAATGAATTTAATCCTGGCCTCCCTAACCTGAACCTGATGAAATCTGGGAGAGGGGAGGCCAAAAAGGTGAGCAGGCCTTTGATTAAAATTTTCACAGTCAGAAGGGCCTTCTTTTTAACTGAGTAAGCTAAGGCCCTAGCAGTGGGCTTTCTAGTCCTCTTGGAGCAATGTGGCAGAGATTTTTTAAATGAAGTGGGGGCATTTTTCGGGAGGCTTGAGAACACCTTGCTTCCGTGAGGGCTTGACTCACCTGCCACGTCACCAGAAGAAAGGATATCGTCGGGGCACGTATGAGTCAATAGGCCAAAACCTGGGCAAGCGGTGAGAGAAAAAAGGCTCTCACTCACGTGGGAGGGGCTAGACTCAGTAGAGGCCACTGTAGCGCTGATTCCCTCAGGGGGGGAAACTTTGTCGTCTTCTTGGAAATCTGTATTTTCCTCATGCCAACAGAGAAGCTTAAGCTGGGAGGGTACCCAAAGACCCACTTGAGAGCCTGTAGCAGCACTGTCCCACTCGTCCTTGACAAAAGTTTTGGCACTCGAGGATGTACCAACCTCCGAGGAAGGTTGGTAGAGTGGTTTTGTCAGGTTGTCAAAATCACCAAAAATAATCCCAGACTGGATTTTCTCATCTTCTCCGAGAAGCTGAGACTCTAAGATAATAATGGGGTAGGTAACCTCTCCAATTTTGACCTCCTTCTTCATCCTGACCTTCTCTAAGATGTTGGTGCTAATGAGAACCAAGGCCCTGTCCAACCTGTTTCTGGAAGAAGTCTGCTCATGAACAGAAATAAGCTCTCCAAAGGGAGAAATTAGCCAATCCCAAAATTTCTCAGTCCAAACATGGAAAGGAACCCCAACAATGCTAACCCAGGAACATCTAGAGGATTGAACATGATTAATAGACCAAGGGAGCAAGCTTTTAAAGAAAGGACGTAGTTTTTCTGCCCAATACCTCATATCAACCGAGCTTTTACCTGAAAGCGAGAAACTCCTTACCTAAAAATGTCCTGATGGATATACAGCAGCTGCCTTGGGTCATGAAACACTGCAACCAAACTTCGATCCAGCCAAGCTGCAGAAGATGAAAACGGAGGCAGGTACTCAGCAGGAGGATCCAACTTCAGAGGAGCCCTAGGAGCTAGAGGTGGCCTATTCTTCAACGAAGCTTCTGTCTTTACGAACCCAAGCCGACTTGTAGCCCTCTTTCACCCGCAATGCACTAGCAGACTTAATTTTAAATACCACCGGTCGGACCAAATTTTTTTATTTTTAAATATTTTAAATAATATATATATGTAAGTTAAAATATACTTATTTTCGATACAAAAAAGTAGACTTAATTTTTTATCTCTACACTCTATAAATCTACTTTTTTATTTATTTATTACTTTATAAATTTGTCAAATCAATTTTTTTCTTCGAAAACCACCAAAACAAGTTAATTTCGCCCATTTTTGAACTAACCGGGTTCGACCGGTCAGGATGGACCTCAAAATCGACCGGTCCGATCAGATTTGGTCCGATTAGTACAGACCCCGGTCAAAAGCCAAAAAACGACCCGGTCTTGTGCCCGTTTTGCGGTCCAACCAGTCGGACCGCGTTTTTTAAAACCATGGCCACCAACAGCTTTTTCTTACCCACCACGAACCCATTCAGAAATGAGATGAGTGTGGAGGCAATCTCCAGATTTGAGACCCGGACAAAACCAAATCTAGATTTACGGGCATTCAGCTTCCTTGGGGTGAAACAATCTAAGACTTTGGTATGTTTCTCGAAGAAATTCCTAAGGGCCGCACTAAGCTAGAGTTCTGAGAGGTTCTTTAGTTTTATCTTCACTATTTGTACTGGTTTCACCTTTTAAAAATTTGGCTAGCGTTTTGGATACTGTAGTGAATTAGCATTTGACCTAAGGATTTTGCTCTACAAAAGTTCATGTTTTTGTTGTTTTAATACACAACCACTTATCGATCAAAAAAATAAAATACAGAACCACTTCCTTGTTGTAACTTTGAATATTGAGGAGGAACTTTGACTTTGCTCACGTCTATGTCTTCTAACGGTGGCTAGTTTTACCTCGATATCTCCGGCGAACCCCAATTCATGGAGTGGGTCGAGGCGTACCACCACAACGCCACATGGTCAAGAGTCGGCGACAATTTTATGGGTTGGTATGCTTAATATTTAGTTTTTCAATATTATCCATGGTTGATATATTATTTATAAAAGTACTATTGAAGTTCAAGATTTACATCCCAACTGGAATTTATCTTGTAGAAGTTTTTATCTCTATACTAGTTTTATCTTATTGTAAGATTTATCTTTTTATGAGAATTTTTTTTATATAGATAAAGATGCTTTATTAAGAGGAAAAAAAAAGGGAAAACAACGAAAATAAAACAGAGAGAAAACCAGCAGCAACAACAGCACCCCAACCCCCACCGAGATAAAAGGAAAATAACTCAAAAAAATAAAAAAGTGAACAAACCCGCTATTTACACATAACCAAGCCAACCCCGACCAAACCCAGAATTCACCGGACTTTTAGGGAGTCCCAAAAGAGGTCTAGCTCCTGATTACCTATGTCTCGGAGCGTTCTAGCCCACCAAAGCCATTCACGCGTCCTATAGTAGATGGAATGTTTGAGAAGCTCACAATCACATTGTTTTTCCTCGAAAATCACCTTATTTCGAAGCAACCAAATGCTCCACAAGGTGGCCCCGAACAACGAATACCATCATAGGTACAACTATCTTTTTATGAGGATATTTGTTACAATTGGTTAGGATTAGTCTTTTCTATTGGGATTTATCTAATGTACTTTGGATTATCTTTTGTAATTTTTGTTTTTATCAAGTTGTTAGGTAGAGGCCTACATAAAGGCTCCAGGTGATACTTTGTAATTTTGATATTCTCCAATACACCAACATGGGTACAACTATCAACTTTTTTATATTCACTTTTTTCTTCCTCTCCTTTTAATTTTTTTTTGAGAAGGCTGTCCTTTAGATTGAACGTCTCTAAGGTTCTATACTTTTTTCTCCATGTCCCTTAGATAAGACCGTCTAAGGTTCTTTTTGACGTTCGATTGCTCTTCTACCCATTCTTCTTTTTTCTCCTCCTCTTCGTGATTGTTCTTGAAGCGACCACTCCGTACTCGTTCTCAATTACTTTTACGATTTTCTATCAAAAAAATTATTACCTACAATTACCATGCAAAAGTCATTTACTCCCCATAGTAGAGAGAAATCTTGTCTCTACCAAATTTGGACTCATACCATCAATTATGCTTATGTGTTATAAACAGATGAACAAGTGCATTGTACAAGGGTTTTTGACCATTTAAATGAAATTTGGGTTGACACCTTGGTAAAGAAAAATTCTTCTAAACATTCCTAGTTTTAGGTTGTTAGAAGTCGAACTTCCTCGAGCTTAACTCCTGGATTTTATCGTTGCATCAACTCCTCTATTGCCTTCTGGTCGAGATGGCTCTCTTCCGCTGTAAGGGCAGCGCAGCCACATCGACTGGGGGCTGTGATTGGAGTAGGGTACGGGATGCCACTGAGGCTAAGAGGCCTGCCCTGCACTGCGCTCTTCCCGACCTACATCAGGAAGGAACTCCATGGCGCTTTTGTTTTGGTATTTGGGCTTTTCACGATCTGCTTGCCAGAGACCATCTGCGGTACGATGGACAAGGAGGAGAAGCGCACGAGGCCCATTTATTTCGTCTAGCTGGGCCGTTGGAAAAGCTCGTTTTGTTTAATTTGTACGATGGTTAATAATTAATCATGATCATAGCATTACCCAAATGAATCTTATATATAAATTGGCTTCGTTATCCATTAGCATATTTATGATTATTAAACGAATCCGATTAATAATTTATGTTTCTTTATGAATTTCCACCTCACCCATTGTTTACATTATTAACACGGTGTGATGAATTAATACTAATATTGTTCAATTAATCATCTACCCGAAGCCAGATTAAACAGTAAGCTAGAGTGACACAACGACTAATGTTTGTTTGTCTCAGTGTAAGGTTGGTTGCTTAATGTAGACCCCGCGGATACTGCCAATCGCATCGTTTTCCTTAAGTAGAAAAATCTGTTACTTTTCCTCTTTAACTAATACCAAAATCTTTTTCTCTACTCTACACACGAAAACCTAACGTCTCTATGTTATATGCATCCTTTCTGCATTTTAATAGCGGATAAATTCTTATTCAAGTTTCTGCATGCTTCGCGCAGGCTCCACAAGGGCTTTTTTTTCAGTTATGATATTTAAAGTCGAGGAATGTCGAATTTGTAAATGTGATTTTTTCAATGATATTTTTTACATTCGTGAAATTTGAACCCAAGAAAAAAAACTATAAGACTATTCATGACATCTGCCATAAAAAGTGTTTGCAGCAAGTTTTGTCATAATCGATCAAGAAGTGAGTAAAGACCTTTCAGGCCTGTTTGCGGTTCTCACTGGCCAGGATGAGTACACCTCAAGTTTAAATTTCCAGCTAGCGCTTGATTATTCTCAGAAATTGTAGCAATAGATATTTGCTTTTTGTCGACTGCTGCTTGTACGATTCTCGTGACCCTTGTTGGTTATGAGATTGGACTATCCCATCCATAATGTATATTATACAGCCATAATTTTAATTAGATATGCCACCACAAAATTAATTTGTTTCTGGCTAGATCTATTATAAATTGCACATGGATTATGAATTTCTCTCAGAAAAAAGACGGCATACACTAGGCTGGAAGTGGTGAGAAAATATCAAATAAAGAATGCTAATTGCTTATAGAGTAGAGTAAAAAAGACAGCCAATGTATTGAGGCTAGAAAAGTAAGTAACCCTTTGACGCACTCAAAGTGACATTTATATGTAGTTTATTAGTGGCATTTCCTTATAGTTAGTTTAGTGTTATTACAAGTTGAGTTTGTTAACTAACCAAGAAATGGTGAGTCATAACGTTGTCTGGTGGAACAAGGTTTCTCCGTAATTTTGACGAATCAATCGCCCAAAAAGTGGTACATGCGGATATTAATAATAATTGTGCAACATTAACCCTAGTTGTTGCCTAAGCTCATATATTGTTGTAGGCCTATCTGAGCAACTTGACCAATATTAGTTAATTAATTAATTAATTAAATAGGAGCAGCAATGGTCGCGTCTTCCACACACTCTGAGTTTCTTGTGTGATTGAAACGGAATGGGGTCTAAGCACAATAATAGGTAGCTCTAGCTGCAGGACATGCCAAATTATATGTACAGAGATTATCAGCAAGGAACATGTACTAGTTTTGAATGGTGATTGATCATAGGAAGTAGCTAATTAATGACGGGGCATAGGTGCTGCAGCAAGCAGAAGGTGAAGAGAGGGTTGTGGTCCCCTGAAGAGGATGAGAGGCTTGACAATTACATCACCACCCACGGCCATGGCAGCTGGAGCTCCGTCCCCAAGCTCGCAGGTGATCCAAATCCACACACACACACACACACATATATATATATATGCACTACTCTCCTACTTGCTACTTTTGAGTTAATGTGGGTGGGGAGGGGGGGCGTTTTGCAGGGTTGCAGAGGTGCGGAAAGAGTTGCAGGTTGAGGTGGATCAACTACCTGAGGCCGGACCTCAAGCGGGGCACCTTCTCTGCTCAGGAAGAGCAGATCATCATCGACGTCCATCGGATACTTGGCAACAGGTATATATATATATATATATATATATATATATGAGCAAGCTTGTATTCTATATTTATTAGTTATATACATGAATGAATTACGTAGATGCATGAGCATATATGATGTATGTACACTATGTGCAGGTGGGCTCAAATAGCAAACCATCTGCCGGGTAGGACGGACAACGAGGTGAAGAACTTCTGGAACTCGTGCATCAAGAAGAAGTTGATGGCCCACGGCCTCGACCCTCGAACTCACAACCTCATCCCCGCCCGCCTCAGATCTCATAATCATCATCTTTCTACCCTCGCCACCACCACCACCACCACCAAGCCCACGGGCTCCAGCCAACAACCCTTCTCCATCATAACCGTCAAGGGCAGCATCCCCCACGATACCCTCCCTGAATCAGATCCTCCCGCGTCGTCCATGAACTTGTCGTCCATGTCCACCTCATCACTGCAAGATCAGAATTCTGACATGTTGTGGAGTACCGGTCTGGCTGATCACGGTTTCCCCGCCAGCTGGGCGCCGGTTGTCAATTCTGATGAGGTGCACGTGCAATCCGCGCCTGCCACCACCGTCATACAGCAGCAGGTGTGGGACCCACATGGGCCACCATGGGGACCACCTTATAATTACACGGAGGGGGGAGGAGAGGGAGAGGGAGGATGCTACCAACAGGCAGGCGCTATGAGCAGCGATATCCGCGTGGAGGAGGTTAAGAGGCTCCTGCAGGAAGAGGAGATGATAGGGATAGGGACAACGGGCTCCTCCTTTGACTGTTTTGACCCTAGCTTGCTCTCTTCTTCAATTTGTCGAGATCTAACCTCCATGGACATTATTGATCTTCCCTGGAATTTCTGATTTTGTATTTATTTACCTTTTGATGTTATGTTATGCATCTTATCTAGTACGTTGGTACCTTTATGTCTGTATATGGTGGCGAATTCAGTGTTTCGATAGTAAGTTTGTGTTGATAAGAATCGACTAATTGAAATTTGAGTTGATAATTTTTTGAAAGATGACAAATTAAGTGGGATGATTTCTGTGAACCATGAATTGGGAATCTACAGCCTACTAAATTAGTTGCACATTCTTAATCTTTTTGCCATCAATTCAACAAATATGGTCTACTCTAGCTAGGATGCAATCTCGGCTATAAAGTGCAATATGTATGTATCACTGGGCTGGGCTGTTGGGGTGGGACGGCCACAATCACGATCAAAATACGGCCCGACTGACACAACAACCGGCCTTCCTTTGTTGGCACAATAGTTGTTAGGCCCAGGCCCAAGTGGTTGGTCCAGAATGGAATGGGGAGGAGAAAAATGAAACCTAATTGTGTTCTTGTTTGTGGATTGAAATTCCACACTACACTCACTATAGCAAACATAATGCATTCGCCAATTTAGTTAGTTGATTGATAAGGTCATAAGGTGAGTGAGAGAGAGGACATTGACAGTTTTGGCTCTAGAAATTCATGCTCGGGTGCACGTATCATTGTTTGTAGTCAGTCTTTATTATGCAAATCCTAGACATGAACTGCCTGTTACAAAAGGTCAGACTACCTTGGAGTTGATCGATAGAGCTTTACTTGGGTCATAATGAGTAGTGTTTGCTTGGGAATTGTTGGTTTGTCGTGGAGGCTATATTGATCAAAATAAGGTTTTGATGATGTGCAGATTTAGCATATATATATATATATATATATTTACATATATATCTTTGATTGATGCAGCAGCTACTTTGATAAGAGATTGATGCAGTGCAGCAGTTCCGGGTTGGACTGGTTGAACCTCAAGGCCATCGATCTAACAAACAGTACTCTCCCGTTCCCAATATAAGAAGATGCTTCCACAACAATAGTGCTCAACTAATGTTATTAACAACTCGCAGCCCACTCTAAGCACAAGTATTATCTCCCATAATTAAACAATCAATCAAGTATTATCTCGCGACACGAAAGAAAGGATTGAAAATAACCAGTAATCACACCGATGGCAACAAGCCTCAGGAAACAAAACAGAGAGAACTGGAAAACACAGACAGGGGGAAGGAAAGCATGTATGTATACCTCATCTCAACTCAACTCAACTCAACTCAACTCAACTCAGCACACGAAAGAGTTGTGAACATGATTGTCACTGCAGTAGAGACCAGGACGCTGAGTGAAACCTTGTTTCTTGAGCATCTCCCTGGCCCTCATGACCAGCTCCTTGTTGGAGACATCACCGTCAGCCTCCGACAGTATGGTCTGGATGGCATTGCTCAGAGCTCCATAGGCTGCATCTGGATTGCCACCGGGAGTGGCATCAGCAGAAGTCTGGTCAGTTTGGCAGCCGCTGATGAGAATGCCGCCATCGGGGAGGGAGCGCTTAGTGGATCCGGCGTACGCCTCTTGTTTGCTGCCTACATGTGTGTCCAGGGCAGGCTTTGCATACCCCTCATCATTCTCCTCCAGCTTGTGCTTGAGGAACTCCTGAGCGAGGTTCCCCACCATGCCCATGAAACCACCACCTCCTTCGCCCTCCCCCCCCTGCTGGAGCTTGCCCATTATCACGTGCATGAACTTTTTCACCTTGGGGCTGGAATCCTCCCCGAAGACATCGAAGAGGGTGGGCCGCAGCTTGCCCACGTCGATGTCCTGCTTGCCTGTCTTCTGCTTGAGGATCTCGATGAGGGTGGAAAGCGGAAGAGATCTGCTCTTGACGTGGCTGCCTTGGACCTCCTCCTCCTCCTGATCATCGTCGTCCCTATCGTGGTGGTGGTGGTGGCGGCGATGGGGGATGTGAATCCCGCGGGACTTGAAGGCGTCGTTGACAGTGCTGTGGAGGAAGGACCTGAAGCCAGAGGAGGAGCCCTCCTCGTCTGTGTCCTGGCGGGGGGATTGGGCCTTGGTGCTCTCGCCGATCTGCTCCTTGGCCTCGTCGATGAGGCCGCCGCTGTGGCAAGAGTCGGACACAATGGTGATGTAGCAACCCTCGGGGACTTGGTCAACGAACTCCCTGAAGTCATCATCTGAACAGACCCACCCCACCCCACCCCACCCGATCCATAAGTATAATTGTGTCCGATTCTCATATATACAGCGGATATTAATTAGGGTGGGGTAACGTACCGGTGATGAGGTTCATGTCGGTGGGAACGATGCACTCGTCGTAGCCGGTGTCGTCGTCCTCGCCGGTCTCGGCGGGGAGGCGGGTGCCGTGGCCGCTGTAGTGGACGAAGAGGAGGTCGCCGGGGGAGGCGGAGGAGATGAGGCGGGTCAGGGTCTGGCGGATGTTCTTGCCGGTGGGCTGGGGGTAGGAGTCGTCGGTGTCGATGAGGACGGTGATGTCATCCTCGCGGAAGCCGTAGCGGCGGAGGAGGCAGTCGTGCATCCTCTTGACGTCGTTGACGCAGCCACGCAGCTCCGCCTTCGTCCCTGGGTAGTTGCATCCGATCAACACCGCCTTCTTCTCTCCCATTATTCTAATCCCTCTCTCTCTCTCTAAATCTTCACTCTGCTTTTTTTTTAATAACTGCTAGGCTACCTACTGCTTCCAATAGTTAACGCTTTCCGATTTCGGCTATTTGGTTCTCGTCTAGGGATTTCCAACTTCCTAATTACTAATTAATCCTTTTCTTTTTTTTTCTTATTAAAATAATCTCTACGGACACCTGACACGTCTGGACATTACCATGGTTTTAAAAAACGTGGTCCGATTGGTGGTCCGACCGGTTAAACCGCGAAATGGGCACAAGACCGGCTCATTTTTAGGCTTTTGACCGGGGTCTGTACTAACCGGACCAAATCCAGTCGGATCGGCCGATTTTGAGATCCATCCTAACCAGTCGAACCCAGTTGGTACAAAAATGGGCGAAATTGATTTTTTTTTGTTGTGGTTTTCGAGGAAAAAAATTGATTTGACAAATTTATAAAGTAATAAATAAATAAATAAAGTAGATTTATAGAGTGGAGAGATAAAAAATTAAGTCTACTTTTTTTTATGAAAAATAAGTATATTTTAACCTACATATATATATTATTTAAAAATAAAAAAATTAAAAATTTTGGTCCGACCGATCCGACCGGCTGACTCGGAGGACAGGAGACATCCCGGGTCGGCCTCCGGGTCGTTTTTTAAAACCATGGACATTACTTATTCTTCTCATATATATGTGTATATATATATATATATATATATATATATATATATATATATATATATATATATATATATATATATATACATACATGTATGGAACCATTTAGTTTACGCGGTTTGCACGACTCATTGCATCGCCACTATCTTTTACAAAATTCTATAGCAAAAAATAAGTAACTTTTACTTAATTACTTTTCAGGAGTAATTGGCAAACAACAATGGAATGCAAATTTATTTCTGGTCTATTTCATATCATATCCAGACCCCCACCTAGGCTATGAAATTTTCTTTATTCCACATGTACGTTCATGACATTCAAATTAGAAAGAGACTGTTTAGCGTCTAAAGAAAATCAAATGAGTTTATAATATACTTGGAATTTTTCCATATGCCCGCCCATCTAATTTTTAGTTTACCACTTTAATATACAGTTATTACTTACTTAACCCAAGAGTTGGTGGACCCAGAAACAAGGCTGCTTTGAATGTTCATGGGCTCAGCCCAATCCATGAGATAGGACAAAGTATGGATGGTTTCTACGTTATCGTCCCAGGTTCCACGAACAGAATCGTCTCACTATAACAAATCATGAATTGATTGCTCAGCCAACATGTTAAGATCGGCTTTGGATTGAGCACGGACTGAAGGGCCCAGTCCAAACCGTTCGGAATAAAATCTGGGCCGTTTGATGAGGCCCACACGCATCCAATCTGATCTGATGGTCATAATTTATCCGGGGGTATTTTGGTCTTTCATCCGTCTCTCTTTCCTTTCTCGTTTTTCAATTCCCTTTTTTCCTCCCGCTTCCTTCTCCCTCCCTCCCACTTTCTCTTTCCTCCCGCTTCCTTCTCCTTCGCTCTCACTTTCTCCTAACCCTAAGCAAACCAAATCGAATCCGCCGCCGTGAAGTTGTAGACGAGCTCGGTGTACCGAGGAATGCTCTGTCATTCCCAACGCCATTGGCGCTCCCTATTCTGGTGACGATCCTTCTCCTCTCCACGGTCGTAGACGAAGATCGAGGTACGCTCTCCCATTTTCCCATTTTCTTGTTTCGGTCGCTCTTTGTACACATTTTCTTCTCCGCCTCCTGTTTCGGTCGCTCTTCGTAGACGAAGATCGAGGAACGCTCTCCCATTTTCTTCTCCGCCTCCTGTTTCGGTCGCTCTTCGTACACATTTTTTAAGGTAAGGGACTAATCTCTTCTAAACACTTTCAAGGTTTATTTTATTTACATTTTTACGAGTTTAGGGTTAAGAATTGTTTTTTTTTTATGTTTAGGGTTTATGTTTTTTAGGCGGCTGATTCTCTGTCAGTTTTGGTCGTTGTCGTTGACATTTTCGAAGGGAAAAATGGCCTGCCACTAAGACATAAGAGGTCTTGCCACTAAGACATAAGAGGCCTTGCCATTAATACATAAGAGGCCTTTCCATTATTAGTACAGCGTGATGTGTGTTGTTTGTTAGCAGTGTTGTGTTGATAGTAGTGTTCTGTGATGCCATTTATCATTTATATTTTGTTTTTTGCAGATGTCTGGTTTCAGGAGTTTTAGCAAGCCTAGCTATATTATAGCTGTGAACTCCAAGCTGTTTGCTATGGAGGACCGTGATAAAATAGCGAAGTGTATAGATGAAGCAGGGTTTGGGTGCCTGCTGAATATTGATGTTGATGATCTGGATCCAGATGAGCTTATTACTGTCCGTGAGAAATGTCGAAAAACAAATGTTGTTGTACCGACATCTTTTGTACATGAATATTTTGAGCTCCCAATGGGGGATGCTGATGTCAGTTTGAAAGAAAATTTATTCACGGGGAAGAGGAGGGATAAGGTTGAAGACCTTTTGGCAAGGGTTGGGCTTAACCTGAAAAGGTCATTGCATATAGATATACCAGAGATAGCGGCTTTTTTGTTGCGCGGTAAGTGTGTTAATCGGAGTAAGAGTGGTAAGCAGAGTAAGGTGCGTGCGTATGTAGATTGGGCTAAAATCTACATACTTTATGCGATTGCTGTGTTTCTTGCGCCTAGTATCTCTCCTGTGGTTGATGCCAGGTATCTTACCTATCTTTTCCCACTGCCGGGGGCAACACAATACAATTGGTGTAAAGTTGTCTCAGATAAGATAAATGATGAGCTGAGACGGTGTGTCCATAAGCCCAACAATTTAGTTAAGATTGGAGGCAATCTTCACTTGGTTAAGAAATACATTGCAAAGACACCTGTTACAAATGAGGATAAAGTGGATCCTAGTGCGCCTTCTTCCTCCACTGGCATTGGTTGTATCCTCATGTCTAGTTCCAAATGAAGATTGGCAGTCATGCCCCTGAGCAAGGTGATTGTTATATGTATTTCTAATCTTTGAGACATGTTAGTGTGAGAATGGCATGAATAGTTTTTGTAATTTTTAATTGCATTTTGGTGTTGCAATGCAGCTATTCGAAGAATTGGGCAAAGTGCATACGCATATTGATGATTTGCAGAGTTACAAATCTGAGGTTCAGAAATGTATTGCTGCTAAGACAAAGGGGAAGGCAGTTGTTGAGGATGATGAGGATGTGGTTGAGGAGGAGGAGGAGGAGGAGGATGAGGAGGAGATTGATGCTGAGGAGATGGATGAAGAGGAGGCTGTTGCAGATCTTGCACGCGATGTAGAATCTGAAAAGGATGCATTTGTTAAGCAGAAGAGAAAGAAAAACGATTCTGTGGTAAGTTTTCTTATCTTGTGAAATAGAATTCTATATTTGAGTCAGATCAGAACATGCCATCCTGACATAACAGTTCTTGCCAGTAAGGCATGACAGTTCTTGCAATATGACTCACTATTTTTTTTGTGTGCGGCTATTTTGATACTTTTGTAGCCGAAGCAGACGGGAAGTGTTACCATTGGTGATCAATGGGCCATGGTGTTGAGTTGCGGTACCACAGATGATGGTGAATTTGAACCAGATTACTTTGGTTCTCGATCTGACACAGATTACCGTCCTTCTCAATCTGATTATGCTACCCCTGATGATCATTGGGGTCAGGTGATTTCAAGCATTGCTGAAGAGTCTGTGGCATTGGCATCTGGCTTGTCCGAACTGAATGAACAGTGCCAGGAGCAGGTTTCGACACAAATTGTTGATCATAGTGATAATGGTGGCAATGAAGAGGCGGAGCCCCTGCCTAAACATGCTGATAAGGTAGATGATGAAGTTGAAGAGGAGCATGTCCCTACTCAAGTGGTGGATCATACTCCAGAGGAAGAGGTGAATGATGAGGGTGAAAATGTTGAGGAAAAGGCTGGCCAATATAGCCCTGCCAAAGTAGGCATGTGCAATTTATCTATACCATTGGGGATGCCAGGTATTGATTTTCCATCTTTCTCACTAGGTTTCTCAGATGTAGATGATGAAATGTATGGGCCAAAAGCGTCTGCTGCTCATGAATATGGAGATGGAATGCAGCCCAATATTTGCGATTCTCAAAGCCCATTTGATGATCCTATTTTTTGTGATAAATGTTTTGCCGTTGTAGATGCGGCTGAAGAAGTTTATGCCACACAAAAGGGTTTTAATCGTGAGGGCCATGATCCCTCTTTTGTAGATGCACCGGGTGCAATTACAGGGGCTGTAGGAGGGAAGCGTTTGAGGCTTCCTAGCATGAATCGTAGATCTCCATTCACCGAAGGGAAGGGGAAGAGGAAGAGGAAGAGGGTTAAGCCAGTAGCTGATGCTGAGACACAGGAAGATGAAGCACCTCGTCGTCGATCCAAGAAAGAGAAGGGAAAAGGAGTTGTTGTTGCATCCAAAGCTACGCCTTTTGTTGATTTGGACCCTGAATGCCAGCTAGATGAAGATGAGGTAGAGGGAATTAAAGAAGAGGCTGCTATTAAGAAAGTTCCCGTCCGATATAGTCAACAAGTTGAAGCTCGAATGAATCGGCCAGGGGAGGCTCAGTTGGCTGCGACTCTGTGCTTGTCATTGACTAGTGATCAGAAGGATATGATCTACCAGTATGTGACTACAAGAAGACGTGGTTCACTCCCGTAAGCTACACCTTTTTGTCATGGTTTGTTTTTTGTTTCATAGAATTTGCAGGTCTTATAATATTTGTTCTTTTTTGTTAATAGTGGTGAGATTTTTGCATGGGACCAGAATCAACAAAAACTAGTTCGCAAAGACACAGAAACCTTGCTCCGTCGATCATGGCTCAACACCTCTGTGATTGATTGGTATTTAAGATCTGTGGTCAAACGGCTTCAGAAGCAGTCGGTGACTGATCGCATCATATTCCCTATACATTGGGCTGTGAGTTCTCTTTTCCTTTTTTACAGTATTTTGGTTTAACAGATCATGCCATATGACTTAACAGATCATGCCATTGCGACTGAACAGATCATGCCATTGTGACTTAAGGGATCATGCCATTGCGACTTAACAAATCATGCCATTGCGACTTAACAGAACATGCCAATGTGACTTAACACATGCCATTTTGATCAATCTGACAACTTTTCTTATTCAATCATTGTAGCGTACGTGGTTGAAACCTGGTCACAAAGGTATTGATGATATGGATCCAGCAACTGCAACAAGTCATGCATTCGATATACAAAATTACCTTGATAATGTTTTCCCAATGTGTTGCGACTTGGGCAAAATTCCTTATGTAAGTGTCATTGTCGTCTATTTTTCTCATACATTTTATTTTTTATTGTATTGCTTAACATATTTTTGTGCTGTTTTTTATATTTTTCTTCATGTGTTTATAATAGTGGATTTTTCCATGGTTTCACGAGAGGCACTTCTCTGTGTATGCCGTTGATGTGAGGGGGAGAGGAAGCTGCTACATCCTCGATAGCATGGAGGTTAATGAAAGTAAAGCGGAGATGCTCATTGATAATGCAAAGAAGATTGTTGGACTCTTTTCCCCATTTGTGAGTTATTTTCGGAGTTTGTTCAGCTTTAACACTGTCAAGTATAGTGTTGTTAAAAATATCCCGAAGCAGCAGGATGGTTTCAGTTGTGGGATTTTTGCCTGCCTGTATTGTGAATTTTTCTTGGCGAACTGGGGCAAAGGTCTGATAAAGGAAGAACATAAGAATGAATGGCCAACATCAGTTTTCGTTAACAAATTCAGGAAGCAGATGTGTCTGGATATGATTGTGCAGCCTGACAATCTAGTCCTGCCATTGTTGTGGGAAAAAGTCGAAGCATGGGGAAAGTCGAGGAAGAAGTAGCAGTAAATGGATTTGGGAATAAGGTCATATGTGCTGAATTTTTGTTATATGGATTCGGATTTTTAGTGCTAATGAACATGGTTACCTTTGATAGCAGTTGTATACGGGTACTGAGCATGGTGAATGCTTGTTATGTTGGTAGTTGTATGTGGGTTACTGAACATGGTGAATGTTTATTATGATGGCACTTTGTATATGGGTTATGATGACTGTACTGAACATGGTCAATTTTCAGTGGCAAGTATATGATGTTTCGTTTTGTGTAAATTTTTTGAATGGATTCCGCTTTTTGCATAGTAGTGTAATTGTATTCATTGTGCAGCCAAAAAGGTTTAGCCATTGTGACATAACATCTCTTGCCGTTGTGAGAAAAGTGTCATGCCGTTGTGACATAACATCTCTTGCCGTTATGAGAAAAGTATCAGCAGATAACACTAAGTGTATAACTTTTTTTTGTACATAAACAGATAATAACAATTAAACAAGGGCATGAATGACAACATTTTTTGCCTTTTAATAATTTTTTAAAAGTCAATAAATAACAAAGCCCAAAAAATGTAAAAAGTCAAAAACAGTTGTTATGGCAATGGTATAAATGGTTGTATGATACTGGCGAGAGACGCTATATCAGAATAGCAAATGTGGTTATATGAAACTGTCAAAACATCACAATAAAAATTGTATGTGTTTAGCACTTTTTTTTTGTTTGTCGAGTATAACATGGCTATACTTTCTGTGTGTACAGTATGAGATGAATGTTAACATGGATCAATATTTAAGTCTATATCCAAATTGTTCTGTGTCTTCTTTTTGAATCGTGCCCTTGCTTTCTGCCTTCCGATCTCGTTTGAACTTTTCAGTCTCTGCCTCGACTTGTTTGGATTCTTTCTTTTCTTCATAGTTTTTCCACCTAGTTGAGATATTGGTGGATCAACATTTGTTGGCTGCGTTGAAGGGGCTTTGGTACCTTTATGTTGAAATATTTTAAATGTTAATTTCTAGCACATCCATAATAATGTGTCTAAGTTAAAACGTTCTTACCTTGTTCGAATTGATGCCTTGCATTACTTATTAGATCTTCAAGAATTTTAACTTTCTCAGTGTCCATTGATGCTTCATCTGCCAACTGTATCATCTTGCATGTTAGATAACTGAAAATTCTTCTGTATTTATAATCTGGCATCAGTTTTGTTTGCATGTCTGAAGACTCCAATCCATCCTGAGCCTTTACTGTCCACCTGTTCAGAAGATAATGGTCTGGTACCTTTGAGAATTCTTTTTCATCCAAGGAAGTCAAGGTTTCCATGACTCTCAGAATGTGCCTGCAAAATATGCCAAGGGTTTCATAGAGACGGCATGAGCATGAAATTATCATTTTTTCCTTTTCAATATGAACCGTTCTCTCATCAAGTTTAATTGTATCGTCTTCTTTTGAACGTTTATACACGCTGTATTGAGTGATGTGGCCTGTAGACATGGTTGTAATCACAGATCAGTTAGACAACGGTAGTTTATGCGATAACGGCATGAGATGTATATTATGTATTAATTGTGTTACCTTTCAGATGGTCGTTGTTAACTTCTTTTTGAATCTTGTATTCTAAACATTGACCATATTGTTCCTGGAATCTGTCGAACATGCAATGTGTGTAAATTTCTGCTGACTTTGTTATTGAGCTGCCTATGTACTTGTTCTTGTGCTTCATGTCCTTGCATGCAAAGTCTTCCCTTGCTTCCTTTGCCCTTCTATCATCAAGTAGGTTGTTAAAATGCGTGAAAAATTCAATAAGGTTGTAGTTTGATTGTAAATGCCTCCTTATTATGCTGTTGAATGATTCAACCAATTGCGTTGTCACCATACCAGCAGTAAAGTGTTGCTTTACCCACGCAGATGACCATTTCTCTCGTGAACCATGGATCCAATCTAGCCATTTGTGCCCTTCTGGTTTGAAACACTCTCCCATCATAGTTGTCCATGCATGATTGAATTCATTTTCATCATCTACTTCGTATATCATATAACTGAAAGCTTGGGCTACTGTATTTGTGTATAGATGACTGAGATTCTTCTTTGCATTCTCTAATATATGCCATGTACATAGGCAATGATATGTACCTTTCATCTCCAATTTGATGCCCGCCGCAATTGCAGCATCTTGGTCAGTGAATATTGTTTGCGGAGCTTTGTTATCCATGCACTTTAAGAAAGTTTGAAACAGCCATTTGAAAGACTCCGTCGTCTCATCAAATAACAGTGCCGCTCCGAAAATGCTGCTCATATGGTGGTGGTTGTATCCAACAAATAGGGCTGCACAATTTAACAATAAGTATAATTACAGGTCATGCCGTTATCACATCACAGTATGTGCCGTTATCGCACCAGATGCCGTACCAGTATCAGATAACAGAACGTGCCATTGTCATACTAGATTTCCTGCCATTATCGCCTAACAGGACGTGCCATTATCAAATAGCAGGACGTGCCATTATCAAATAACATAATGTGCCATTATCAAATATCAGTACGTGCCACTATCACATAACAGGACGTGCCATTATCACATTTACAGAATCCATGTATGTATATATGAAATAGAGAAATATGAGTATGTCGTACCTAATGGGCGATAATTGTTGTTTGTCCTATATGTGGTGTCAAAGCATATGGCATCACCAAAGTATTTGTAGTCCGTCCTCATCCTTTTGTCAGCCCAAAAAATGTTCGCGATCTGCTCCTCGTTGTCTACTTCGATCTCATAGTAAAAAGCTGGATTTTGGAATGCCTCATTTCTGAAATACTCAAGCAGGGCAGTAGCTTCACCTGCCTTCATGCTTTTTTGCCTTCGACTTCCCAGATGGTTTTTCAGATCTATTGGTAAGAAACCCAGTTGTTCCTTACCTCCAGCCGCCATTGCCATCATTTCATATGATGGTCTAAGCTTGATACCAGCATCGTTATTCATCCGAGCTATTTGTTGTTGGAGTGGATTAACAGATCTGTTTGATCTCAACATATACGCGAATGATGGCGAATGCAGCTCGTGATTGTTGTGCTGCACTGTCCATTCCTTTATGAAATAAGATTGTCTCTGTTCAGAATAATGGATAGTTATTCTGGCCATACATCCAACTCTTTCTTCTCTCCGGTCATATGTTCGTTTCTTTGTCAAGGATTGCAAGGGATTACGTTTCTTTCGGGTCCCCTCTTTGTTGCAAAGATATCTGATGTAAAGATATTTACCCGTGGGCTCACCGTCGATCATCTCTCTTTTTTGATAATCAATGCGCACACTAAAACCCTTTTGGTGCGCGTATGAATAGTAGAAGTCTCGCGCATCTTCAAATGTAGCAAATTGTGTTTGCTTCCACCATTCTTCTTCTTCAATCTGCTCTAAATCAATCGGCGCTGGCAAAAAAAATCAAATTTCTCCTTATGCCATTGTGACATAACAACAGTTGCCAGCATCACATATCATAACATGCCATTTCCACATACCATAAAATGCCAATATGATGAAGCAAATTAGTCGGCGCTGGCAAAAAAATTCAATTTTCTCTTCATGCCATTGTGACATAACAACAGTTGCCAACATCACATATCATAACATGCCATTACTACATGCCATAAAGTGCCAATATTATGTAGCACATTGTGCCAGTCCATGTCATCTGTTCTTATTTGAATCTTTAATAGGAAATAGGTATAAATGAAAAGTTTGAAGACTAACAATCTTACCTCTGTGTTTTTGTATGTTCGACGTTTTGGTATAGATTTGAAGCATACTTGATACCTCTGATTCCGCTGGTTCTTTTTGCTGTTCTGGATCTGTTCTAAAACTAATGAGTTTTTGTACTGATTTTCGTGATTTATTTATAGAATCAAAGTAAGAAAGAGAGGATTTGGACTAACCTTCAATATTCGAAGATCCTGCCTCTGTATTTTGGAGATTCAAATTCTGCAGGTCCGTAAGCTGTTCCATTTTTCAAATCTGCAGGTCTGTAACCTTCTTTGTTTTGTTCAAATTGCAGCTTTCTGGGAGATCTAGGGTTTTTGGGCTTCAGAGGTATCTGGATCCGTTATTTTCTCCGTTTTGACTGGAATGGCGGTTATCAGATCGTGTTTCCTAATCTGTTATTCCCCTAATTTATCGCGCTCAATTTTTGAAATTTAATTTTTTTCCGAGTTTGCCCCTGCGTGTGTAACAAATTCCCGTGTTACCCCTCTCGCTCCTATTAACTCCAAACGGTACGGAATATTAGTATTCCGGATCCAATCGTGACCCATTAAGATCGATTGTTATACCCGTTTCAACATTTTAATGCGAGGAAATTTGTTGGTGGGATTTAATTTTTTTTGGAAAAAGTACCATTTGAGTCTTGTGGTTTACACCGATTTTGCGATGTGATCCTCAGGTTTAGAAACGACTTTTTTGGTAGTTGTGGTTTTACGTTTTTTACGTTAGAGGCTCGGGAGCCTCCCCGAGCCAAAATTAGTTCTGAACCTAGAAATGATGTCGTTTCGTTACTGAGTTATCGCCACATCGAATTTTTTATCTGATTGGCAAGCTTAGTTGCCCCAAAAAAATATCATTTTTAATCCCTAATTTTTTATAATTTGTCAAAAATATCCCTCTCTTCTTCTTCCTCATCCCCCCTCTTACCTCTCTTCTTCCTCCATGAAACCCTTCAGGCAACGTCAACAAAATAAAAAAAATCCAACAAAACAATCGCCCCAATTCCCAGCCGAATCTCACCTCATCGCCCCAACAAAACAAAAACCCAGCAGCAACCAAAATAGAAACTTCTGATTCCATGCCGTACCGACTTCTTTGTCGATACCGGCACTGGCTCCACTTTCGTCGGCGTCTACAGCGGCCCCGAAGCCATCCGCTTCATCTCTGACCACCTACCTTTACGCTAACCTTATGTGTGAGACCTCCTGAGACCTCCTCATCCTCCCGCCTTCCTCCTCCCCTCAAGAAAACTCTAATCCCCCAAATCTGATTTCCAAGAGGAAGAAGAAGCTGTCGTACCGCCTGTCGTCATCACTCGACCAGCTGGCATCGAGGCCGGTCAGGTCTAACCTCTCGTTTGACTTCTGGTTCAGCTACACCGAGGTCAGCCCGTCGGTGAGCCCAAGTACTCGCCTTTCGGGCCGGACTGCCTCGACCGTGCCTTTCACCTTGAAGATGGAGAAGGTGAAGGGGAGAGAGAGGGGAGGAGGGGAAGAAGAAGAAGAAAGGGGGAACTTGTAAAGAATTACTTATGGGTTGGTGTAAAGATTTGATTTATAGTTCTGGGTTTTTGCTTACCGTGGAAGATTTGCTTTCTTTTGTAAATTAGGTTTGATTGATTTTGATGGGTCGAAGCGAATTGGGGATTTGTGATTGTTTCTAATATTTTTATTTCTGGGTTGAAATTAGATGCTTGTTACCTGGGTTGCTATTCTTGGCGCCGGAGAAGACGTGGAGCCGAAGGAGGAGGAGGAAGAAGAAGAAGAGAGGGGAGATTTTTGAAAAAATAAAAAAAATAAGTGATTGAAATTGATATTTTATTTTGTGACACGTCAGCATTCTAACCAAAATTTTTTTTCCACCGTGGCGAGACAACTCAGCATCGGGCGATGTCATTTCTAAGTTCGGACAAAAAACGTGAAACCACAACTACCAAAAAAGTCGTTTCTAAATCTCAGGATCACATCGCAAAATCTGTGTAAACTACAGGACTCAAATGGTATTTTTTTCTATTTTTTTCTAGTACACTATTAAATATTGGATTATCTATTTCCCGTGATGTCAATTCCATTTTTTATTTTTTTTAAGGGCAGATTTTAGTCAATTCCATTTTTATCGGGAGTGCATACGTGTAAAAGTTTGTCTAATTATTTAAAAAACCAAAATTATTGGTGTATGACTTATAAGATCGATCGCGCTGGCTGGAGCTTGGGTACGGGCCGAGGCGAGTGGGGGTTAGCCCGACATGCTGTATGTCTTGCCGTGATCTCCACACAAACGTGTCACATGCATTTGGAATCTCCGGATACTTTTTGCATGTGATATTTGTCTCTTCTCTTTTTCCATATATATGTTAAGTACACCAGGTATTATTGGAACATAAAACTTGTATTCAGATTTTATCTTATCTCTGGGAAAGAAATAATATTTATCTAGCCGTAAAATATATTATTTTGTTTATTTATTTTTATCTGATTATTAGTTACACTCTCTAGATGATTAATTTTAACTCGGATCTCCCACATTACCCATCCATGTGTCAATTTATTCAATATATTTTTGCTAAATTTATTTTCAGCAAGTGTATAATTATTTCTTGCAATATACGTACCTAAGCTGTGAAGTGTGTGTATATATATATATATATATATCCAACTATTTTTCTCTGGCCTCCCTTGCTCTTGAGTGCGAAAGAAAGGTTCCCGCTGCAAAGAATACACACCTTTAATGAATGACTCTCCCACGTTCGATAAGCTGATTCATTATTATTATTATTTCTATCTGTCACCAAAATATAAAGTCCTTTCATTAATATATGTGAAGTCATCTTAATCAAAGTCAATTTTTTTTATTTATATCACTCGTATCAGAATATTCATTAGTTAAGAATTTTAGTTAGTGGTTAAATAAGTTCAACAAATATTTAACAAGATGTGAATTATGTTTCTCGGTGACATCTTCACTGTTGGAGAGTTGGTCCCATGAATTAAATATATAGGAAATGGATATGATGGTGTACTGAAGATAATAATCAGATTGAACTTAATTATAATTATTGCAGTAATTCGGTGTTTAATTAGCATGAAAAAGGTTAGAATTGCGAAAGAAAAAGGAGGAGGAGGAGGAAACGAAGATAGACGTGGGTAACAAATTTGGGGAGTAGGAAGCTGGAGAGTAAGTAAAGCATACCAATGATTGCTAGGCCTAGCCTAGGGAGAATTGAATTCTGTAAGTGGGAGGGATGGGGGGTGGTTATACTGCAGTAGACTTATCCCTTGGAATGGCGGTGGGGATGGCAAGTTTAGGAAAAAAAGAAAAGAAGTGCCCGTTGTATTTTGCAGTTGTAAAAAACATTAATAATAAAATACAAGATTCTTCCCCGACCTCCCATGTTACCTTTCCCCATCCATCCATCCATCCATCCTTGTTATATGGTAGGTATGTATATGCAAAGCAAACTTCCCCCACCCCACCCCACCCCACCCCATCTTATTATATATCTATTTATAATAATAATAATAATAATAATAATAATAATAATAATAATAATAATATATCAAGGAAGGAAGGAAGGAACAATAATATTGCAGTTGCTTGCAGCCTTCCTCCTCACCACCTTAATCATTCAATTCCATCCATTTCTATGTAATACACATTCAACGCTTTCCCTTCCCATTCTCCTCCTCCTCCAGGGGCGGAGGTAACTTAATTGCCCCCACTTAAATTTTTTTTATGTTAGATAACTATGTATATTTTTTTAATGTATATCCCTACTAAAATTAAAAATTGACTCAATTAAAAAATTAATCAACCTAAAAATTAAAACTAGAATGACTCATTACTGACTTATCATATACTAGTCGGATCCAAAAATTTATATTACCTCTACTCCCCAAATTTTCTTGCTCCACTCAAACTCCTCCTCCTCATCCTCCTATATAATGTAATATAGTTAATCAATCCCGCACATACATACTTGCAGCAGCTCCATCCCCTCCTAGCCTTATAGCTTGTACTTAATATTCATCATCATCATCATCATCATAATAACCGCATTCAATCTCATAGATAACATTAGTTAGTATTCGCTCGCATCATTAAAAATCATGTGCAGTAGTATCTCCAAGGCAAAGGTGGCCGCCGAAATCAACGGCCGACCTGTCCTTCAGCCATCGTCCTGCAGCAACCGTACTACTACTACTACCACCACCACCACCTCCTCGGAGAGGCGTAATAATAATTCCTTGAAGAAGGTGGTGAGGACCACCGATGACACCGAGAATAATAATAATTCCTCCTCCTTAAAGTCAAAGAGCTTCAAGGAGTCGTCGCTGAGCTACTCGTCGGCGATGATAATGGAGTCCCCCGGGAGCATCGCGGCTGTGAGGAGGGAGCATATGGCTCTCCAGCACGCCCACAGGAAGATGAGGATCGCCCACTACGGCAGGTCCAACTCCGCCAAGTCCATCTTCCTAATTCCTGCTGACTACCGTGGAAATGTTGGGTTGGGGAGGTGCAGCTTCATCACCCCAACTTCTGATCCCATTTATATCGCCTACCATGACCACGAGTGGGGAGTTCCCGTCCACGATGAACGGTACCCACCCACAATTCATTCATTCATTAATAATAATTCCTTCGTTTGCTTTCTTTCTTGCTTGTACAAACAAATTATTATTATTATTATTAACATGGGCGTGGTGTGGTGTGGTGTGGCAGGATGTTGTTTGAGTTGCTAGTTCTGAGTGGCGCCCAGGTTGGTTCGGACTGGGCTTCTATCTTGAAGAAACGCCACCATTACAGGGATGCATTTTGTGGGTTTGATCCCGAAAAAGTAGCCACCATCACCGACAAACAAATGCAGAGCATCAGTGAAGGATACGGGATCGAGCTCAGTCGTGTTCGAGGTGTCGTCGACAACGCTAACAGAATCCTCGAGGTTAGTTGCTATTATTATTATTAACAACAAAGATTGCAAGTTTTTATTAATTTTTTTTTTGAGGTGGTAAAAAATGGTGGGTGTCTGTCAATGAAATAGGTGAAGAAAGAGTACGGAACATTGGACAAGTACATGTGGGGGTTCGTGAACAAGAGGCCGATAGCGACGGAGTACAAGTTGGGGCACAAGGTGCCGGCCAAGACATCCAAGTCGGAGAGCATGAGCAAGGACATGGTCAGAAGGGGTTTTAGGTCCGTAGGGCCCACGGCGGTCCACTCTTTCATGCAGGCCGCCGGCTTGACCAACGACCATCTCCTCGCCTGCTACAGACACCTCCCTTGCACTTTGCTCGCCCTTGATAATACTGATACTAATAATTAAGTGATAGACAGATAGATATATGATGGATTAAATTGGGGGGGGGGGGGGGGGGGGGGGGGGGGTTTGGTGGATAATTAAGTGATCGATTCTCGTCTCGCGGTATCGAGCTAGGTGTCGACTTTAGTTTTTCGTGCTCCCAGTATTATTATATTATATTAGTTCCATGCATGTTGTGACCGTTGGCTATAGTATAGGTGGTGGGGTGGGGTGCATTGGCATGTGCAAGGAACTGGAGGCAGTGGCATGTTATGCGCGCTTTTCATTTCCCACCCACCTTAACCTTATCCCATTATTATTATTCTCCATCAAATTCAAGACCCTTTCCTCTTTTAAATTTCATTTTTGTGTAAATTCTTCTAGAATATTATTCCTTTAACAGGCTGTTGGGTTGGGACTTGCTTGCATTTGTAGAGAGAGAGAGAGTGTGTGTGTGAGTTGGACGACATGTGGTGTGGCGTGACGTGGCGTGGCGTGGTGTGCATCTTGTAATTTTAGATACTGAGTGTGCATCTTTCCCAGGAATTGTGTTTTGTATTGATTTACTGCTTTGGATTTTGAGTGAATATACTTACTTTTTTATATAATTATTCTCCAAATGAGATTATTTTTTGTTGTTGTGTCTATGTGTTTCTATTACATACCTCTACTTCCTCTTCCCGAATGAAAATCCATGGCGTCAATATGGTAAAAAGTAGTCGAAACAAGGCCATTATCTTGTATATGTATGAAGTGGCCAACTATTCATATAAGAAGACGACCGTGTGCTTGAAATCGCTGCCCAAGAAGATATGATACATATTCTTAAAAAGAAGGAGATACGATACATCTCATCAGATCACATCACAAGGGAAGGAAGCAAACTATTCAAATATTTTGTATAGTATGGAAACTAGGCACATTTATGAACATGTAGTAATGAACGCAGTCCGACCTGTGATCTGACCAGTCGGATTGAGAATCGCCTAGGTTTCTGTCCCAAATTTTGTTGCTAGGACGCTTATCTTACGAATCGCTGAAAATTCGGTCAGACCGGACAGTTCATTCAGATTTTTTTTAGTTAGTTAGGTTGAGGGGAAAATTGGAAAGAAAAAAAATTGCATATCTCTCCCTCCCAAGTTTCGCCCAAACATCAATCAATTCATCCTATGGAGGACAAGAAGAGAATTGTGGGTCTTTGTTCCTGACGCTGATGGGGACTACGCACGAACTAACTAGGCCCAGTATGTGTGATAACAAGGCCCATTTTAAACCGAGCCCGTCCATTAACATTGTCGACGTCATCCCCCTCCTCTTCTTTTATTGCCCTTCCACTTTTGGGGTAACTTAAGATTAGGGAAAGCAGGTAGGTAGCTAGCGACACAGGTGAACAATAAAAGATCGATCGCTCAACTGCAAGACATTCACACACACTCTTAAAACACTTTTGGGGTTGGGGTGTGGTGTGGTGTGGTATGAAGGGGGGAGGGAAGCAGGCGGCGGGTCCCACTCCTCCTCCAGCAGCAGCAGCGGCGGCGGCGGCGTCTTCCCTCTACGGCGACGTCCTCAGCCGCTACCTGCCATCCTCCAAGCGCCCTTCTCAAGGTTCGCCCTTCTCAAGGCTGCTGCTTTAGTTAAGGTTGAACAACTAGTAGTTAGTTAGTATCCTATCCGCTGTATGTTTGGATTCTGTAATCATAACGCAGAGTGAGGACAACCCTACATTTCGTTGCATCCCTATATTATGACAAGTTTCGTGCCTGTATTTCGTGCTTCTGCGCCCGATTAGCGCTCTCTTGTCTCGTCCATAACCGCTGTTGACATCATGACTACAGCAAATATTATCTTCCATGTCTATCGATTCATTCCTCTACTGCCTTTGCTTATTTCTTGCCTATATTATTTCTCTTGTTCTGCCATTGCTGCTGAGTTATATATACTGTCTACTATGTATGCACTATAGCGCTATATCATCAGACTATTTTTGGTGCCCCTAATATGCTTGGGCAAACCGAAGCTTCTTGGTATTCCATCGATGATGATGATAATGCCTCCTTAGCCAAGCGTCCTAGATTCGACACTTTCCCTATTTACCCGCAACGACCTGGAGAAAAGGACTGTGCTCATTATATGCTCACTCGAACCTGTAAATTTGGAGATACCTGCAAGTTTGATCATCCTCTTTGGGTTCCTGAGGGTGGAATCCCTGATTGGATAGAGGTGACTATTTATACTATACTATATACTTATCTATATCATTGATTATTCTATTATCCAAGTATCTCTGTATAAAATGACGACCTGCTAAATTCTGCTCGGTTATACTTCTTCTGACTCGTGCAGGCTTCACTAATTAATTCTTCATGACATATTTTCAAAGATGCCTCAGATTCCCTTTATCTATTCTATCCATATTATATGTTTAATCTATTGAAACATCCTTGAGTTGCTTGCCTTCATATTGTTAGGATGTCTCAATCTATCAAAGTTTTAGTTGATAATATGCAGTATTTCCATATTATTGTCGCTACGCAATGTAATGTTCGTTATTTTCTTAACAAGCTTTATCTAACATTTTGTTTTCCTATCTGTCATTTCATTATTTTCCCAAGATTCTATTTCTGCCACACAATGGAAGACGCACGATTCTGCTAGTGAAGTCAAAAGTATTTACTAGCTTCCATGCACGTGCTTAGTTTGTCCCGAGTCAATTTAGAGCAATTTAGTTTGTCCGTTGGCCATCAGTGTGAAGCCCACTGTCTTTTGCTAGGAATGTGTAATGGCTAATCTGTTAATCTCGCCCTTCTGCATCTCACCTCAATAGCTGAAATCTGATATAATTTAGTACATTGTGAACCTTCTAGTGATATCTTAATTATTTGTCAAAAGACCTTTGCCACTTGAATCAGCTGCTGATTTGAAATTTACAGGAAGAATAAGTGACTCGTGTATGTTGCTTTAGCACTAGAATACAAACCTGAGACCCAACTTCTCACAAAGAGAGAATTGGTTATAAACTCGTAAGATCTTGAGGATAAGTACGTGTTCTGATGACCATCCATTTGTTCTCCAAAATTTAGTGTAACAGTGAAGTGCACTTCATAGGCTATGGGGTGAAAGCATGGATGTGATTACCTAGGTCCATAAATATTAATTGTTCTGCAGATTGCAGTAATGTAGCACAGTTTATCAAATGACAGTTGTTTATGGCTTTCTGTCAACCTATCAGTCAATTTACTCCAAGTACATATGAATGTGATGTTTTAATTGACTTCTCCATCCTCTCCTGACATCATTTGTCTGCTTCTTTTTTTCTGCATTTGGCTGGTTGTTGATAGCTTTTCTTCCCACACTCACAGCGGGGACCTTTGTTTTTTTTCTCTTTCGGGGACTAGGTTCCTATTGTTACTACAAGCGAGATCCTTCCTGAGCGACCAGGACAACCAGACTGTCCTGTAAGTAACAGCTTTAGGATGAAGTTGAGGTCCTTGCCTGCTTCATGCCTTAACATATGGTAGCACGCTCTAATGGATTCGTTGGTACTCGTGCAGTATTTTCTGAAAACTCAAACATGCAAGTATGGTTTGAAGTGCAAGTTCAATCACCCAAAAGATAAATTGGTACGGGTTGATGCAGGTTTTTCAACAGAACTTACTTTATGGATGGCAGTAAAGTCTTTTTTTTATATACCGATATGTCATTTCAGGAAGCTCCAGGAATTGCAGACGTTTCTGCTTTACCAGAAAGGCCTTCTGAGCCCTTATGTGCAGTATGCCAGTCTTCTATTCTCTTAGGATCAATAATTTATGTTCAATGTTTCTTCCATACTCCACTTAGTGTGATCTTCTGAACAGTTCTACATGAAGACTGGTAAATGCAAGTTTGGTGGAGCATGCAAATTTCATCACCCAAAAGATATTCAGATAACATCAACAGGACAAGGAGAAAGCATAGAAGAACAATCCGTGGCGAGTACTGAAGGCTTAGCTCATACCAACATGATAAGAGCTTCTTATTCCTCAGCGCCAGCAGTATCTCATAATTCTAAAGGGCTTCCACTAAGACCGGTAGGTATTAATGATGTTGCTTCTGAAGGCTGAGTAAATTCAATATTTTTTTAGCATTAAACAGATAAAAGAAGGTACACAAGAACGTTAGATATTGTACTCTCTATAAGGTGAACCATTGTTGATGTGCCCATTTGACAACAGGGAGAAGTTGATTGTCCGTTTTACATGAAAACTGGCAGGTGAGTGGTTTTCTTTTTCCTGACAGGTGAACTGTTATTTGTGAATGACTATAATGAATGAGAGTTTGATTTCTTTTCCTATTTTTGTTTGCTTTTTTTTCAACCAGTTGCAAATACAGTGCTAATTGTCGCTACAACCATCCTGACTGGAATGGTATCTGCATTTTTCGCTATCTTTCCGTTACTTAGACCATTGAGATTGACATATTTGCTTCATAACATTGTGTATGATCTCCGTTATTGTAGCAATAAACCCACCAGTTGCTGCTTTAGACCATATGGTACTACCTCCTCTAGTTACTAATTTCAGCATTGGGGTAATGGATCCAGCGGTTTCCTACTATCAACCTTTTGACCCAGCACTAACTTACCCCGCGGTAATTTTTTTAAGAAAAGCTGTTTTACCCTGTTTCAGCTGTTGTTCAGAGACAAATCTTTACGGCTTTCTCTTTTCTTTCCCTCTTTCCAGGTGGCAATGGGCTACACCAGCTATCCTCAGAGACCTGGGGAGCCAGAATGTGATGTGCGCTCCTATATTAGTTGTGACCTTTGTCTTAGAAAGTTTGCAGCTGTGCTAAGGCTAAATGTTTCACTTGATGTTGCAGCACTATATGAAGACTGGTGAGTGCAGATTTGGGGAAAGATGCAAGTTCCATCATCCCGCAGATCGAATTGAACAATCAGCTGTGGTTGTTAAGCTTACTCCTGGAGGACTGCCTCGTAGAGAGGTAAGTATGTTTGTTGATTGGAAAGGGTATTGAAGTTGATGATGTATGTAGTGTAGTGACAAGTTTGGTTGGTTGATGTTAACTTAGGATGCTGTTCGGTGTCCTTACTACATGAAAACTGGAACATGCAAGTACGCTGCATCTTGCAAATTTGACCACCCTACCCCCGAAGAAGTGATCTCCGAGGCAGCCTCGCAGTCGCAGTGATGGGTGGCAGAAGAGGAATGGGGTCCTCCTCCGCAAGCAGCAAGCTATAGATTAGTCTGAAGGGCGCATCATAACTATTGATGTTTTGGCGTCTACCTTTAGATATAACATGTAAAATGTCTTTTCCAAGAGAGAGAGAGAGAGAGGCTTGGGTTTATTACTTTGTCGAGTCTATCTATGTATTCCCCCAAAACATGCTTCAGATACTTGGGTACTTTGTGTTATTGACAAAAAAAACACCTGAAACCCTGAGTTGTGTTATGAAAAATAGTAAGAAAGACTCTGAGTTTCAAAAAAATAAAATAAAATAATTAAATAAAAAATCTATTATACCCTTTCTCCTTTCTGGCCTTCTCCTCCTAGTTTCCCACCGGCTACCCCGGCATTGTTCGAATCCATGCACGAAGCCCTAGTTTCCAAAATCTACAAGAGCCACCAAACTTACTTACGTTATTTTTTTATATTTGTTTTTCTTTTTGAGAATTTTTGTGTGTTTTTCTAGGTTGCTCAGTTTTGTCGGCTGGAGATGGAATGGACTGGGTGATTTTGTTTCTGGATTTTCCTATTATTTTTCTGCTCAGCTTTGCTGGCTGGAGATGGAATGGAATCGATTGCATTTGTTTTGAATCTACTAGCGTAAAGAGGGAAAAGGAGGGAAAATGAAGGCAAGAATGGAGATAGAGGGTATAATAGAATTTTCAATGTGATAATTTTATTTTTTGATAATTCAGGGTCTATATTGTCAATTTCTAATCAATTATTTTTTGATTTCCATGTCAATTCTTACAGCTTTTTGGGCCGAGCTGGAGGCCCACCACCACGACGGAGGAGAGAGGTAGGTCGATAATCGATGATGAATCTATTACTAACTGCAGAAGAAGAAGAAGAAGAAGACTCGTCGAAGAAGCGTTTTTACTACTACTCCTTTTCGAGTGGCAAAGGAACCACAACCATGATAAGAGATCCTAGGGTAGGGTCCCAAGTTTGATAATAAAATTTAATTGGGTTTTCGATTGGGAAGCCAAAGTTTGTAAGAGTAAAGGATCGATTTTTGGTTTGGTTTGGTCAAATAAAAGATATCAAGTGGAATGGTCAAATTTAGTAGGGTCGCATCCTAATCCTAAAATGAGCAAATAGTATAGATAATAGTCACGCCGACAAGATAAAAAGCAAATACTACTAGTGTGAAGTGAAGCGATGGATAATCTTAATTAATAGGGCAAATTTTCAGCCCCAAGATCTGCTTAAATTATTGTTTTAGCTTTTTCTATATCGAGATCAAAATTCGGTCCTTCCAATTTACTTTTATCGAATTCTCAGGTTCCTTGTTGATATCATTATTTAATTTTTTGAAAATGACAATTATACTCTAAAAAAACAAAAAACAAAAAATCCTCTCCTTTACATCTTCTCAAACCTCCAACATCAACTCCGGCACTGACCTCGACCTCTCCGACCACCCTTTGCTCGCCGACGGGAAGATTAATTACTTCTCACCACCGACCCATCCTCTTATATTATCACGACAATGACATGTCTATTTCATTGACGAGGTCGGAAACAGAGAAGTGATGTCGAGGTCTATCTCTAGTTTTCGATGGGGTTCTCGCCTGAGCTCTATGATGATGGCGTCGAGGAGGCGGGAGAAAGGGGAGGCAGAGGAGTGGGCGGGGCTGTGGAGGAGGCCGAGGGAGAGGAGATCGAAGTTGCAGTCGAGGACGGGCTCGGCGACTTTGGGATAGTACGCCTCGAGGGCGAGCATGAGCGAGGCGAGGAGGGCCTTTGCCTCCCCAGAGGGGAAGCCAGCGAGGGGGGAGTCCGAATCTGGATCGAAGGCCGAGTCAGAGGGGAGGGCGTGGAGCTTGTCGAGGGTGGACTTGCAGGAGGCGATGATGACAGAGATATTTTCCGGTGACGAAAGGTGACCGGAATTGCCGGGGAAGAAGATATATTTTTTGTTTTTTTTATTGAAAAGTATAATAGTCATTTTTTTGATTAAAAATAAAAAAAGTGAATCATGACATTAACGAAGGAAGCCTAAGAGTTTAATAAAAATAAATTGGGAGTCAAAATTTTGATTTCGAAATAAGATGGGTTGAACAATAATTTAAGTAAATTTCATAATTAATATGGTCGGAGAGGGAGAGGGAGAGGGAGAGGGAGAGGGAGGGGTGCATTGGGTCATGTTAAACGCGATTGTTGTCGTCACCCATAAATTTAATTTAATCCCAAGAAAAATCTTGCTTTGCCCGCTCCCCTATGTGGAAAAGCCAAAAAGGCTCGTATCAATCTCATTTCTTTTTTTTTAATAATTAAAAGTATCTCTCTTTTGTTTCGTCAAAAAGTGTGTCACCTTTTTCCTTTATTTAATTAATTACTTGCTACTCGGTCGTATGGAAGGAAGGACAGACAAAGCACCTCATTCTTAGCCTGCTGGATTTGTTTTACTCTACTCTAATCTTTTATTTTATTTTATTTTATTTTCATATGAATACTCTCTCTATTTTAGCCTCTCTCCTCTCTCTTGAGTTTAAAGCTACCTGGTATATAACAGGAAAAATCTATCCATGTGTTCAGAGAATATCTGACAAATAAATTGGTGACATCTTAATTAAAATCCCCCTCACCCACCCTCCCTTTCGATGTAATCGAAGACGCGATTTCTTATTTCATCACCGACATTGGAATTTATTCGTTTTCAACTAAAATGCGACGTATGTATGTATGGTATAAGCTAGTGGAAGGAACATTGAGTCGAGATGAAGGTTTTTAAATACGCGGTCCGACCGGTGGTCTAACCAGTCGGACCATAATTCAGAAGCAAAAGCGTACCGGGTTTTGCCATTTAAATGCCAACCTTACAAATCGGTCAAAATCCGATCAAACTGGTCAATCTGACCAGATTTTTGATCCGGAGATTTCCGGTTCGAAAGATTTTTGCCCAATCTTGAAAATAAAACCCTATTTCTCCCCAAATCACATCCAGATCTTCCCCCAAACTTGCTCCATCCATCAGATTTTTCCCCAAATCGCCGACCACTGACCTCCGATTTGGGGTGGAGGAAGCAGCAGAGGGTGGTCTCGGCTCTCCAATTCACCTGCACCGACGACGCCTCAAGCACAAGGAGCTCGACGGACGGACTCCGGCCTGCCCCTTCGACGGACGCCTAACCGCGGACGCTCAGGTCTCTCTCTCAAACAGAAACCGTACGGCATCGTATTGCTTCCCGTGGGCGTCTGGGTGGGAGCTGTGGAGGGTGGGGCCTTAGCCCTCTGAGGCTGCTTGTTCTTCTCCGGTGACTGGCGAACAGAGGAAGAAGATGGAGGGACATTTGTCTCTAGGTGGCTGTAATTATTGAAGATTTTAAAGAAACCAAACGATTCTTGAAGATATGGATACAGAATCCATTTTTGATGTGATGCAACTCTAAGAAAGAGCGTGTTCTGCTGTTGGAGTTGAAGATGATTTGGGTTAATTGTGGGTCAAAGCTAGAGAGGAGATAAAGATGGGCTGATGTTCATATATTTATGTCTATTTTAGGTTGCCGTGGGCCATTTTTATTTAGTTCCTTAAAGGCCAATAGCTAAAACTTGTGTTGTTTTTGGAATTAATACTGATATATATATATTATATATATAATTTTTATAAAAACTAAAAAAAATCTAGTTCAATCGGTCGGACCAAATGACCCAGAGTTCGGCCTAAAATGTGGGTCAACCAACCTTGGTCGAGACACCTTATAATTAATTAAAGACATGAATTTTTAAATGAGAGGGCGCGCCAGGGAGTGTTGTAACCGCCTTTCCCTTGGAGAGTAACGCACGCACACAAAAACACCAACAATAAAAAAGTAAAAGAATGAATGGGTTTATAGCGTGACTTAGACTAGCCAGTATTTACCGACGTCTTAAAATCCGGGCTGAATAGACAGACAGACAGATTTTTTTTTTTATAAATTGTTTTGTTCAATACTTTAATTGTGAGTCAATAAGAAAGAATCGTACTTGTACCGACGTGGATGATTGAATTGAGACACGTAATAAGTACGTGGAGTGGAATTAATTAATAAGAAACAGAAAGTACAAGGAGGAAAGGGCAAAAAGGACAGCACAACAGGGGGGCGGGGTCGGGGGTGCGCGCGCGCGCTCGCTAGTTTAAAGGGAGGGGTTGGGATGGAGGTTTTTTTGGCACCGCCGCCTCCCCTCCGTGTAATAAGTAAGTAAGAGAAAAACCCTTTAAACACTTTAGAGAGAGAGAGACTTTTTTTTAGTAGGAAAGAAAAAGGAAGGAGAGAAGAGGAACTCACAGCTCCTCTTCTTCTTCTTCTTCTTCTGCCGCCTTATAAAACAGAGACAGAGACAGAGACAGACAGACATAATAAGCGTGTTTCGGAGAGGAGTAAGGGTATTATCTCAAAAAAAAGGAGAGGAGTAAGGGTGGGGGGCTGCTTCGTGAACGCCGTTGGCTCCGGACAAGGTTTATCCATCCATCCATATGTATATAAATATTTCTATGTTTGGATTAAATTAATGAATAAGCCTGTCATTGTTCTTGTTCTTGGTTTTCGATCACACATTATATCCTACATCCCATCGCTCCCTAATCCCTATATATATATATATATATATATCCTGTTTGTTTCGTATGTATGTATGTATGTATGTCTAATAATATTAGATTATTATGTGTATGTATGTTTGGTTGGGGGTTGGGGGTTCCAGAATGAAGTACGTGGTGGTGACGGGTGGGGTAGTGAGCGGTCTGGGCAAGGGGGTGACAGCCAGCAGCATTGGGGTCCTTCTTCAAGCCTGCGGCCTCCGCCTCACTTGCATCAAAATTGGTATCTTCTTACTTTACTGCATTGCATTGCATTGCATCTTCCTACTTTACTATATGAGACTATTATTATTATGGAAAATTGTGTTTCAGACCCTTACCTCAACACTGATGCCGGCACTATGTCTCCATTTGAACACGGCGAAGTCTTTGTCCTTGATGATGGCGGCGAGGTGGACTTGGACCTTGGTAACTACGAACGCTTCTTGGACATCAAGCTCACCCGCGACAACAATATCACCAATGGCAAGATTTATCAGGTTCATCATATCATATCAACTCAATTCCAGGACCTATCCTTGCTCGAATCGGTTGTTGCATGTTTGTTTGTTAGTTAAAAGCTCTCTCTCTCTCTCTCTCTCTCTCTGTGCCTTTGTTTACACAGTCTGTTATTGACAAGGAAAGGAGAGGAGATTATCTTGGAAAGACTGTCCAGGTTGGTTTGCATTCCCGTTGCCCTTCTCCCTTTCCGTTTAGACTGGCGCTTGTCCTCCTACCACTTTTTGTACTTGTCATAGGTTGTTCCACACATCACGGATGCCATCCAAGACTGGATAGAACGAGTGGCTAAGATACCCGTTGATGGAAAGGAAGGACCCGCAGATGTCTGCGTGATCGAATTGGGTGGAACTATAGGTCTGCTGATCCGGCTTCCACAAACACCTCTCCTCTCTGCTCACTCACTTTTATTCTCTGCTGAAGGATCAGTTTTCTTCTCTTATTTTATGCAGGGGATATTGAATCTATGCCATTTATTGAGGCACTTGGCCAATTTTCTTACCGTGTAGGTCAGTTGTTGTGGTCAGCAGATCTCTGTTTTACTACTACACTTAAGTCTGCCCTGTCACAGATTTCCTGGCCAATGTGTTCTCTTTCTCACTCTTGCTGCTTGTCTCTAGGTGCTGGCAATTTTTGCTTGATCCATGTCAGCCTTGTGCCAGTTCTCAATGTAGTTGGCGAGCAGGTATGCACACATTTTTGTTTTTATTTTTTATTTAGGGTCGAATTTCTTGGTTCGGTGACTAATTCGCCCTTATTGACTTGTCTTAACTCTGTAGAAAACAAAGCCTACTCAGCATAGTGTGCGGGGATTGAGAGGACTCGGATTGACACCTAATATCCTTGCTTGTCGTAGTACCAAGGTTTAGTAATCTTTCGTCCCCTTTCTTTAATGTCCCTGTTTCTACTGTTGAATTATCATTCTTGTTATATCTGGTTGTTATCTCATACATCAGAGCTGTCTGTGACAGGTACTTGATGAGAATGTCAAGACAAAGCTTTCCCAGTTTTGCCATGTCCCGGTATTCCCATAAAACAAGGCTTTTCTTGATCTTCTTGACTCATTGGCCATGATTTTACAGTGAAACTTTTGTCTGTAGGTTGAGAATGTCGTTACACTTTATGATGTTCCGAACATTTGGCACATTCCCTTATTGCTGAGGGTAAGATTTCCTTAATGCCGAAAGAAAGACAAAGATAATCGCTTTTACTATCCTTATCCTTTTGATTCTTCTTAAATCTCCTCTTGTGATTGTGAGAGCAGGATCAGAAGGCACATGAAGCAATTTTGAGAGAGCTGAATCTTTTAGGGTTGGTCCCCGTTTTTCTAGATCTTGCCATTTCTCATTTGCTTGCATAAATGCATCCCTATGGCTACTGGGTCATCCATTCCTGGCACCTGTGCTTCTGTTGTGAATCTAAATCATTTTTTCTTGTTGCTCTAGCTAATTCATTTTGGCAGTAACATTTTAATGATCTGCAGAGTTGCTGGGAAGCCTAATTTACAAGAATGGACAGCTAGGACAAAAGTTTGTGACATGCTTCAGGATCCTGTGGGTTATTGCTGGATGTAACTTGAGATGCCTGAATTGATCTTCCAGTCTTTCTCTCATCTCCGTTCTTATTGCTAATTTTTTTTACAGGTTAGGATTGCTATGGTTGGGAAGTATACTGGTCTTTCAGATTCTTACCTCTCTGTGCTGAAGGTTGCTATTGTTAAATTTTCCCCTGTTTCCTTCTGTTTCCCCTTCCACGTTCTTTTGCAGTAGTTTTGCAATTTATATAACTTGCTTCCCTAGCAAAAATCTGTCAGTTTTAGGGGATTGTTAGGTCACAGCTTTTACTAAATCCCTTGAGTCAGCTCCTTCATCCTGGAGGCATGAGCCAGACTCTTGGTGTTCCATTTCTTTTATACTCGTCATATATATGATACCTTTTCCATATTCCTGTTTGTTTTGTAGCATGATGAAGCTTTGGAGCTGCACGTTTGTAATTTTTTTTATCATTGCTACAGGCCCTTTTGCACGCCTCCGTTGCCTGCCATCGAAAGCTTGTTGTAGAATGGGTTCCAGCATGCGATCTTGAAGATGTAACTGCAAAAGAAGTCAGTATTGCTTTCTCCTTTGCAGTAGAGTTATTCCCTAAGCTCCTTTTTCTGATGGGGGTCTGCGGGGATAGCCCAATTGCTCATCTTGTTATACGCTCTGTTTCTTCTCAACTCTTTTGTTTGACTATCGTGTGTTGTCTGCAGGCACCAGACACTTATCGAGATGCATGGACTCTTCTAAGGGTAACTGTTTATTGCTGGAATCTCTTTCCCTGGAATTGAAGCTTTTCTTGATTGGAAAAAAGGCCATGCTTTTTTTTTTCTCCCAAATATTACACTCAATGATTGGATCTCATTTTTGTTTCCTGTCAAATTCAGGGAGCTGATGGTATCTTAGTTCCTGGGGGCTTTGGTGATAGAGGGGTGCAAGGAAAAATCCTTGCCGCAAAGTATGCTCGTGAAAATAATGTTCCATTCCTGGGAATTTGCCTGGGCATGCAAATAGCTGTCATTGAATTTGCACGGTCGGCTCTTGGTTTGCATGATGCAAACAGCACAGAGTTTGATCCTGATACCTCAAATCCTTGCGTGATCTTTATGCCAGAGGTATGCACCATGGACTAGTCTCAACCCTACAAAGTTGGCTTTCATGCATTGTCCTTCATGCTTCTTGTTTCTTGATGAAGGATTTTTTTTTTCATTGGTGAAATTAGATGATATTTACTGATTACCCTGTTCCGACTATTTGTCTACGTAGGGTTCAAGAACGCACATGGGAGGAACTATGCGCTTAGGATCAAGGAAGACATACATCAAGGTTCCTGATTGCAAGTGTGCAAAGTTGTAAGTTCCAAGAAATTTGTATCCTGTCTAAAACTTGTTGAAGTTTTAGAAGCTTTCCTTTCCCTTTAATTTTATGGGTATTCCAAAGGTCCTTTAGGTATGTGAGAATATGAGCGTGGTTCTTGAAGATAAAAAAAATACTCCCATATATGTTAAAATGTCCATATTCAACCCAAAATCTTAAGGCAATGGGTTGTTGGATTTTCCTGACTTATAAATTGGTCCCAACAATCTTTCACTTCCGATGTGGGATTCTGAGACTATTGAAGGGTATTTTTCAAAATATTTTGACCAACTCCAAACTCGAGATTATCTAACTGCTAAATATTGGAAGAGCTGGACAGCAGATAAGTAGTAATCATTTGGTGCCTTCATATTGGGAGATCAGCATGAATTTTCGTTTTGGTTAATGTTATGTGCTATCTTGAATTGCTCTAGGTATGGCAATGCCAGTTTCATTGATGAGAGGCATCGACATAGATATGAGGTAACACTTGTAGTTCTCCTGCTGGATTCTGATCCTTCAGCTGTGAGGTTCTACCAAAAAAAAAAAAGCTGTGCGGATTTGCATTCTAATGTAACCTTCTTTTTTGGACAGGTCAACCTTGACATGATATCTCAATTCGAAAGTGCTGGTCTATCATTTGTAGGCAGAGATGAAACTGGTAGTCGCATGGAGGTTAGTGTATAATGGGACAGGATAATAGGAGAAATATTTGACTACTTGTTGAGACTTGAGCCTTGTGGTTTTGAGGCTCGTATTATTTTATTGGTTGCAGATTATTGAATTAACCGGTCATCCGTACTTTGTTGGTGCTCAATTTCATCCCGAATTCAAATCTAGACCAGACAAGCCTTCTGCTCTTTTCTTAGGTCGGTATTGCTGACTTCTTTTGTTTTGCTCAATTTCATATCCGTACTGTGTTATGGCAGCGTATGTAGAGCTTTTGCATTACGTTCTAATTGACCCTTGTTATGTTGCAGGACTGATAGCAGCTTCTTCCGGGCAGTTGGATGTGGTCTTACAGAACTGTGCTCACACTCATACGGGTGAACTATCGTCCAATGGAGTTAGTAATGGCAATAAAGGAGCGACGAAAGCTTTTCAGAACGGGAATGCCTTGAGATCATCGAACGGGTGGTCACTAAGTGGTATGTATAGCAATGGCATCCATCAGTAGGAATTTGATAGATACGATGCTTGTCTTTGGTAGTTGGGGGTCATACTCATGGTTGTACAGCTAATGAGGAGCCAGGGTGGGTAGATACTGTACCTCGCTCGCGTAGCGGGGCATCTGATGTCGACGTTCTTAATGGAACAGAGCTTGTTGTACTGCCCCTTTTTGAATCCATATAATGAAATACCAGTTGAGCTGGTTCGCGTTTGGTATTGGGTTCTGTTTTTTTTTATCTTTTCCGACTATGCATGTTTTTGTCACAGTTATTCATTTTCTGTAGCGAGCAAGACCGAACCTAATCTTGACATGTTTCACTCAAGTCCAACATTAATTATGCAAATTACGTAGGACAAATGCCTTGGGTAAAATTTTTTTTGAAAGGTAAATTACACCAAAAATACTCCAACGTCAGGGTTTGAACCCATGACCTCCGCCCCTATGCTTTTAGGCCAAATGGTCTTTGGCAATGCTTTAGGTAAACTAACTTACTGTAATCTCAGAAATTAATGTAAACCCGTTTATAAGGGAAATTCTCCATGTGTCATTGTTGGCATATTGAGGTAAGTTAATAAAAGAGAGAAAAGAAATCAAGTTCCAGCACGACGTCGCCTTAGTTACTTGGAGGGCCATTTTCACCAGCAGCAGCAGCAGCATACGACCAGGGAAATTTCTGCGCAGGGCTGGTGCTCATGTCGCCAGCAGCAAGTTGCAGGGACGGAACTAAGGAATGAGTCTTGTTATGGGAGTGGGGATTCAGCTTGTCCAAGAAGGACCAGTCACCTGCAGCATGGGCCACCAGCTGATGATGTTTCCGGACTCAGCAGTTGAGGGAGATGCATTGAAGCTGCTGCATCCAAACTAGTAGGAGTTGTGTTGGTGTAGTCGTCGTCATCATCGTAACCATAAAGAAAGGGCCAAGTGCTGCTGGTGCGCCATCATCATCATCTGACTGCATTTTGGTTCACCATCATCATCTCAGGGTTGTCATCGTCACGGCGGTACTCGTGCCTGATCCAGTCAGTTTTCTGGCCAAGAGGAGCGCGTCCGATATAGAAAACGAGGGTCTTCCTCATGCCAATCCTGGTGGAGTTGCCGTTGCCTTCCAAAAACCAGCAGTGGTTGCTCGGTTTGTCCGAGTCCCTGTTGGATATTTCTTGTCCTTGTGGCTAAAGAAATACCATTCATTCTGCGGATTGGACCCTATCTTGCATTTATCTGCAATGCATTCAGGAACGCATCCAACCAAAAGTTAATTGCGTACGTAAACTTGGGAAAAGATAATTAGTATATGCAACGTAGATGTATGTGTATACATATAATGCATAGAATAGAATGGGTGTTGTAACTATATATCAATTAATAAATTGATGTACCTTTTAGATCCCAAGGTTCGAGCTGGTTGAGATCGACTTCCCTAATAACGTCGAGGTCTATGGCTTCATAGGACACCACCTTCTTCCTCAGGTAGTAGTAAAGCAGCTACTCTACTCTTCGGTTGGATGGAAACGAAATCCCGGAGGAACTGGCAACTGCGCCATCATGGATACGAAGCTGTTCCATGTATATAATTAAATTAAATTAATCAAAGTTAATATCAGATCATATGATCGCAACTAACTGCACATATAACAATATATACTCTTTTTACTTTCTACTAATTATATTTAGTCTGAACCATTTGTAACTAATGAGAATTGATCCAAGTAGCTAGCATGTTGTTAACCGCATGTCTAGCGGGATTTGAATTAATTAAGGTGCGAGTCGACCACGACCAAGTTATGGGGTGATAGAATGCAAAAGTTAGCTCTTTGACGAACCTCTCCAATATGTTTTGATGACAAATAACACTCTAGGTATAGACTTGGCTGGTGGACTTGGGTAGCTCTCATCTGTATGACTGTATCTTGTTCCATCGAGTCCGAATTTAAGAGCAGCGCGCGCTGGCTGGCTGGCTAGTAGATCTTTTCTTTCTCACTCTGACTAGCTACCTACTTATATATAGTATGTGACGTTGTAAAGTTTAACAACGAAGAAACCTAACTAGCTTGTACGTACATTAATACTGGAAAGTGCATTGGGAGGAAAGAAACCTAGCAAGCAAGCAAGTATGATGCAGAAATGGACCTTAATCTGTTTGAACAGACAAAAGTAAGGAACAAGTGATAGCCAAGCAGCCTTCCTTGGAGATGCTAGCTTCAACGGCACATCGAGGCACTCGCACTTGCACCCAGAAAGAGAGAGAAAGAGAGAGAGAGAAATGTGATACTGATATCCGCGTAAAGTGAGGCCAAATTTGGAGCTCTACAGTAGCCAAAAGGAACCCCCATTTGATCGGCCGGAACACTGTTTGCAAGCCCAAATGCAAAGGGGGCTTAGGCTTCAAAAAATTGAGAGATCAAACCTGGCTCTGCTTATGAAAATTGCGTGGCATTTACTAACTGATCGTAGTCCTCTTTGGGCACTGGTGCTCTGGAGCAAGTATGTGAAGACGGAGCACCCAAACTTGGAGGTTGACAGCAAGAAAGGCCATTCCCCCCTTTGGAGAGCCACTGCCTCGCTGTGGCCAACGATGTTACAAGGGATCCAATGGAGAATTGAAGATGGGCGGACTGTAAATCTATGGACGGGCCCATGGTTGGACATGGGCTTATGTCTAAGCACCTCAGTGAAAGAACCCATTCCAGCAGCCCTCTTCGAGCTCAAAGTGTACAAGGCGGTTAACCACGAGGGTTGCTGGAAATGGAACTTTCTGAGAGATACATACCTGACCATTTACTGCATAAGATCGCAGGAACAACTCCCCCTCATCCTTCGCGTGGTCCAGATAAGAGAGTGTGGGGAGGGACTCAAGATGGAGTCTTCTCAACAAAGACGGCTTATGAGTTGCTGCAGCAAAACCATGAGGAACCATCCACCTTCCCGTGGTCCAGGTTATGGAAATGGAAGGGACCCCAGAAGCTTAAACGTGTCGTATGGCTAGCCGGACACGGAAGCTTGCTCACGAATGCAATAAGAAAATGTCGCCAGATGACCCAAGAAGCTTAATGCCCATGCTGCCAGAGACATGATGAAACCGTGCTACATGCTCTACGTGACTATTCCAAAGCTAATCGAGTTTGGCTTGGTTTACTGGGAAACATGAAAATAAACACTACTCAGTTTTTTAACATGGATTTGGTTGAATGGATTAGGTGGAACCTGACCTCACAGCCTGCTTGGCTCTCCTTATTCCTGGTTGCAGTCAACGCAATCTAGAATTAGAGGAATAATTTGGTGTGGGGAGAAGGGGAAATCCACCTTACTAATGCCTCCTTGTTCTTTTGTCCAGGTACAAACGTATCGAGGAAGTGTGCAACGATTTGGAAAAGACGCAGGCTAGGCCGATACGACATGACATACTGATTGGATGGGAACGACCCGAGGATGGATGGGTGAAGCTAAACACTGACGAAGCAATAAGAGCCTCGATGGGCCGCACATCTGCTGGAGGGATCTGCAGAGACCGGGGGGCAATTGGTTCGGAGGGTTCATAGCCAACCTTGGGAGCTGCTCGAGTGTTGACGCTGAGTTATGGGCTGCGTTCTATGGTATTAAACTGGCCAAATCCCTTGGAGTTCCTAAAGTGATCCTGAAAATAGATTCCAAAATTGTTAGGGATCTCCTCATTGGTCAACGGCAACAAGGAGAGACCCCAAGACCGAAACTTGCCCAACTTCAATAGGAGATCAAAGGAAATTGGAACATCAGGATCACCCATGCGTATAGGGAAGCCAAACAGTGCGCTGACGGACTAGCTAACATGGGATTCTCTAAGCCAATTGGCTATCATTTGGTGCGAGAGCCACCACCGAAGATTAGATTCATTATGCTCGATGACATTGGTGATGTTGTGTTTAATAGAAATGTCTTAGTTAATGATGGTGCAAGGCCGAGTTTTGTGATAAACCAAACGTCAAGGGAGGGTTCACCCTCCCGAGGTACTCTTTTCCTACCACAAATTTTTCCCACCGGATTTTCTCGTCGTAGAATTTTGACGAGGCCGGCGGTCGCAACCTCACAAGAGGTCGAGAGGAGGCCTTGCACTAAGTAGGATGAATTTGGCCATCACTCTTTATAAATAGGGGCGATTTGCCCTCCGTCTTTACCAAAAAAAAAGTTTTAAAGACTTTAAGGAAGACTTTAAGTAACACAAAAAACAATAAAAAAAAAGCCCACAGCGCATGTTAAGCTACATATATAGCAGGAAGCCAGAAAAGAAGGCCCATATGCATATTATATAGGTAAAAGTCTATTTTAGTACCATGTGGTATTACCAAAAATTACTTTAGTACCCTGTGGTAAAAAATTTATCAATCGAGTCAAATCTCACCCAATTTACATCACTTAGGTCCACGGGCAGCTGCCCGAACTTTCCCGGACCTGCCCCGACTCTGTCCGGCCAATTGGACCAGCCACGTCATCAAAATCCAATGATGTGGCATCTCCACCTTCTTCCCTCTCTTCTTCTTCTTCTTCTTCCTAAAACCAAAGTGACTGCCCCTTGGCCCATCGCGATGGCCACGTTCTTATCATCCTTGCCGAGGAAATCCACCAGCTCCTCTACGGCGAAGTTTCAATTGTGTTTTCCTACTTGTGGCCCGGAATCAGGTTTGTTCTTTAGCTTCGCCCGTGAACCGGCAAGATCTCTGTGGCTCATTGACGAGAACATCATCCAGCACCAAGAACCAAAACCTCGCCAATGATTGTATCTTCTCGATGTCAGCTCTTACAAAAGATGGCAGCTCCAACTCCCAACACATCACTCTATCGTCGCTCAGCCCCCTCTCTCCCTCGACGACCTTCTCTCCTTCGCAGCAGTAGCCGATGCATCTTCCTCAGGTCGGTGACGGTGAGGGAGGCCAAATGCTCCTTGTAGGCATCTTCGCCCACTGGTTTGCTTCACCGCCCCCTTCACCCAGCGTCGGCAGTGATACGATGCCCCTTCTTTAGCTCGCCGCCATCACCGCCATCGAGGTCAGGAAATGCCAAGAGACGGCTGAGATCGGAGGGTTTCTCAGTAGGTCATCGTCGGCAGTTGTCTTTCTCCTCTAACATTATTGTTCGTTACAGGTTAGGGAGAGAGAGTGAGGGAGAGGAAAAGGGTGAGAGGAGGAGGAGGAAGAAGAAGAAGAAGAAGAAGAGAGTTCAGGAGAGAGAGGGGAGAAGGTAGAGATGCCACATCATTGAATTTTGATGATGTGGCTTGTCCAGTTGGCCGGGCAGGGTCAGGGCAGGTCTGGGCAAGTTCGAGCAGCTGCCCGTAGACCGAAGTGATGTAAATTGGGTGAGGTTTGACTCGATTGATGGGTCTTTTACCACAAGGTACTAAAGTAATTTTTGGTGATACCACAGAGTACTAAAATAAACTTTTCGCCGCACCCTCTTGTATCAGAGCCATCTGCATATCATATCGTTCGAACGTACCTTCGATAGAACTCCTGGTGCTTCATAAACAAAAGTATCTATCAAGGTAGAACTCCTGTTTGTGCATCTTTCTTGCCTTCGTTCATCAACTTACTATTTATAGGAATAGTGATTCACTGTAGCATATTAGCTGCATATTGCATTTATTGTAGAACCGCCTTCATGGCTGGCTAAGGTTGCATCTGCATCTGTTAAGAGTTTGGTTAGACCATGCATGGTAGCAGGCAGTAAGTCCCGGTGTGTGGCAGTTAGTCCATTGGCTTTGTGCTGGTAGATTCTCTTTGCATCTGCTTCTGTATCTTATGTCATCCATGGATCCATTTTCTTGCAATAATGCATCATGCATCTCATCTGCTCATGAACATGCTGAGCCCAGTAACCCACAAAGCTGCATAAATAGTAACGAACTGATCATTGAAGATTTTAAAGGTTGCATCGATAACCGGAAACTACCAAAGATTTCAAAGCATGACATTTATCACGTTTCAAAAAACCCATTTTTAAAGTATGATTATGTTATCAAACAAGAAGAGCATTCTATGTCGGTTTCTAAATCCATTGAAACTTTTCAATTATTGTCCAAAGATTCTCTTCAAAGTCATAGCAAAAAAGATTTCAATTTAATTCATATCGGTCTAGTCCAGGTTGGTATTATACCCCTGACTATTGCCGGTCTTGACGCATCTATCCTTGCTATCTTAAGGGATGCAAGACATCTCCGTTTTAAAGACTCCCTTATGAGCTCCGTCGAGTCCAGTTTCGCCGGTGGCCTTTTATCTTTTGATTGCCATCCCAATCTCACTTTATCTTTACGAGATCCTAACATTCTTCGTGCTCTAACTCTCCAATTGAAAATTTTTAATTACGCTCTCATGCATGGTAGCATAAATATTTCCTTGAGTTTTAAAGTCCATTATAAAGCCATGATTTCTGCGTTTGCAACAAAGCAACGTTTTCAATCCACCAAAGGCCAAACCGTTTTATTGCAAACTGATTTCACATGCGCCAACACCGTCACGCCTAAAGCCATCCAATGGAGGGATATTACCCTTCCTGATGAATGGATCTTAGAGGACATGGATCACTCTGAGACCAAACCTATTGAACTCCAACCTAGCAATGATGTTTCATGCATCAATCGCTATTCTGGTGGTACTGTTGGTATCACTTTCAATCGACCTTCAAACTCGAGATCCACAGGGAATCCCTCCCTTTCTCGTAGTGAAAGTATGACCTCATCGATCCAAAATCTCGGCAGAGTATCACAGTTAGGAGCTTCCCATCTCCCACCTGTCATACACCTCCCTGATAAGCCCAGATTTTCAACTTCCGATCTTCCTAACCCTACTTTACAACATGTCAACTATCGTTCCCAAATTCCCCACCCCATTTATACCCAAAATAAAGCCCCTGACAACGAAGAATCCCCTCCTTCTTCCCCAACGCCTTCTCAAATCACCGAGAACCAAAAATTTCATAATGAACTCAATGTTCTGGAAATTTCTTTCCACATTGATAAGGATTTCCTCCGATCTGACTTCAATGCTCACCACAACAAAGCCAAAGTCAAATGGTTTTTCAGAAACTTCTGTAAACCTGAACGCGATCAGACTCAAACCTCTTATTATGAGTTTCTTGAGGAATATCGAACCCAGATCTTATTTTTTGACTGGTTCGAACAATTTCTCATGCCTACTTGTATCCAAGAGATGATTGAATCTTATAATTCCTTTACCAAAATGACCAATCCCATCACTCGTTCTAAAAGCCATCAAAATCAATGGGAAACCACCAATGGTGATACCATATCCTCCCCCCATCCTCCCTTGAGACAAATCAATCTGAATATCGCCAACAACCCCATTGAAGCTGCACCTTATAAAACTGCTACTGATGACATTTTACAGAACTCGCGACGTATCATTGCTCAGAATAACTTCTGTAACACCCATCTTAGTACTATTGGAAAACAACTTGAGCGCATTGAAAGCCATCTACCTTCACCTTCATCATCTCTGCCCTCCTCATCAATTCCTGTATCCAATATCCAACAACCTATTTTTAAACCTTTTAAAGTTTCCCAATCAAGTATCCGCCAGATCTAAGAAAATTGGGATTTTGCTGACATCCTCTGACTCCAAATCTCCAGCATCACGGTCTCTCCTACCTCTCCTCTTATAGCCGCAGATACACCCTCTCAATCTTCCAACGCTATTCACACTCTTGACAAAGAATCTGATTCTGAGTTAACCCAATCGCTTTCCTCCCCCCGACCATTTCTAAATCACATTCATGAGCCCCAACGATTCTTTTCTTCAACTCCTGTCCCCGACCCAGATATGGCTCTTGAGCAAAAGCCAAGCATCCTTAACCAGGCCAAATTCAATGCCAATTCTATTTATGAATGGAATATTGATGCCATGACCGAATATAACATTTTGTCTCTCTTACAACAAATGACAATGGCTGCCAATGCCTATAAAACCCAAACGTCTATCACTAACAAATCCATTGCTGAAATCCTTATTTCTGGATTTTCAGGCCAACTCAAAGGATGGTGGGATTTCTATCTCACTGACACCCAACGGGATGAAATCCTTAATAGCCTTCAGCATGACGAATCCAACAATTTGTTCCTAACACCCGAAGGCCAACCCATTCCTGATGCCGTCTCTTCCCTAATCTTTGCCATATCACTTCACTTTATTGGTGATCCATCTCACCTCAAAGACAAAAATGCTGAACTCCTCTCCAACCTCAAATGTCACAAACTCAGCGACTTCCAACATTACAAAAACACCTTCCTAACGCGAGTTATGCTTCGCGAGGATTCCAACCAGCCTTTCTGGAAGGAAAAGCTTATCGATGGTCTACCTTTTATGCTAGGCGAAAAGGTTAGACGATTTCTCAAAACCACCCACGGCTCCCCTATCAACTATGCAGCCCTTACTTATGGAGAACTCATTAGTATTACACAACAACAGGGACTTCAGATCTGCCAAGATCTAAGGCTCCAAAAGAATATCAAAAAGGAATTGCGACAGACTAAGCAAGAACTTGGTTCTTTCTGCAATCAATTTGATATTTCTAAAACACCTCAAAGCTCCAAAGATTGCCATTGCCCTTCCTCCTCAAAGACTTCTCACCATAAATACAAATCCCAACATTTTCATCGTTCTTCAAAACACAAATCTGACCCTAAACACGACAAACGCTCTTCCAAGCATTATCCTAAACGACATCCTTCAAACAAGGTGACGAACGCTTCAAAGACACTGTCTGTCACAAATGTGGCAAAAAGGGCCACATTCAACGATATTGCCGTCTCAACAAAAAACTTAATGCCTTGAATCTTGCCCCTGACCTTATTGCTCAGATATCCGCCTTAATGATCAACGACTCCGACTCCGATTCGGACTCTGTCACTGAAGAATCCGAACAACTTGACGAACTCATCCATTCCTCCTCTGAATCTGATTCAGAAAAATCGATTAATGTCTTGACTAAAGATCAAGAATTCTTACTTTGCCATGGCCAATGATGTTGAAGACCCTGCGAAATGAAAAACCTATCTTTCCAAACTCCTCAACTCCATTGACGACTCACCTTCCTCCTCTATGGCTACTCCCTACAATCTTACGAAAATCCTTCACACAAAGCAGAGTCAAAAGACTTCTCTCCCAACTATCCCTATTTTACAAGCTGAAATCAAGCTTATCAAAACTGAGCTTAAAGACTTACGCCGCCAACAACAAGAAACACACAAGATCGTCCAGAATCTCTTATCGACCAAATCTACTGCCGGTGATTCCAGTGATTCTGACAATGATCCTACCATTAAGCCAAATGAATTTTTGCATGTTCTTAAACATGTCACTTCACGCAAATACCTTATTACCATTACTATAAAATTTTCTGACGATTTTCAACTTGAGACCATTGCTCTATTTGATACTGGTGCTGACTTCAATTGCATTAAAGATGGTCTTGTACCCAAACGATTTTTAGACCCTACTAAAGAAAAACTTTCTGCTGCTAACAATTCTAGAATGCTTATCACCCAAAAAACTGATGCTTTTATTAGTAATAACAACACACTTATCAAAACCACATTTTTGCTCGTCTCCAATATGAATCATACTATCATTATTGGAACACCGTTTATCAACCTTATTACTCCTTACAAAGTTAATCACGAAGGCATCTCTTTCAAAATCACGACTCCAATTTCAAAAAAAATTGATTTTCCCATTTTTACAAAAACCCACCACACGCAAACTAAACCTACTTCATTCCTTAATTTCTTCCAAAGAACATGATTTACATGACACCAAAAATATCGTTTATTTTTAACGTATTTCTCAACAATTGCTTGATCCTACTATACAGCGCCAAATCAACAATTTTAAAACCAAGCTCCATACTGAGCTTTGTTCTGATCTTCCTAATACTTTTTGGACTAGAAAAAAATATGTTATCACTCTTCCTTATGACTCGCACTTCTCTGAACGACAAATCCCTACTAAAGCTCGTCCTATTCAGATGAACTCTGAAATGATTGACTTATGTAAAAATGAAATCTGCGATTTAGAGAAAAAGGGTTTGATCTCTAAATCCAAATCCCCATGGAGTTGTGCTGCCTTTTATGTCATAAAAAACTCTGAAATTGAACGAGGCGTCCTACGTCTTGTTATCAATTATAAACTCCTTAACAATATTTTGAAATGGATCTGTTATCCGATCCCCAACAAAAAAGATTTATTAAATCGTCTGCATGATTCTTTTATATTCTCCAAATTCGACATGAAATCCAGCTTCTGGCAAATCCAGACCCACCCCAAATACCGTTATAAAACTATTTTTACTGTTTCTTTCGGCCAGTATGAGTAGAACGTTATGCCTTTTGGTTTAAAAAATGTCCCTAGCGAATTTCAACAAATCATGAATGATATCTTCAATCTTTTTACATCATTTTGCATTATTTACATTGATGATGTCCTTATTTTTTCAAAATCTATTGACCAACATTTCAAACATCTTAACACATTCTTTGATGTTGTTAAGAAAAATAGTTTGGTCTTATCTCAATCTAAAATTATTTTATTTCAAACAAAAATCCGATTTCTTGGCCATTATATCAGCCAGGGCACTATCACCCCCATTGAACGTTATATTACTTTTGCTTCCAAATTTCCTGATGAACTCTTAGAAAAAATACAACTTCAACGCTTTTTGGGTTCTCTCAACTATGTTTTTGAATTTTTCCCCAATATTCATCGCATTATCAAACCACTTCATGACAGATTAAAGAAAATTCCAAGTCCTTGGACTGCTCAGCATACTCGAATTGTTCAACGCATCAAAAAATAGATTGCACACATTCCCTGCTTACATCTGGCTGATCCATCTGCATTCAAAATTGTTGAAACTGATGCATCAGATATAAGTTATGGAGGCATTCTTAAACAACGCAAAGACATTCATGAGCATATCATCTCATTCACTTCTGCCCATTGGAATGACACCCAAAGCAAATATCCCACAATCAAAAAAGAGATTTTGAGTATTGTTTTATGTATTACTAAATTTCAAAGTGATCTTTTGAACTAAAATTTTTTATTACGTATTGATGCTCAAGCAGCTAAAGAAATCTTGCAAAAAGATGTTCAAAATATAGCTTCCAAACATATTTTTGCCCGTTGGCAAGCTATTTTGAGTATTTTTGAGTTTGATATTGAATATATTAAAAGAGAAAATAATTCCCTCCCAGACTTTCTCACCCGTGAGTTTTTGACCAATAGGTGAGCCATGCCCCCGAAAGCCTCCTCTAGAGGAGCTAAAGCTAAATCTATCATACCTGCTCGCACTTGGGCATCTGTTGCCGAAGAGGAAGATTTCAACGCCCACAAAAATGTCCAAGATTGGTTGAAAGCAAACCAACACAATCCCATCTATCCGACCGAAGTTGTTGAAGCCTTCCAACGACTATCCCAAAACTCCCAAGCCTTAACGACACCTCCGCCTATTTCTCAACACTCCACCAGTCATGTCATTGCCCCCCCCCCCCATCCCAACCCCTTCCCCGTAATCTCCCCAAAGCGTCTTATAGCCATAAAACCCAAAAACAATCCCTTCTCTTCGTTGAAAGAGATTATCACCAACATGACCCTACCATTGCCGCAGCCTGTATCTTTCCACCTTGTCAGCATACTATCCTCGCTGACTCCCATAAAATGCTTACCTACTATGCCTCTATCCTTGAGCATACTGACTCCACCAAAGTCAGACATTTTTACAACGCCACCGATAAAGCCACCCCAGCTTACTCCACCTGCCAAATTATACGAATTATTCATCCGTCCCAGTGGGGTCAACCATTGCACCAAACAAAGCACCTCCCTATAACCACCACCACCACCCATAGCACCCTTTATAGCTATTGGGACTACCAGCAAGCCTGGTTCAACGCTTTCCTCAACCAAAACTCAAAATTCACCCACACTTGGCTGTTTTATTTCCGACAGCCTTTCGATTGTACCTATATCCCCTATTGGTTCCTTAATTGGTGGAACTATTATGGATGCTCCCTTAACATCCTTACAGAGGATGTCCTTGGTTGCTATAACCTCTTTAAAGCCAAATATTCTCCTTCCCCTATTGAAAAACCTATTGGCCCCTTATTGCTCTTCTGCACAAAATTCTATCTGCCATGGGTCTGTGCCTGGCACTATGAATTCCAAGCTTATGATGAAAAGAATAACGTCAATCTGCTCGTCCGCCGCTTCAAAGTCAAATGGTGGAACGCCTTCAGAGCAGACGAAAAACAAACGACAATTATTGTTCTAAATTGGATAAAATCTGCCAAACCTTCACAAACTATTGCCTCCCCATCGACCTCCCAACCACTCTTCCTTGCTCAAAAAACCAAAATCCAATCCATGTTGGCGTCAGCAAGTACTGAGCAGGAATATTTTGTCATCATGAACCAGATGGTCAAAGCCAAGTCCAACGCCTCTTCTTCCTCGCCTTATGCAACAGAAGAAGAAGACGAAGAGGAACTATTCATCTCTCTTGATGATGATGGTACTGATTTTCTTGGCCTTCATTGATTAAAGGCGCTATCAACCACAACGACATCATCGACAATCAAAAAGTGACTGGCTTCGGCCTTCACCGAGCTGGCAAAGGCAAAATGATCAATGGTCCAGTTAAAATCGACCAGGGTGAGGGTTTGCCCCCAATAGTCTCTCAGCAGCTTGCTGCCATAACGTCCATCAAGACGGTAAAAACTGATGACCAACCCAAGCTGAGTCTTGCGTTTGCCTCAACGACCTTTGACGCGGTAAAAGTCAAAAGATTAATGGTGGACCCCAGCCACCGAAAGAAAATGCCAGCAATGCCCAGACAGAATTATAATGGTGGACCCCAGCCACCGAAAGCAAATGCCAGCAACGCCCAGACAGAATTATAATGGTGGACCCCAGCCACCGAAAGCAAATGCCAGCAACGCTCAGGCAGAATTCCCTTTGCCTATATAAGCGGAGGACCTTCTCATTGTAAATCAGAGTGTATTTCAGTCGGGAAACCAGTAGAAGGATAGAACCCTGATCTCCGATCATCTCTGTTCTTCGATTACACTGTAACCCCTCTATCTCCTCTCCTTGTTATTGTTCATCTCCTATATTAGTTTATGTTTATCAAGTTTATGTTTTATATCTAAAGTTTATCATTTTAATAAAATTTTATTTATATTATCTTGGTCCGCCGCACCCTCTGGTATCAGAGCCACAGGGAATCCCTCCCTTTCTCGTAGTGAAAGTATGACCTCATCGATCCAAAATCTCGGTAGAGTATCACAGTTAGGAGCTTCCCATCTCCCACCTATCATACACCTCCCTGATAAGCCCAAATTTTCAACTTCCGATCTTCCTAACCCTACTTTACAACATGTCAACTATCGTTCCCAAATTCCCCACCCCATTTATACCCAAAATAAAGCCCCTGACAACGAAGAATCCCCTCCTTCTTCCCCAACGCCTTCTCAAATCACTGAGAACCAACAATTTCACAATGAACTCAATGTTCTGGAAATTCCTTTCCACATTGATAAGGATTTCCTCCGATCTGACTTCAATGCTCACCTCAACAAAGCCAAAGTCAAATGGTTTTTCAGAAACTTCTGTAAACCTGAACGCGATCAGACTCAAACCTCTTATTATGAGTTTCTTGAGAAATATCGAACCCAGATCTTATTTTTTGACTGGTTCGAACAATTTCTCATGCCTACTTGTATCTAAGAGATGATTGACTCTTATAATTCCTTTACCAAAATGACCAATCCCATCACTCGTTCTAAAAGCCATCAAAGTCAATGGGAAACCACCAATGGTGATACCATATCTTCCCCCCATCCTCCCTTGAGACAAATCAATCTGAATATCGCCAACAACCCCATTGAAGCTGCACCTTATAAAACTGCTACTGATGACGTCTTACAGAACTCGCGACGTATCATTGCTTAGAATAACTTCTGTAACACCCATCTTAGTACTATTGGAAAATAACTTGAGCGCATTGAAAGCCATCTACCTTCACCTTCATCATCTCTGCCCTCCTCATCAATTCCTGTATCCAATATCCAACAACCTATTTTTAAACCATTTAAAGTTTCCCAATCAAGTATCCGCCAGATCCAAGAAAATCGGGATTTTGCTGATATCCTCCGACGCCAAATCTCCAGCATCACGGTCTCTCCTACCTCTCCTCTTATAGCCGCAGATACACCCTCTCATTCTTCCAACGCTATTCACACTCTTGACAAAGAATCTGATTCTGAGTCAACCCAAATACTTTCCTCCCCCCGACCATTTCTAAATCACATTCATGAGTCCCAACGATTCTTTTCTTCAACTCCTGTCCCCGACCCAGATATGGCTCTTGAGCAAAAGCCAATCATCCTTAACCAGGCCAAATTCAATGCCAATTCCATTTATGAATGGAATATTGACGCCATGACCGAATATAACATTTTGTCTCTCTTACAACAAATGACAATGGCTGCCAATGCCTACAAAACCCAAACGTCTATCACTGACAAATCCATTGCTGAAATCCTTATTTCTGGATTTTCAGGCCAACTCAAAGGATGGTGGGATTTCTATCTCACTGACACCCAACGGGATGAAATCCTTAATAGCCTTCAGCATGACGAATCTAACGATTTGGTCCCAACACCCGAAGGCCAACCCATTCCCGATGCCGTCTCTTCCCTAAGCTTTGCCATATCACTTCACTTTATTGGTGATCCATCTCACCTCAAAGACAAAAATGCTGAACTCCTCTCCAACCTCAAATGTCACAAACTCAGCGACTTCCAACATTACAAAAACACCTTCCTAACGCGAGTTATGCTTCGCGAGGATTCCAACCAGCCTTTTTGGAAGGAAAAGCTTATCGATGGTCTACCTTTTATGCTAGGCGAAAAGGTTAGATGATTTTTCAAAACCACCCACGGCTCCCCTATCAACTATGCAGCCCTTACTTATGAAGCACTCATCAGTATTACACAACAACAGGGACTTCAGATCTGCCAAGATCTAAGGCTCCAAAAGAATATCAAAAAGGTATTGTGACAGACTAAGCAAGAACTTGGTTCTTTCTGCAATCAATTTGATATTTCTAAAACACCTCAAAGCTCCAAAGATTCCCATTGCCCTTCCTCCTCAAAGACTTCTCACCATAAACACAAATCCCAACATTTTCATCGTTCTTCAAAACACAAATCTGACCCTAAACACGACAAACGCTCCAAAGACACCGTCTGTCACAAATGTGGCAAAAAGGGCCACATTCAACGATATTGCCGTCTCAACAAAAAACTTCATGCCTTGAATCTTACCCCTGACCTTATTCCTCAGATAACGTCAATTTGCTCGTCCGCCGCTTCAAAGCCAAATGGTGAAACGTCTTCAGAGCAGACGAAAAACAAACGACAACTATTGTTCTAAATTGGCTAAAATCTACCAAACCTTCACAAACTATTGCCTCTCCATCGACCCCCCAACCACTCTTCCTTGCTCAAAAAGCCAAAATCTAATCCATGTTGGCTTCAGCAAGTACTGAGCAGGAATATTTTGCCATCATGAACCAGATGGTCACAGCCAAGTCCAACGCCTCTTCTTCCTCGCCTTATGCAACAGAAGAAGAAGACGAAGAGGAACCATTCATCTCTCTTGATGATGATGGTACTAATTTTCTTGGCCTTCATTGATTAAAGGCACTATCAACCACAACAACATCATCGACAATCAAAAAGTGACTGGCTTCGGCCTTCACCGAGCTGGCAAAGGCAAAATGGTCAACGGTCCAGTTAAAACCATCCAGGATGAGGGTTTGCCCCCAATAGTCTCTCAGCAGCTTGTTGCCATAACCTCCATGAAGACGGTAAAAACTGATGACCAACCCAAGCTGAGTCTTGCGGTTGCCTCAACGCCCTTTGACGCGGTAAAAGTCAAAAGATTAATGGTGGACCCCAGCCACCGAAAGCAAATGCCAGCAACGCCCAGACAGAATTATAATGGTGGACCACAGTCACCGAAAGCAAATGCCAGAAACGCCCAGACAGAATTATAATGGTGGACCCCAGCCATCGAAAGCAAATGCTAGTAACGCTCAGGCAGAATTCCCTTTGCCTATATAAGCTGAGGACCTTCTCATTGTAAATCAGAGTGTATTTTAGTCAAAAAACCAGTAGAAGGATAGAACCCTGATCTCCGATCATCTCTGTTCTTCGATTACACTGTAACCCCTCTATCTCCTCTCCTTGTTAGGATCTCCGGTCTTGACGCATCTATCCTTGCTATCTTAAGGGTGCGGCGGACCAGCATAATATAAATAAACTTTTATTAAAATGATAAACTTTAGATATAAAATATAAACTTGATAAACATAAACTAATATACTTTAGATATAAAACATAAACTTGATAAACATAAACTAATATAGGAGATGAACAATAACAAGGAGAGGAGATAGAGGGGTTACAGTGTAATCGAAGAACAGAGATGATCGGAGATCAGGGTTCTATTCTTCTACTGGTTTTCCGACTATCTTACCAAAATCCTTCACACAAAGCAGAGTCAAAAGACTTCTCTCCCAACTATTCCTATTTTACAAGCTGAAATCAAGCTTATCAAAACTGAGCTTAAAGACTTACGCCGCCAACAACAAGAAACACACACGATCGTCCAGAATCTCTTATCGACCAAATCTACTGCCGGTGATTCCAGTGATTCTGACAATATTTTGAAAAGTATATATATTTTGAAAAGTTGAAGAATATTAAAAATATAGAGTAAAATATACAGCAGGAGTCCAAACCTCACAGACGAGGTAGAGCAACAGCACAACCCTAGTTACAACCCTCTTACAGGGTAAACCCCAAATGAAAGCAAAAACAATCACCCTGCATCTCTGAATGAATCCAAATAGAGGGTGATATCTTGACCTCTAAAATTATTTGCCGCACTCGACCAAAACAACCATTCACGAGCTCTAGAGAGGGTAGAATGCCGAAGAAGTACCTGATTACAGTTAGAAGCATTAAAAATGGCTCGATTTCTTTGTTCTCATATACTCTACATAACCGCACCAAACAAAGCAAACCAAACCTTTTCTGGCATACCACCCCTAAGGCCCATCCAGGTGGTGAGGGAAGTGCTGATCGAATCACGAATGCACCAATTAACCCCCACCTTCTTTGCAATAAAGTTCCACATGCGCCAAGCCAAATCACAGTGTAGGAATAGATGTTCACTTGTCTCATCTCTTTTACCGCAGCAGGGGCAAAGGCAATCCCAACGCTCAAGTCGTCGTGATCTAATCAGAACATCTTTAGATAGAAGCTTTCTTTGCAATAAGATCCAAAGAAAGCATTCTACTTTAAAAGGTAATTCACTCCTCCACACTTTTCGAGCTTCAATAGAAGGTTGACTAACCAGATTCAGGTGTCCGTAGCAGGCCCTACACAGAGATTTCACCGAAAACTCCTTTTCAAGAGCCCAAACAAGCTTGTCACGTTGGCCCTCCTTGATAGGGATTGAGTTCAATTTTTCAAAAAAATTTGCTGCTAAAAACTCCTCCCAGTCAAAGAAAGACCTTCTCCAGGCGAGGCACCAAGTCCACCGCCCTTCCTGCCACCTTCCGCACTCACTGACCTTTGTACATTGCTGGTTTGAAACCAAAAAAAGTCTCGGAAACATCTCCTTCAGGAAAATACAATTATATATATATATATAATGTTGGCTGACCGGGAGCCCTCAAAATCGCCTCACCTAAATCTGCTCACTGTCAATTACTCACATAACACCCACTTTTTTTTAAATATTAACCAACCTTTGGCCTTTCTTTGTACCGTTTTTCCACCCCGGAAGTCAATATTCAGAGACATGTTCGCATTTCTTATCGATATATAATACCATTTCTTTTCATTTCCCTTGTGGAGAAGGCCAGCATTCATTTTTTAAGACCCGGCGGAAGCAAATGAAATTGATGGGATTAGGGAATCACTTTCGGTATTAATTGATCATTTTGAAGAATATATAGCATAATTCGTACTTAGACTAAGCACCTATTTGGTTGTGGCTTGGTTTGAATCACTCAGGGTAAAGAAGATATATTTGGTGAATGTTATTTGCCTTTGTTTTTTAGGGATATCTGGTTAGTCAGGTACAATATCATTATTGAGAATGTTGGTAAAGATCTATCTTAACTTTTTTTATAAGTAGAATTTTATATAATACAATATATTACAACTGTAAGGATATTAGGCTATATAAGCATTTTTTTCAAAGTCGCCTAATTCGTAACATTTATACTTAATTATCACACAATTGATAGATTTTATTGCTTGACGTTTTTTATCCTATAAACAAAATAACTGATCCTCTGTGTTTCTCGTATCCTTGTCTTTTCCTTGCCTAGGGCTGTGTCTCTTTTCCATGATCGCCAGACACTTCTTCATAGTGACCCATCTTGACTTATCCATATGGTATGCCAAAGAGCGAATTACTTACTTTGTTATAGGAAATTCATTTGGGAACCAAATCTCGACTCTCTTTTTACCTCTATTCTTAATATTTGTTTATGCTGCCTATACTTTGCCGAACTGACGTGTTATATAGTCAAATCCAATATATTGAGATGTATCATTATTTTTTTGGGAAGGTAAACTTTTATTGAAACTTCTTGATATCATAAATACACCAGGTAGAGACCGAGGTGCGAACTGATAATATTAGTTTGTTGGATCAGTCGTCTATGTTTTGCTTATACAGGCTATGTCCATATCATCAAATGTACTATGCCAAGGTGGGAAAATTTTGAGGTAATCAAATACTATGCCAAGGTGGGTGTGGGAAATATTATTTTTGAGGAGAAGTGGTGTAACTATTAGTCAACTAAAAGCATGCACCTCCCGAGACTTGAATTATCCAATGCCGGAAATACCTCAATTTCAGTGCCGGAACTGCATGGCTGTACCAAACCAGCTCTTATACTTGTATTTTGTAAAGTTTTAATCTCTTCAAAGCGAAATAAATAATTAGTCTCGAATCATAATTAATGTTAAAATTTAACACAAATACAGTTTGGTAAATCCACTAAAACGTGCATGTTGAGGAATTGGATTGAATGATGAGAGACGTATTTAAATATTGGGATAATTACTGCGAGGCCCATGGTATTTGGCATATTCACCTCTCACCCTCCTGTTGTTTGAAAATTGATTAAAAACTCTCCGAAATTTAATTTTATTATATTCTAAGGCCCCTCAGACGTCAGCAATAATTTTTTTCATTGAAGTGATTGTTATACCCTTAAAAAAAAAAGCTATTTTCTTCGACCTATGGATCTAACACCAAGAATAAACCCAGCAAACCAAAAGGAAGAGAAAATATAAACGAAGATAGCTTAAAACCAAGAACAACAAAAATATAAACCAAAAAATCAGCTTAGATTCAAAGAAAACTAAGAATCCTAATTAGCCCTAACCAGACCATACATCCCTGAAAATTCGCAATCGAAAAAATGCCAAAATGAAACCTAATTAGCCACGAGATCGTCGCCCTCCCCTGCCCCGTTGCTGCCGTCTCCTCCCCCACGTCATCATCCTCCTACTCCAAATCCGACCACTCTGTCATCACCCATCGGTCTTCATCGGGGGGTTTTGGGGAAATTACTCTATGCATGCGAACTCTCCACCTCGAAGTCGTGGGTTTTGGAGGTGGGGAGGCGAGGTTTGAAGTTCATGCCTTTGGGTGTTTGGAAAATGGGTTTTTCTGTCCCAACTTAGAATTTGAACTTGCTTGTGGGTTTTCAATGGTGGTCGTGGGTTTATTCCATCGACGAGCTTGAGAAGCTCTGCGCCCCTCTCGCCTCCGCCCTCGCCGAAGAGCTCTCCCATTCTGCCCGAAATGACGACGAACAAGCCTCCTCCTCCGCCCTCGAGGACCTTCTTACGGTCATCTAATTCGGGTCCCTCTTCGATGTGAAGCCGCAGGGGGCGTTGGCCCTAATTGGGTTTTTGGGTTCATATTTTTTGTTTGGCTTGTCTAATTGGTGTTGTAATTAGTATTTTTTTCTGAGTTTGAGTTGATATTAATTGAAGTGTTCTTAATGTTCTTGAAGAAGGAAGAAGATGATTTATGGGTTCGAAGAAGATAGCTTTTTTTAAGGGTATAACAGTTATTTCAGTGACAAAAATGAAAAAAAATTATTGCTGACATCAGCGAGGGGCCTTAGAGTATAATAAAATCAAAACTCGGAGAATTTTTAATCTATTTTCAAACAATAGGGTGGTGAAAGGTGAATATGCCAAACACCAGGGGCCTGACGATAATTATCCCTTAAATATTTGCAGTGTCCGTAAAGGCAACGGCCCCTCCTCCTCCTCTATGCTCTATGTACAAAATATCTAGGGAAAATGACAGATAAGTACCCTATAGTTTCACATTTTTACAACGGGATACCCTGTAGTTTCAAATTGGTAATTTAGTCCTTGTGATTTTCAAAAATTTTCCCGGGCAGGTCCAGGGTAGCTACCCGTCAATATGGTCTTCGAACAATGTCGTTTTTGTTCCTACGTGGCTGACACGTGGGTAACCTGGCTAATTACCTATTTAATCCCCAATTTGTTTATATTTTTTAAAACAACCCATTATTTGAAGACAAATCCGCTCCGCCCTCAAGAACCTCGAGAAATCGCTCTCGACACCCACTCTTTCCCTGGCCCCTCCGCCCAACTCCCACTCTCTAGACTCCACCATGTACCTCCTCAACCACGGCACCGACGTCAACTCCATTGATCTCGACGGTGCACCGCACGACGACGGCGGAGGTGGCCGACTTTGAAACCAGATCTGTGTGGATTCGGACCGGCCGGACACCTCCAGATTAGCGGTGGCCCCTTCCTTGTCCTCCGGCGTCCACCAGTACGGTCCTGGTGGCATCCTCATAGCCCGACCCGACCACAAGAAGGCTTCCCGATTAGTGTTCTCGAGACGACGATAATCGATGGGTCTCGTAGAGCATCGCCTGAAAACCCCCCGCCGAGCTTAATGGCGTCGCCATCGCTTCCTCCATCATCGTGTCTGTGACGGTGGATTGAATTCTAAGTGCCGATTTGGGGCTTAGGGTTCCTCTGTCCAATATAGATTTGATTTTAATTTTGATTTTGATTGTGATTTTGATTCGATTAGGGCTAGCTGTGACAGGGACAGATTTGTCACTCCTCGCCGTGGTGGTCGGCGGCTGAAATGAGATCTGGGTTCTGCTCATTTTGTCATCACCCTTTCTTTGATTTCTTTGATTACTTGTAAAGTTGGAAGCTCATGGAGGTGAAAGGGATTTCGGTTTGTTTTGTTTAATTGTTTGAGTTTGGTTTGAGGTGGAAGGAAGATGACGGTGGAAATAAGATGGAGGAGTTTTTTTTTGAAAATTTGTTTAAAAATTGGAACTGTTTTAGTAATTTACCGGGTCACACATCATCGTCAACTGATCTCACTCGGGCTCCACGTGTCCGCCACGTAGGACCAAAAACGACGTCGTTCGAAGGCCATATGGAAGGGTAGCTACCTTGGACATGCCGGGAAATTTTTTGAAAATTACAGAGACTAAATTACCAATTTAAAACCATAGGGTACTTATCTGCCCTTTCGCCAATATATATATATATATATATATATATATATATATATATATATATATATAGTTTTTTAGAGTTATCGATCGTAATTAGAATCGAGAGAGAGAGAGATTACGTGGGAATCCCCTGACGAGCGAGTGAATGACGCAAACTCCAATCTTCTTCTTTATCTGAATCGATATTCCCGATCCCTATCCGATGCTGCTACAATCAATCTTATGACGCCACCTGCTATAATTTGATCAACCACACAAAAACGCATATATATATTCGAGAAACCGAAGGCTAGCCTGAGATGTGTGCAACTTAACTTGTAATACGCGTTGCGATTAAACATTATGCTAATAAATCGGGGTAAGATTATCCCAACATATACCAATAGTTTTTTTTAATATTTATCAAATTAGCAAATAATTATACTCGTTATTTGTTATAAAAACACGTATAGAAACCAAATTGTGCTAATATATTCAGTTCTAATTAAGAATATCAATAGTTGTCTGAAGGGCAAAGAAATAATCAAAGAAGACTTCAAATTAACGCATATATCTGCTGCCCGCTGGATGTTGTCTCACCCAAACAGGACCTTAACGTCCGACTGATTCTGGACGGAGATAGAGCTCATCTCATCACGTCACATCACCACCTCTCTCTCTCTCTCTCTCTCTCTCTCTATGTTTTTTTCCCCTTACGCTGACGATTGTTTGTAGTGTGGAATACAGCTACAAGCGATCCTAACTAGAAAAGGATGAATAGTCGCTGCTGATCATCAATTGATAAGAAATGCTCATAGTATGTATTAGGTCGGTCCGGTCCGCCCATAACAAGGACGAAATAAACACACATAATAGAAAGGCGACCATAATTTATTTATACACACATACTGCATATAATATACACGTAGTAGTAGCAGCGTTAACTGTCTGTATATGCCCCGCCGGTCCCGGTGACCCCCAAATCAGGCTTGTTCTCATCCTTGCCGGCACCAAAGACAGGGCCGCCCTTGCCGGCGGGGTCGGGGACCTTGTCTTGGACTTTGTCGATCTGAATCATGCCCTGGTCCTCCCTGGACCGCAGATCGGTTCTGGTCCTGTTCTGGCCTCCCTCCACCGACTCGTAAGTCGTGGCCGTCTTCGACTCGGGCGGCTGTGCCCCTTGTGCTCCGGACATAGTATCCTTCCTACTTGTAAGGGAAGCCTTTTTCTGCTCTGATTTCTCGGGCCGTCCTGCAATAGCCGAATCGGTCGTTTTGATGTTTGCAGGAATGAGGCATGTCTGTCTGTCTGTCTGGACACGTATGTTTCAGATGTGGCAGAACGCATGCTTGCCAAGTGTCCAACGCTGATAACATTCTACCAAAGAAAAAAATTAAATAAAATGTAGAGTGTTCACTTAAAGTCAAAGAAATCAGATTGCTGACAACATAAAATAAAATAGACAGTACCATCCTACTTAAATCAAGATTATTAATTTAAAAATTTGAAGTTTCACGCTTGCAATTCTTTTTTGTTCACCGACAATTTTGCCCTGGCTCCTTCTCTTCCCCTTATTTTAATTAAAGAGCAAGCAATGACCTCGCCGAAGCGAAAGGCAAAAATTTATTGTTGAGTAGGTCGGAGGATTAGGATAAAGAGTTATAGTTATAGTATAAGTATAATTCTAAATCGTTTACTTGATCCTAAAGGTTAGGAAGTCCCTATTCTTGTAGAATAAGTAAAGTGTTCTACTCGTGTGTATAAATAGTCCATGAGAGAACCTAGAATACACACCAAAATTCTTCTTCTCTGTGGGGTTTTATATGTTGTCTCCTTGACGATAATAATAAAATCGCTTATTCCTTCCCGAGGATTCAACCTCGTTAAATTCTTGTTCTCGTCTGTGTGAGTGCAAATCGCTTCCGTGGGTTTCGGCGCAACATTTATTTTGTACACACAGTTGTTGAGCTAAAAGACATGGGGATGGAAACGGGTCCGCCCTTAAACTTGAGTTGGAAAGATTCCGGGGATTTATGTCAACCCACCTAAATTTTTTTTCCAAAAAAAAAACATGGGGATGGAGACAGCATGCGAGAGCAGCTGACCACCAAGCTAGTTGAAGCGGACCCTTATTTTAATGTATTTGCTGCTTTAACGTATGTTTTGTTTTTAAAATAAGTATATTTTTATTTGAATTAACAAGCTTCTCCGATTATCTAACAAGTAGATTCATTTGCAAATTTTAATACTTATTTGGATATAAACTTAATTTGTGAATTTACAATTACTTTTTTTTATTAACAAGGGTCACTGTGTCAATTTGATACGTAAGAAGTGAAGTATTGTTTAATACTGTAAGATGGCAACAGCAGATATTAAAAAAAAAAAACTACACAGAACATCATCGGTAACATGTGTTCCTTCGTAGCTAGCTAGAAGTATTCGAAGTCTATGTAAGAATCATCATGGTCATCGTTGTTGGGACCAGTACTACCGTTGTCGTGTTTATCGAGCCTAGCTGCTGCTGCATTGGCTTTGACCGCCTGGCCACCCAGATTTCTATTGCCGTGCTCGATAGCGTGAGCCGACGAGGTCGCTGCCTTGTCTCGCTCCTTCTTGCTGGAGGAGTACTGAGAGAAATCGACAGGCTCGGGGATATGGGGAGGAGTGGCACTCCTGACGAGCGCCCAGTTGACCCCCTCGAAGAAGGGGTGCTGCTTGATCTCCGTGGCTCCTCTCTTGTAGGCAATGCGCTTATGAGGCTCCTTCACCAGCAACCCTTTGATAAGGTCGCGCGCCACGAAGCTGGCCTGGGGAGTCTCTGGGAACCTCAGGGGCTGGCCGACCACGTTGAACAGCGTGGCCTTGTTCCTGGCCCCTTTGAAAGGGGTGGTCCCGTGCAACAGCTCGTACAAGAATATTCCGAAGGTCCACCAGTCGACCGCACTCCCATGGCCTTCCCCTCGGATGATCTCCGGGGCCAAGTACTCGTGGGTCCCCACGAACGACATGGACCGCACGTTGGTAGGCTCTGCCATGAGCTCCGGCAGGGACCCTCCTACGAAGTCCGACTTGGACTTGCGGTTCTTCTTGCTGGGGAGGATGCGGGGGAAGAAGGTGGACGGCTGGATGCAACCGTGGACCGCGTTCTCCTCGTCCAAGATGCCCCCTGCGCCTCCTCCTATGCCGTTGCTGTTCATGTGCGCGGATGAGGAGGACTTGACGAGGGTCGGGTTCACAGAACAGCGAAGGGACAAGTCGAAGTCGGAGAGCATGATGTGGCCCTCTTCCCTCATTAGCACGTTCTCCGGCTTGAGGTCCCTGTACACTATTCCCAGCATATGCAGATACTCCAGCTCCAATAACACCTCCGTTGCCAAAAACCTGCTTCCACGTCCACAAAGCATTACTACACACACTACTTTATTAAAAATGTTGTGTTTTTAGCGACATATAGATATATATAATAAAGAAAAAGAAAAGACTTGTTGTGGGATGGATGATAAAAAAAAGAAAAAGAAAGAACCTTGCAGCCTCCTCGGTGAAATACTTGTTGGGCTGCTTCTGGCGGAGAGAATGAAGATTGCCGCCGCTGCAGAACTCCATCACCAAGCAGTAGAACTTATCCGTCTCGAAGTAGGAATATAGAGTGGGTAAGAAGGGGTGGTCCAGCATTCCAAGAATCTCTTTCTCTGTCTGGGCTCGCAACAGCTTGTTCCTGCTCGCTAGAGAAGCCTTATCCATTACTTTCATTGCAAAGTGGGCGTTGGTGCCCCTCAGCTGCACCAGGTACACGCTCCCAATGTCCCCATACCCTAGACGTTTGAGGAGCCTGAAGTTGCTGAGCCCTATGGGGGGGCCCCTTTGCACCCATCATGTTTATGGCGTCCCATCGAACATCCCCTCCTGTGTGCGGCTTCACGGGAGCACCGCTCGAGCTCTCCAAGCTGTCGGTTCGACTGCTCCCGTGGCTTCTACCCTTGGTCGTCATGTTTGCGCTTCAATGTTCCGAAGTTGCAAGCCCCGAACAGCTTGGATTCGCATTACCATGCTGCTTGGTGAGAGGAGGGTTAGCTATCACATTGTCTAATAGTTTGGGGCTTGGTGGCGAGCTATGAGCAGTAATGTATGCATCTTCCGCCTTTCCGTGTATCTTTTCCGCCTCCGCTTCAGATTGCACGTCACCCTGTCCAACGATGTATTTTTCCATTTATTAACATATATAAAATTTTGAGTTGAGGAAAAAAAGATTTTATTCAGATTATCCCTCCCCTTAATGGTAATGTTATTTCCAAATAACCCTTGTTCATTTTCCATAACAATTTGTTACAACATTGTTCGCATAGATTAAAATCCAGTCCTTTATGTAGGTAAACCAATTCGTAAGTTACAAAATGAACTTTTAAACTTGACATCGAATGTCAAATCAAATTGTTGCCATTGCCGAACCTGAGCATGCTTGGTGGATGAGAAGAGGCAAACAGTAAGAAGAGACATACCGAAGGTGTTGAATCAGGAGGCATTTTGTCAGGGTTGGATGCCTTTCGGACGATACCGCTTTGCAGAAACTTGTGATACAGAAGAGCAAAGCGCAACAGATATCAGTTTTCCGCCCAAATCTCACGATGAATGTTAATTATTAAATTAATTACTTGTTCACCGACATATATTTTTGATGAACAACATGTTGCAAGTTCGGCTATTTTTTTTTAATTTTCCTTTGCGTGGATAAAAACACAAAGAGAACAGATGGAAATCATAGCCAATCAAATCTATGAAAATAAGATGCACTTTTTATTAGCAACATGGAAAACTTTCCTACCCTTTGAAGAGACATATACGAGAAAAAAATTGTGCAAGATCGGAATGCGAAGACTAACCGTTTCAAAGATGACCAAACAAATTGCTATAGGATAGTAAGAAAAAGAGAGAGAAATGAAGTGAACGTATATTCATGTAAAAATCTGTTCATCTTAACGAAAAAAAATGAGATATTTGAAAATCAGAGAGCTGGAACTAAACAGAACGAAAAGAGAAGAAAGGATAAATGGAGGGCGTTTCGGAGACTGAATAGAGATGTTAATTTACCACCAATTGTCGTGAGCGTACTTACTGGAGCTTTCTATTTTTCTTCCTCTCGCATTTCTTTGTCTTTTCATTCTTTTTCCTCAGTTAAAATTTTCTCTTAGATGGTTATATTATTTAATATTAAAATAGTTTATGGTTATTACATGTAATACCAAAATGACAAAAAGTTATACAAGCAACGAAAACAAAAGGTCGAGCATTTTAATTTTGCCTACTTTGTAGCTGAAATATGAGAAATGTATAAAAAAAGACAACGAGGCTAGTTAAATATATATCTTACTATTTTATATTTTCTTCACATAATTATTTTTTTATACGTGTAATTTGATAGTACTTTTGGGGATCTATCAATTCAAACCAAATATTGTTGGTCTCCTTGATCAAAACAGTGCAAGAAGGATTTCTTTGTTTATAAGGAATTCCTCTCCTTACCTCTCAACTTGGTTGACTACCCAAAGTTGACCCACCGCTAACTGCGAGGACGGTGCGAAGTATCATCCGAGCACGAGCACGGGCACAGGCCCGGGCCCGGGAGCAGGCGCTTGGGCGCTTTGTGGCGCATTGGGCGCTTGAGGCGCACGCCGCCACGTCGGGAGGAGCTCTAAAGTTTTGCAAAATTTTGAAGCACTCCAGACAGGTGATGGGACACGAGGCTGAGTATCCCGACAGGCCGCGAATACGAAGGGGTGCGACGAGACTGGATAAGGCTGACTTCCGAAGAGACACGAAGGGCCCTACAGACAGGCAGCAAGGCTTATCCAGAAGGGCCTCCGAAGAGACCCGACCGTTCAGACAGCCAACGCCAACGGATGCATCCCTTCGGGGTAGCTGCTTCCCTGCCTCCTCCAGCCTATAAATAGGCCTGCCCCCCTTACCATTTGAATCATCCCAGCAGCAAGTGCATTCCATAAGCATTGTTGTCTTCTCCTCTCCCCCCGTTCTTCACTTACAAATAGTCCGTCCGAAAGTTCTGGGTATATAAGGGTTCGCCCGAAAGTTTTGAGATACGTGTGCAACGTTCTTGGAAACGCCCGAACAGTCATTATATCTTGGGGACGATTGCCGTAGCCCGTACCGCACTGAAATATACGGGGCAATCTCGTCTTACGGAGAAATTGTCCAACACTTGCCTCGACTGTCGTAGATCCTATTCAAGTACACCGAACCCTCCGAAAATAATAATCGTAAGATGAGATTCGTGTACTTGAAGATGGCATCGTCAAGCACCGTAGCACTGACAACAGTACTAGTAACTGTCCACGCTGAAAGGCCAGCGAAGTTCAACGGTACCGAATTCAAGAGGTGGCAACAGAAGAAGACGTTCTATCTGACCACGCTCAACCTAGTTCGGTTCCTGAAAGAGGAAGCACCGAAGATAGCGGAAAATGAGACGGATCAATAGAAGATCAACGCTCTCGACGCGTGGAGTCACAGTGACTTTCTATGCTAGAACTACATCCTGAATGGACTAGACGACATACTCTACAACATCTACGCGGTAACCAAGACCGCTAAGGAGCTGTGGAGTTTACTCGAGAAGAAGTACAAAATGGAGGATGCCAGGACGAAGAAATTCATCGTCGGACGATTCCTCGACTTCAAGATGGTGGACTCCAAGAAGGTCATCGACCAAGTGCAGGAGTTGCAGCTGATCCTTCACGAGATCCAAGCCAAAGGGATGCAACTCAGCGAGTCCTTCCAAGTAGCTGCGATGATCGAGAAGCTCCCCCCGCTCTAGAAGGACTTCAAGAGCTACCTCAAGCACAAGAGGAAGGACATGGGCCTAGAAGACCTAATAGTGAGACTTAGGATCGAGGAAGACAACCGAAAGTCCGAAATCAAGCAAGGCAAGGCAAACTCTGAGACCACCGTACACCTCGCCGAGGGAAAAGGTGGCAAGAAGAGGAAGAAGTCTGGGGATAAGCAGGAGAAGCAAGAGCCCAAAAAGAAAAAGAACAAGAAGATCAAGGGCGACTGCTACAACTGCGGCAAACCCGGCCACATGGCTAAGGACTGTCGCCAGTCGAAGAAGGACGACGAAGGAAAGGCTAACCTGGCTGAAGACTCGTCCGAAATGGATCTGTCAGCTGTGGTGTTTGAAGCCAACCTGGTGGAAAATCCGACAGAGTGATTTGTGGAGACAGGAGCTACCTGCCACGTCTGCTCGGACAAGGAGATGTTCTCAAGCTATATCCCGATCACTGGCCGAAAGCTGTTAATGGGAAACTCCGCAACGTCCAAGATCGTAGGTCTGGGTAAGGTGGTCCTGAAGCTGACCTCAGGAAAGGAGCTGACCCTCAAGGATGTGCTGCATGTCCCGGACATCCGCAAGAACTTAGTTTCCGGCTCACTGTTAAGCAAAGCCGGCCTTAAGCTTGTATTTGAGGTTGATAAGTTTGTACTGACCAAAGCGGGTCAATTCATAGGAAAGGGTTATCTAGAAAAGGGCTGTTTAAGATGAATGTAATAAATGTACATCGCACCTTTAAAGGTGAAAATAAAGTTAATGCTTCTTCTTACTTGGCCGAGTGTTCTAATTTATGACATGGTAGATTAGGACACGTAAATTTAAACTCGCTAAGAAAGTTAGTAAGTTTAAATTTATTATCAAATCTAGAGTTCAACCCATCTGATAAATGTGAATTATGTGTGGAGGCTAAAATGACCAAAGCACCTTTCCATTCGGTGGAAAGAAGTACTATGCCTTTAGAGTTAATTCATACGGACACTTGCGATATGAAACACGTGCAAACTAAAGGCGGGAAGAAATACTTCATCACGTTTATCGATGACTGCACGAGATATTGTTACGTATATCTCCTAAAGGGCAAAGACGAAGCTCTTGATGCCTTTAAGAGATATAAGAATGAGGTTGAAAATCAACTCAGCGTAAAAATCAAAATGATCCGAAGTGATCGAGGGGGAGAATATGTAGCTCCGTTTGATGAACTCTGTCAAGAACATGGCATTATTCATCAGACGACTGCTCCATACTCACCTCAATCGAATGGCGTAGTTGAACGCAAAAATCAAACTCTTAAGGAGATGACGAACACTATGTTGATTAGCTCGGGCTTACCCCAGAACATGTGGGGGGAAGCTGTGCTCTCAGCTAACCACATTCTAAACAAGTTGTCACACAAGAAAAGGGATAAAACTCCATATGAACTATGGAAAGGAAAGAAGTCTTCCTACGGTTGCCTTAAAGTGTGGGGGTGCCTAGCAAAGGTCGAAGTACCTAAGCCTAAGCAGGTGAGAATAGGACCCAAGATCATTGATTGCATCTTTATCGGATATGCGCAAAATAGTAGTGCTTATCGATTTTTGGTGCACAAATCTGAAAATCCTGAGATAAACGCGGTAATGGTCATAGAATCAAGGGACGCAACGTTCTTTGAGAATAGCTTTCCTAATAAGGAAAGAAAGGAAGGAAGTCTAAAGAAAAGGACTCACGAGACTACGCAAGGGTCAAATCAGGAAGATGATGAACCTAGACGTAGTAAACAGACGAAGGTAACCAAATCCTTTGGTCTGGATTATCTAACCTATGCGTTAGAAGATGAACCCAGGACAATCCAAGAGGTATTGTCCAGTCCAGATGCTCCCCTCTGGAAGGAAGCTATCAATAGTGAGATAGAATCCATTATGCAAAACCACACGTGGGAAATCGTGGATCTCCCATCGGGCTGCAAACCTTTGGGATGCAGATGAATCCTAAAAAGGAAATATAAAGCTGATGGATTAATCGACAAGTACAAAGCTCGATTGGTAGCTAAGGGGTTCAAACAGAAGGAGGGACATGATTTCTTTGACACGTATTCACCGGTCACAAGAATTACATCAATTAGAGTACTCATAGCTGTTGCGGCACTCTATAATCTCGAGATCTACCAAATGGACGTAAAAACAGCTTTCCTAAATGGAGAACTGGAAGAGGAGATATACATGGAGCAACCTGAAGGGTTTGTGGCTCCTGGTCAAGAGCATAAAGTGTGTCGGCTAGTCAAGTCACTATACGGGCTAAAACAAGTGCCGAAATAGTGGCACGAGAAATTTGACAGGACAATGCTGTCGAATGGATTTAAGATCAATGAGTGCGATAAATGTGTTTACATTAAGGGCACACCTGAAGCTTACGTAATTGTATGTCTCTACGTAGATGACTTACTAATTGTGGGAAGCAATAAAGAGGTTATTGTGAAAACTAAGAACATGTTAAAGGACCACTTTGACATGAAAGATATGGGTCTGGAAGACGTCATACTAGGAATAAAAATCTATAGGAAAGCTGACGAAATTATCTTGACGCAATCCCACTACGTGGAAAGCGTGCTCAAGAAATTTGAAGCTTTTGACAAACCTCCGGGTAAGACTCTAGTAGATTTAAATCTACACTTAGCCAAGAATCGAGGGGACCCAGTATCTCAATTGAGGTATGCGCAAATTATCGGGAGCTTGATGTATTTAACAAACTGCACACGTCCCGATATTGTGTACTCAGTTAGTAAGCTTAGTAGATTCACAAGTGATCCAGGGAAGGATCACTGGCTAGCTCTGGAAAGGATTTTACGGTATTTAAAACATACCATAAACCATGGCATATATTATGCTAAATATCCAGCTGTATTAGAAGATACAGTGACGCAAACTGGATATCAGACACTAAGGACTCCAAATCCACGAGTGGATACGTATTCACCATAGGAGGAGGAGCAGTGTCTTGGAAGTCCTCTAAACAAACATGCATAGCTCGATCCACTATGGAGTCAGAGTTTATAGCACTAGACAAAGCTGGGGAAGAAGCTGAATGGCTCAGAAACTTCCTAGAGGATATTCCGTGGTGGAGCAAACTGGTGCCTCCTGTATTGATACATTGTGATAGCATGTCTGCAATCAGGAGAGCACAAAGTACAATGTACAACGAAAAGTCTCGACATATCCATCGGAGACACAATATCGTTAGATAGTTGATCTCTAGTGGGGTGATCACCATTAATTACGTAAAGTCCAAGGACAACTTAGCTGATCCTTTTACGAAATGAATCAATAGAGATCAAATGTACAACGCAGTAAGGGCAATGGGATTAAAATCTACACACTAAAGAACGTCCATAGCGGTAACTCAACCATGATGAGTGGAGATCCCACAAATTTGGTTCAATGAGACAACTAAGTTTTGGAGGGTTCAGTTAATCACCTGGAACCTATCTCATTCTCAGAAGCTGCCCAGGTGTTAACCTACAGAGGTGTGGTAAGGTTAAGCTTTACGCTTTTAATGATTCCTACACCTTGATAAAGGTGGAGTATGGCAGGATACACCTGATAGGAGATCACCTATGTAAGTGTGATGTGAGTATGCTTCAAATGGAAAAAACACTTATGAATCCAAGATACGGTCCATGGCCGAAACGGACACAACGTGAGAACCCAAATATACTAGGGTTATTATTGTGTAAATATTATTGTCTTGGTTTACGCCAAAAGCTGACGGTTCAAGACATCACGTTCACCGAGCAGCGAGTAAATCCGATAACATATTACTAGAGAAGGTTCAAAGCCACAAGCTACCTGTCTCGATGCAATAATAACACGTCAGAACTTTCGATTAGGTCTGCATGCATTGGTCATCATTCATATGGGGGATTGTTGGATTTGTGAATGAGCCCAAAGAAGGCCCAAAGCCCAAAAGCCCAAAGTCAAGTTAAGGTGTTAAGAAGTGGAGGTGTACCACATTGAATAGAGCAAGGAGAATTTCTTTGTTTATAAGGAATTCCTTCCTCTCCTCACCTCTCAACTTGGTTGACTACCCAAAGTTGACCCACCGCTAACTGCGAGGACGGTGCGAAGCACCTCCGAGCACGAGCACGGGCACGGGCACGGGCACGGGGGGCTGGGGCCAGGATCGGGCGCTTGGGCGCTTTGTGGCGTATTGGGCACTTGAGGCGCACTTGGCACTTCGCACGCTGCCATGTCGCGAGGAGCTAGAAGAGCTCTAAAGTTTTGCAAATTTTGGAGCACTCCAGACAGGTGACGGGACACGAGGATGAGCGGATAACGTTATCCGTATCCCGACGGGACGCGAGTACGAACGGGTGCGATGAGACTGGATAAGGCTAACTTCCGAAGGGACACGAAGGGCCCTACAGACAGGCAACAAGGCTTATCCAGAAGGGCCTCCGAAGAGACACGACCGTTCAGACAGCCAACGCCAACGGACGCGTCCCTTCGGGGTGGCTGGTTCCCTGCCTCTTCCAGCCTATAAATGGGCCTGCCCCCTTGCCATTTGAATCATCCCAGCAGCAAGTGCATTCCATAAGTATTGTTGTCTTCTCCTCTCCCCCCGTTCTTCACTTACAAATAGTCCATCCGAAAGTTCTGGGTATATAAGGGTTCGCCCGAAAGTTTTGAGATACGTGTGCAACGTTCTTGGAAACGCCCGAACAGTCGTTGTATCTTGGGGACAATTGCCGTAGCCCGTACCACACTGAAATATACGGGGCAATCTCATCTTACGGAGAAAGTGTCCAACACTTGCCTCGACTGCCGTAGATCCTAATCAAGTACACCGAACCCTCCGAAAATAACACATTCTTCATCATTGGGCCTAAAAGGCTCGTTGTCTTCTTCAACGTCCTTTCCCGCCAAAGCTGTCTCCGCAACTTCGATAGGAAAAGTGGCAGCTTCAATGAGAATACTCGTAGGTAGCTCTCCAATGGGCAGGTTGAAGAAGACGAAAGGTGATTTCAACACGGCTCAACAAGCTCTAGCCCGCAACGGTCAATGGCTAGTGACTGTTGCGTGAGTTTAAGGCATTCTGCGCGCTTCCTCTTCCAATGGAGATTACGCGCCTCTCCGAAATTAACGGCTAGTTGTAATTAAGCCATAATTAGTTAACAATTTATTAGATTAGCTGTATATATATGTACCCTTGTAACCTTATTCGTCCAAGTGAGTATAATATATTCGATCATCAAATTTTCATGGTATCAGAGCCATACATGACACAACATTAGTCGCTTAAAATATGAAAATTTATATTTTTTATTTCTCTATAAAATAATGCCCAATATTTTAAATTCTTATTTTTTAGTTCTATATAAATAGAGTCTAATTTTTTAACTCTCTATGAAATTTCATATATATAATACATGTAGGTAGACAAGAGTGAGGAGGAGGAGGAGGAGGAATTGTGTTGTATAATTGGTGGAGTGAGGAATATGTGAACAGTTGTTAAATGAATATAACATGAAGGTGGTTGTTTTTTTTAAAGATAGAATTATATCAATCTTGGTATTATGTATAACTTTGTAAAAGGGTGAAAAATTTTCACACAAGAACACTACTGATCTCTGTACAACCTTCCACATAAAGAGATGAGCAAGAGGTTAACTAAGACTATAACTAAAGAGAGAGATTTCTGCGGCAAATCTTCCCAAAGTTAAACAAAAGAGGCCGAAGTCCACCATGCACTAGCTAAAGTGAAGGTGGTTGTTGTACAAGTTAAATTGTGGGTAGCTAATTTTTAGTGCGACTAGGAGTTATAGAGTAGTTTTTCAGAAAAAAGATTGGAAGTTATGGAGTGGGGTTTGGATTTTGGGAGGAATAATGGAGGCCTATAGTGGAATATTCGGGGAGGATCGAGGGTACCAGTTGCTGTCCACCTTAGATACGCAATTTAGCCAACTAAAACTTAGGATAAGGATATTCCTCTTATGGGCGATTCTGGGAATGTATTTGGTTCTAGACGCGTAAAAAACTCTAGGACCGTTGTAGAGGATAAAATAGTTCGCGCAGTTATGATAAAATAGTTAGCGCGGAATAGTCCCGATTTATCCGGGGTAAATGAAGTTGGATAAAATGGTTCTTTGGTTATGATAAAATGGTTCGCCCAGTTATGATAAAATAGTTTTACGAGATCGTCCCGGGATAAAAGTGGTTGGATAAAATGGTTTGCCCACTTATGATAAAGTGATTTTACGGAAAGTCCATCGAGGACCGTCCTGAAAACAGAATTTCAGAACCAAATCAGGCCCCCGATTCTGGGAACCTTTCATAATTTTGTGTGGCTGCTTCGCTAAGCTATGCACATTTTTTTCAATATTAGTCGTTTGGTTCACGTAATAAAAAATTAGAATTTCAAAAAATTATTGAATTTAAATTTTACGAATGAAAAATATCATTTAAAAATTATCTCTGTATAGAACTCGATGGCCATCAGGTAGTAAAAAATTTGATAAGATTACGTGGATTTGAAATTAGGAATAAAAAATATCATTAAATCATTTTTATATAGAACTCCATGGTCATCAAGTAGTAAGAGATTTGATAAAATTATATTAGATTCAAATTTTACGAACAAAAAATATCGTTAAAAAGTCATCTCTATACATTCATCGTAAGAGATTAACTTTTAAGATTTTATTAAATTTAAACTTTACAAATAAAACTTATCATTGAAAAAGTCATTTCTATTCATAATTAGGCTTGATTCCAATTACAAGAAATTCACCCAAAAATTGTGCTTTTTTGTCTCTTAAGCCACCTTCACCTAATTTAGGTTCCATATTATTCATCCACTAGTATCAGTTTTAGATATATGTCCTATGGCTTCACGATTGTATCCAATTGAGGTTATTATTGCTGAAAGAGGTTTTTTATTTTTGGGCGGACTCTACTCAAAACAGATTTTAATTAGGAACCCTTTAGGCAAATTGATTTTATATCACTATTTATGGCTAGTAACATTTTACATATTAAAAATATCTTCAATTGATATCTAGATTCAGCTCTAGCTTAGGCATATATGAGAATATACTCCCTAATGAGGTAAAAATTCCCTTCTCGCTTTGTTTTTTTTTGAACATATAAAACTCCCTTCTCGCTCATGATTCCAGTTTTCCCCCTTGTGTTGTTATTGTTTAACTAAAAATTTTCAAATTTTAATTTTTAGAAATACAAAAGCGAATTTTACTGCTTTATAAAAATCTTATATGATTTAAATTTAAATTAGTTTGATATAATAATATTTGTAGGTGGTCTAACGAGACAAATATTAATCTAATATCACCATCACCTTAGGTTTTCGCGGGAAAGAAAAATATAGAAAAGCTAATTAATAATGGTGGTGGAAGTGCACCGAAACGTATGCGGTTTAATTTGTCACTTATATTATAATCCTACACTTTGAGATGTGTGACAAATAAAGAGAGGGAGGGTGGTGGGTGACTCTCTTTTTTTTTAAAGATGGTGGGTGACTCGTCAATCCATACCGTATTGCCTCACGCCCAAACACCCATTATTATTCCATAACGACGATTACTCCCACTTTACGTACCTTTCTCCCCAAAGAGCTATAGAGAAGGAAAGGAGAAGATGAACGAAAGAGAGATATTTTGGAACTCACTTGTATTCACAATTAATTGAGTGAGTAGAGTTTTACAAGAGTATTTACATATATACTAGTTAAAAGCTAAAAATGGACTACCCTGATTTGTACATAAAACTATGAGACTATAAATAAAATATTTACAAAAGACAAAGGATAGTCATCACCCCTCGTAACCGAAAATCATTCTGGGATCTATTCCCGAGAATATTCCTCTGGGATTTGTGCAGCATGTTTCCTGGCCGTTGCGTGAGCTGGCGCAACCTCCTTCACGTGCTTGGTCACGTGAGTGACTTGAGATGTGATTCGGGCTTCGTGGGCTTCATGGGCTGAGCAGGTTTACACTTCATTTTCTTCTTCTGAGCCCAGAAATACTTAACCAATTTCACAGCTATAGGATCGAAAATTCTTTCTTCGCGATCACCATCTTCAACGTCTAATTCACCTTCTTCCTCATGAATTGATTTGAAGTTTAATAGCCCCTCGCAAGCTGGACTGTGTATACTATACAGTCCAAGCTTGACAGCATGAGAGAAGAATAGAGAAGGCGCCAACGGCTTTGTCAAAATGTCTATAGTTTGACGAGTTGCAGAGACATGAAAGAGCTTGAGAAGCCAGGATTGAACATTCTCTCTGATAAGATGGCAATCTAGCTCAATGTGCTTAGTGCACTCATGAAACACCAAGTTCTCAGCGATGTGAATAGCAGACTTGTTATCACAAAAAACTGAGGCTGATGGGATGTGATGAATTTGTAGCTCATTAAGCATATAAAACAACCACTTAATTTTGCAGCCAAAAGAAGTCAGAGCCCTGTACTCAGCTTTCGAGGAGCTTCTAGAGATGGCAGGTTATTTCTTGGACTTCCAGAATACTAAGGAGTTCCCTATCACCTCATATCTGGACAAGCTGCACAATTTGCATCAGAGTAACCTGATAGTTTAATATCTGAGTTTGCAGGAAAGAAAAGAGTAAGACCTTTGATGTAATGTAGAATCCAGTGGACTGCCTTTTGATGAACAATCAAAGGATGACTGAGGAACTGACTCAGTTTGTGAGTAGCAAAGCAGATGTGAGGCCGTGTAGTTGTTAAGTATAAAAGTTTACCAATCAATCTCCTATAAGAAGAAGCATCAGCAATTGCAGGTGAATCATCATCATTGCTAAGCTTGAGATTATGAACAATAGGAGTCTTCATGCATTTGCTATTGAAAAAGCCTGTATTTATAAGAATATCAATAGCATATTTTCTCTGAAAAATGTGTATACCAGATTTGGAACGAGCTACCTCCATGCCCAAAAAGTACTTGAGTTTTTTCAAATCTTTGATCTTAAGTTGATCATGTAAGGACTTAACTTTTTGGATCTGATCTATGCCATCTCCTGCTACTATAATGTCATCAACATAAACAAGAAGACATATAAATGATGTGGGAAGCTTGAGCATGAACATGGAAGAATCAGGAATAGCTTGTTTGAAGCCAAAAGATAGCAGCAAATTGGACAACTTCTCAAACTATTGTCTACTAGCTTGTTTAAATCCATACAAGGACTTGTTTAACTTACAAACCTAGTTTTGAGAAGCTGAAAGACCAAGTGGAAGCTTCATATACGCTTCCTCACAGAGCTCACCATGCAAGAATGCATTATTGACATCAAGTTGTTCTAAAAACCAATTTTTAGCAGCAGCAACTGCGGAAACCAATCTGACAGAGGTTATCATAACAACTGGTGAAAAAGTATCTATGTAATCAATCCCAAAAGTTTTTGTATAATCTTTGGCTACTAATCTGGTTTTGAACCTTTCAATTGTGCCATCAGCATTGCGCTTAATCTTGTAAATCCATTTATACCCAATGGCTTGCTTCCCTGGTGGAAGATCAACAATATCCTAGGTAGCATTGGTGTCTAGAGTAATTAGTTCAAATTGTATTGCCTCTCTCCAGCAATCATGCTTATTAGCTTCCTCAAAATTGTCAGGCTTAGTAAGCTCATTCAGAATAGTGACAAAAATACGATGAGAATCCCCAAGAAAAGCTGTAATCAACACACAAGAGATGGGATATAGCACTGAATTAGAGGAGGAAGCTTCCTGACCTGATGCAGAGGGATTGGATTAGCCTTGCTGAGAGGGTAAGGTAGGATGGACGTAGTCTTGGAGGTAACTAGGAGTCTGTTTGGGTCGAGATGATCTCCTAACAGGTTGAATAGGAAATGGTGGATGAGGTGGAGCTGGGAAAGGTGGTGATGGTGATGCTCTGTCTGGTATAGCAAGTGGTTGTAATGGTGGAGGTAATGGTGGAATGGTGGAAGTGTCCTCTATAAATAAAGGACTGCTATCTGTAGTAGAACATGATCCTGTTGAATTTGTTGGCATAATGATTTGAAATGGAAAGACATGCTCCTAGAAAGTGACAACTCTAGAGAGAAAGGTATTATAGTTGTCTAGATCATAGAGTTTAATACCCTTAATGCCAGTAGCATAACATGGGAACACACATCTTCTGGCCATAGGATTGAATTTATGAGATTTTGTCAAGGAAGATACATGACATAAGCAACCAAAAATTCTCAGATGATCATAAGTGGGAAACTTCTGATATAGAAGTTCATAAGGGGTTTTGTTGGAAAGGGACAAGGAAGGTGTGAGGTTGATTAGATGTACTGCATGTAGGATGCAAGTCCTCCAGAATTTGATGGGGAGAAAAGCTTGAAATCTAAGAGCACGAGCAACATTTAGAATTTGTTGATGTTTTCTTTCAATGCGCCCATTTTGTTGAGGCGTATAGGCACATGAGGTTTCATGAAGAATACCTCTAGTATGGAAGAAAGAGCTCATTATGAACTCTTTTCCTTGATCTGATCGGATTCCCTTAACATGAGTAAGAAATTATGTTTCCACCATGTTGCAGAAATTCTCCAAGTGAGTAACAACTGCAGATTTTGACTTTAGTAGATAAACCCAAATGGCTCTAGAAAAATCATCAACAATGGTCAATAAATATGTATAACCATCATAAGAAGGTATATAGTATGGATCCCAAATATCAACATGAACAAGGTCAAAACATTTAGGTACTTTACTAGCACTTGAAGAGAAAGGCAACCTTTTGTGTTTAGCTAGATGATAGCTATCACACGGTACATCAGATTCTACTGTGATAGTAGGAGTAAATTTCCTGAGAATGAGAAGCTTAGATGTAGGAATATGACTTAGTCAATAGTGCCAAGTATTCAGGCTATGTGGTAGGTAGTTGAAGCTGGAAGCTATGATGCAAGTGGTTGGCTTAGATGTGGGATGTTGTGTGTGTAGATAGTAGAGACCATGTCTTTTCTCAGCAATTCCAATCTTCTTCCCCTTGCCATGGTCCTGTAGAACACAATCTGTAGATGAAAAACTGAGTGAGATAGGAAAATCTCTAGTCAATTGGCTGATTGATATCAAATTAAAAGTGAACTCTGGTACAAAGAGAACATTAAACAACAGTATGTTTGCTGTAAACTTTACAGTCCCAATGTGAGTAACTTGTATTCTGGAATCATTTGGAAGAGTCACACTAACAGATGTGATTGCCCTGCTACTGGTAAACCACTTCATAGAAGAACAAACATGTGCAGAAGCTCCAGAATCCAAAATCCAAGTATCAGTATTAAGATAAGGACAAATCTGCTTATGCAGATTATAAATACAAATACCTGCAGAGCAATGATGTTCAAGATCAAGAACTTGTGGGACTGAATTAGCCCTTAAAGTGATAGATTGTTGAATTAAAGTCCCTGAGAGATAGATGGTTGAATTAAAGTCATCAGACCTTGCATTTGGTCTTGAGAAAAAACAAAAGTTGACCCTGTAGAGCCTGCAGAGCTAGCAATAATCATTAGATCACCCAGAGGTTTTGGCTTAAAACCCCTAGGAGGATAACCATGGAGCTTGAAAAACTTGTCAATAGTATCACCTTCCTTGTGACAATGAGTACAATATGGCTTATTTGAACAAAATTTCTTTAAACCAGATTGAAACCCAAATTGGTTAGCAGCAAAAATAGCAGGAGAGCTTGACTCTTTGCTTAAAATAGGAATATCAAAAACCTCTCTCATATTGTGTAACTAGAAATATTACTTTAGTCATAGTAGGAAGAGGATCCATCATAAGAATTTAAGTTCTAACATTAGAGAAGTTCTTATCTGAACCAGTCAAAAACCCGATTATAAAATCCTGATCTAGATGTTCTGCAACCAAACTAGTAGCTGAGCAAGGAGTAGTCGAATCTGGAGCACACTTACAGATAGGAATGGGCCTAAACTATATGAGCTGGTCCCATAGAGCCTTGTATTTAGAGAAATACTCATTCACATATAAGATTCCTTGAGAGAAGTTCGAGATCTGCTTCTTTAGGTTGGCAATCTTCACAAAATCTCCACGACCAAACCTTTCTTGTAAATGATCCTATACATCAGCAGCTGTATCAAACCACAAGAGACTATCCGCAAGCTCAGGCTCTATAGATCTCATCAGCCGTATAATAACTAAGGTATTACACCTCTTGTAAGCAGGAAGAAGAGCATCCCCTATGTCTGGAACTGGAATGGAACGATCCACAAACCCAAGTTTATTCTTGGATTCAAGAGCTTGACTCATGGCTCTCACCCATGATTGGTAATTCTTCTCGTTGAGAAGAGGAACAACCAAAACTTAAGCTAGACACTCACCAGGATGCACGAAAAATGAATTCATGAACTCTCCTGATGGAACCCTTGAATCTGACGTAGTCGCCACCGTGGTTGCCATGAGATTAGATCTTCACCTGCAAAAAAGATGAAGGAAGATGAACTCAGAAAATAGAGCTAAAGCTCTGATACCATATTAAGAAACCTAATCCTCCCGATTTGAGCTCAAAGAGCTATAAAGAAGGAAAGGAGAAGATGACCACAAGAGAGAAATATTTTAGAACTCACTTGTATTCACAATTAACTAAGTGAGTAGAGTTTTACAAGAGTATTTACATATATACTAGCCAAAAGCTAAAAATGGACTACCTTAATCTGTACATAAAACTATGGGACTATAAATATAATATGTACAAAAGATTAAGGGTAATCATCACCCCTCATAACCGAAAATCATTCTAGGATCCCGTTCCAGGGAATATTCCTCTGAGATTTGCGCTGTATGTTTCTTGGTTGTTGCGTAAGCTGGCGCAGCCTCCTGCACGTGCTTGGTCACGTGAGTGACTTAAGCTGTGATCCGGGTTTCGTGGGCTTCATGGGCTGAGCATGTTTACGCTTCATTTTCTTCTTGTGAGCCCAGAAGTACTTAACCAATTTTGCAGCTATAGGACCAATAATTATTTCTTCGCGATCACCATCTTCAACATCCAATTCAGTTTCTTCCTCATGAATTGATTTGAAGTTTAATAAAGAACCAAATCCAGAAAGGGTGACAAATCTGCGCTCGCATTCAGAGAAAAAGAAATCATAGAAAGTTCAATTTAGATTTGTAGTATATTATATCTTTAGATTTCTTTATAATCTACAACTGTACTAAACAAAATGAAGAAAGGGTGAACCACAGGAAACATCCCCAAGTACCCCAATATCCAAAATTTAGTCAGGAGGAGCAAAAAGGTACCCTTTGAATCTTAAAATAATCACACTTGGGGAGGAGGCAAACACTTACTCTGGCAGTCTAATCTGCATTAATAAGCACAAACTTGTTCCTATTGTTGTGAGACCCAACAAAAAGCCGACCCCCAGTGTTTTACATCACCTCCACCGATGCCTCGTCCTCGAGTGCAGCCCATATCTTCCCCCAAGATCGAGTTTATTATCACCAATCTGGTCACCGATATCCTCATCTAGTACAAGGGCATGCTGCTAGACTTGTTCTGCGAGGGGCACTCCATTGTGGTGGAAGGGTTTGTGCCATTCGAAGGGGAGAATAGGAGGAGCAGGGGCGGCCGAAGGGCGGGGTCTGAGATAAGGCGCGAACCGAGGAGCATTAGTTAGGATATTGGTTCGAGAATATCTTATTTTCAGTGAGGACAACCCTCGCTGATTTTGATAAAGAGATGATTTCAGTCATATGATATTATGATGATTGTGTTGCTTACTCCACATTGTTTTTTTGATGTTGTAATGTTTGATGAATTAGCTTTTTTTAAATATAATATATGTCATATAGCTTTTTTTAAACTAATTTTTGATGTTCATAGTGAGATCTTGAAAAAATATATTTTTTAAAATATATTTTTTTTATTTCCATGACAAACAACGAAAATATAAATGTTGACGTCAACCAGGGACCTGAAACTATAATAAAACTAAACTTCGGGAAGTTTTTAATCGATTTTCGGAATACAGGAGACTGAGTGCTAAATATACCACACGAGGAGACTCACGGTAATTTTCCCAACAATAAATTATTGTTCCTGGAACATAAGTTTCGCATATCTCGTGTTATTGTTTCTATATTAAAATTTGAATTTAGCTGCTTGGTCTCTTTTCACGTGGAATTCTATTGGTTTTTATTTATGAGATTTAATTCGATATGTGACTACGAAATAATCATCTTACGTCTTAAAAAGGGTTATATGTGATGCATTTTTTATTCAGAAAGCGAAGATGCTGTAACGCAATGGGATCGCATTATGTTGTTGCTCCCTTTTCACAAAAATTTCCAATAAAGGTGCATCTATATCCCTCTATAAATAGATCTATATTATTTAATCGTATTATCGATTCTTTTTAGAATATTCTGTCGATTGTATTTTTTTTGTAAATTCAATTTCTTATCGATTAAAGCAACTCGAATTCCATGTCATGATGACAAGTATATCCACAATCACAGAAAAAAGATTCATGGCAAGGGAAGGCCCATTTTAGTACGTATTATAGCCCCCACCCAGATCGCAATTATAGTCGTAAGATTGCACGATTTTACGAGTCGTTATTGCTCCACCGTGCTGGATCGCATACAAGATCTTAATGTTGAACGGATCGGTGGGATCACCAAGTATAATCGTAAGATTGCAAGAATTTTTTCAACTAATTCTCTCCCTATTCCTCCGAGAGATTTAGTGAATCTTTTTTGTGTTTAAAAAAAAATCATATTTGGTGTTTCCTAGAAGTTTTCTGATTATTTTAAAGATATATGGTATTTTCTTAATAGTTTAAATCAATGTAACCCTAACACTAATAGTGTACATTATAAATATAAGGGTTTTAAAGATATGGGTTTGATGAGCAGACTCACTTGAATACTTTGTTGAATTAAATTTTTTTAGATGATGTTTGAGAAAATTATATTAATAGATGATGTTTGAGACAATGAGTTTTTATTTCTTATGATTAAATTAATAAAAGTTTATGTTAAATTTATTTTTCTCAGTTATTTCTATAATTTTGTCTATTTAGTGAGATTTTGCGATCCGTGTTGCGATCCTCCGATCTACAATTTTTCTATACTCAAACGATCCTAAGTGAGATCCCGATTTTGACAACCTTGATGCAGTGGGACCGACGAGCCCATAGTTATATTGGGCCATTGAGCTTGTTTCTATTTGACCCCAAACTTTAACTAAATCCAGTAGAATTTTGCCACGTTAGAACGGGAGAACCCAAATTAGAAGATCATCATCCATATCCATTCACTTTAGAGGAAAAAAGATGGAGGAGAGGATAATTTCGACTAGACTATAAATAATTTATGTCTAGTGTTTGAACATCATAAATACTATTGAGAAATTCATCCAAAATAGGTCCGGACGGTGAGTTTAAAAATAGGTGGTAGTATAGTTATAGATTTGTAGAATATTCAAGGAGACGAATAGCCAGTGTGCCTGGTGCAATAGTTCACCCTATTATTGGTGTCAGATTTTGTTTAAGAAAAAGAAAGGATCAATAAAGGAGCAAGAAGTGCGCAGAGAAAAGTTGAGCTGGGAGAGAAAAATCATCATCATTTCTCTACAATTTTTGGTGCAGATCCCTAGTGATTTTGGGTGGGGATTTTATATCCACTTTCACCCACTAGAAAAGTTACACATATACTGCAAAGGAATAATTAGAAAAGCATAGTGGGGAGCATCATCATTTTTTCTCAAACCGATTTTGTCTGGTAGTTGGAGAAAAGGATGCGTTAGCATCTAGTGGCACCCGCATGTCATCAAGTGGACATGGCTCATTAATCTTCTTTTTCTTTCCTTTAAGTTCAATATCAACGTTGCTTCTCGCATCTTCTTCATCTTCAAACTCAGGAGAAGCATGAAATACTGAATAGAATTTTGACACCCCCACAAGTAGGAATGTGGGGATCTCGCATTTCCAACTTGGAGACAAAATTCCGGTGAGGGGAGGAGAATAATCCCTTGGTAAAAAAGTCTGCAAGTTGCAGCTCCGTGGGAACATAGAAGGGCTTAATAAGACCCATTTGAAGCTTTTCACGAATGATGTGATAATCAAGCTCAATATGCTTGGTTCATTTATGAAAAATTGGGTTCTCCGCGATATAGATAACACTCTGATTATCACAAAACAGTTGCACATGCATGGCAGAGAGAACATGAAAAGCATCAAGGAGATACGACAACTATTGTACCTCAAGAGTAGTAGTTGCCATAGCTCTATACTCGACTTCAGCAGAGGATTGATATGCTGTGGTTTGCTTCTTGGTCTTCCACGAGATAAGACAATCACCAAAGAAGATGGCATAACCTGTCAGCAAATGCCGTGTAGTGGGGCAAGTGGCCTAGTCACTGTCACTATAAGCTCACAATTTGGGAGCGGAGAAGTTCCATTCACTCTCACAAAAGGCACGCAATATGGGAGGAGAAGAGGCTGGATACTATAGACCAGCACCTGGAGAACTTTTGAGATACTTCAAGACTCGATGTGCAGCTTTGAGGTGAAGATCAGTTGGAGAGGTCATAAACTGACTCAATTGTTGAACTGCATAGGTAATGTCAGGCCTGGTATTAATCAAATAGATAATCGACCAACTAACCTACAATACATAGAAGAGGAGATGGGATCGTCAAGATCAATTTCCCAATCATCCTCAGGATCCAGAGCGGGTTGATCATCTAGAAGAGTGCCTCCCTCACTCACGGGGACTATAGGTACATTCAATTCAACAGGTGTAGAAGAAGGCTTACAACCCATAAATCCAGTATCACTAAGTAACTCAAGAGTGTACTTCTTCTGGCAAAAATAAAGGCCATCAGAAGTCCATGCAATCTGAAGGCCTAGGAAATATTGAAGTTCACCTAGATCCTTGATCTTCAAATTTTGGTGCAGAAAGTTCTTTGTTGCAGACAGGACATCCAAAGTAGGTCCTGCTAGGACTATGTCATCCACATAGATAAGAAGAGCTATTAAATGATCACCAGAACCTTTAAGGAATAAGGAATGGTCTGCATGATTCTGAGAGAAACCAAATTGATGGAGGCGAGATGTGAGTTTGGCAAATCACTGCCTGCTAGCTTATTTAAGTCCATATAAGGACTTTTGCAACCTGCAGACCAATCCTTGGTGATTCGGAGGCAAAGATAGACCCAGAGGTGGTTCCATGTATTCTTCTTCATTGAGATCACCATTAAAAAAAGAATTGTTAACGTCTAGCTAGTGCAAATGCCATTTTTAGTGGACAACAATTATCAACAGAGTGCGCACACTAGTGAGCTTAGCAATTGGAGAGAATGTATCAAGAAAATTAATCCCAAAAATCGGAGTGTAGGCTCTTGCAACCAAACGCGCTTTGTACCTTTCAATGCTTCCATCGGCACGATGTTTAATCTTAACTACCCATTTACACTTAACATCTTTCTTTCCAACAAGCAATGGCACTAGCTCCCATGTATGATTAGACTACAAAGTTGTAAGTTCAGCTTTCATGGCCTCATTCCAACACTCGTGTTTGGTGACTTCATGGTAGTTATTAGGTTCTGCAGCAGTTAGGACACTAAGGGAGAAGACTCGATGATAAGATGGAAGATGATCAATACTGAAAAAGGAAGAAATATGATGAGATGTACTAACCATACCTGTGGATGTCATGGTAAGGGAACTGTTACAAAGATAATCTGCCAAGTAAGCTGGAGGTGCTCGACTTCTATAACTCCTAACAGAAGGTGAATCAGGACTAGGAGACTGACTAGGATGGGAAAAACTAGGACCTGGATCATGGTCTAATAGAGGTGAACTGCTAGTGGAAGAAGGAGGTGATGGAACTAGTCGTGGCAGACTAGGAGTGGGTGCAGGAGTTGGTGACATTGGTTGTATTAGTGATGGAGTAGAAGCATCTGGGAGATCAGTTAAAGGGCTAGCAGATGGGAGAACAAGGTCTGTAAGTAGGTAAGGCTGGAAGAATACAAGATTATACATGTGTTGGTTTTGAAATGATAAAACATCTTCATAGAAAATAACATCTCTTGAGAAAATAACAGCTTGGCTTTGCAGACTATAGAGTTTATAGCCTTTAAGACCAGCAGGTATTCCAAGAAAAATATATGGAGCTAATCTTGGATCAAATTTTGATCTCCCATGCTGCAGAGTAGAACCATAACATAAGCATCCGAAGACACGCAAGTAGTTCAGCTTAGGAGCTTGGTTATGCAGCTTTTCAAAAGGCATTTTGTTTTTCAGAGAAATTTAAGGTGTTCGATTAATCAAGTAAGTGGCATATAAAACACAATCACTCCAAAACACAAGAGGTAAGTGAGCTTGGATGTAGAGTGCGCGTGCAATATTTAAAATATGTTGATGCTTTCGTTCAAACCTCCCATTTTGTTGAGGAGTTTGAACACATGATGTTTCATGATGTATGCCTCGTTGAAGGAAGAATTGTGTCATGAAAAACTCTTGGCCTTGATCACTACTGTCACGATCCGAATCCGGGTTCGGTGACCGGCGCTAGACTTCAACTCATGTTATTCACAAAATAAATCTAGCCAGCCTCTAATGTATTCAAATTTATAATCATAAGCATTTAAACATAAAATTAAAACTTAATGATCTTTAGTTTCATATTCCAAATTTACAAAATATAGGCCAAGCTTTTTCTTTTTTAATACATACTCCCAAGATCAAAACAAATCCTGTGACTACGGAGCTTCTAGATTAATGAGAAAAATACAGGCTGGAGACCTTCAGACCAGTCCCGGAGAATAAAGCGGACTTGGTACGATCAGAGTAGATCTCCGAACTAATACAACTAGTATTCGAGTTCCTGCAAAACTGGTGAGAGGGGGGATGAGTGTTTTGGAACACTCAGTAAACAAATAAGATATGCATCGCAATTTATTTAGCTACTTAATGCATAAACATACCTAAAACATACATATAACTAACATGGCAACTAAATTATGTGGAGATTTCATCTGGGCCTATACGGAGAAGTAGCTTGCCCTTGTGAACATCCACCATTGCATGACAATTGTTGAGGAATGGACGTCCCAAAATCAATGGGTAACTTTCATTGGTAGCATAGTCTAGCACCACAAAATCTACGGGTATGCGAGACTGGTCGACTTTGATTAGCACATCCTCAATTATTCCATGTGGCCTTTTGACCGTTTGATCTCCGAATTGAAGGTGCATCTCTGTAGGCTTGAGGCCTCCAAGTCCAAGTTTTCTGAAAATAGTTAGAGGCATGAGGTTAACATTGGCACCCAAATCACATAAGCAATATGGAAATTGGACACCATCAATAGTGCAAGGAATAGTAACACTCCCTGGATCCTTTAATTTTGGCGGTATGTCATTTTCTACCAAAAGGATCGTCTTGCTATCATTTCGCCTCTTCTTCCTTGCGATGATTTCCTTCAGAAACTCAGCATATTATGGCTTTTTATCTAACATCTCCAAGAAAGAGACATGACTTTGAATATCTTCCATTGTCTCTATAAATTCAAGGGCCTTCTCATCGATCACTACTTTATTCTTGACTTGTTGTGGCGATGGTGGAGGAACATAAGAATCCTCATTTTCACTGATATAGGCTGGTTGATCCTTCTGTTCAGTAACTACCTCCTCCTCTATGGCTGGCTTGATCGGTTCGGCATGCTCTTTTGGACAGGGCCTGTTCTCAAGTGGTGGCTTTCTCTATAGTCTTTGCGGGAATGGAGGTGGAAGGACATAAGGTGGTGGAGGAATATATGGTTCATCATCCTCATCCATACTCCTCAACGTGATGGCCATCACTTGTCCTCGCGGGTTGGACTCTGTGTTGCTAGGTAGAGAACCTATTGGCTTTTGAGTGTTTGTTGCAGCCAAATTTTTGAGTTCGATCTCCATCTTTCTAAGTTGTATGGCCTGCCCCTTCAGGCATATCTCAAACTCTTGTTGGCGCGCTACACAACGATCCATCCGCTGTACAGTAATACTTTGTTGTTGGATGGACTGCTGGACCACTCCTACCAATTGATCGATCTTGTCACCCATTTCTTTGACTTGATCTGCTAAATATGGCTTCCTGAGTTCTTGCTGAGCACCAGTATTGTTTGCCTGCTGACCAAATTGAGAGAAGTTTGGCTGAGCATTAGGTTGCCTTGAGTAGCCCAAACCTGGTGGTTGTCTATTAGCGATAGCCTGAGCCTCCACCAACTGAGGACAGTCATCGATATGATGTGACTCTTTGCAAATTTCACAGGTGTCTTGTACTGCAGCTGCCTTTTCCTTGCCCTTGGTCAATTCTTCAAGTCTTTAGGTAAGTGCCTCAACTTTAGCTTCAAGCTTCATATTGGCATCCACTTTAAGTACCCCTCGAGTCGCTTCCTTACGGGGTTGCCTGGTACATTCTTTTGGCCACATACCATTGACTTCAGCCATCTCTTCCATTAAGCGAGCAGCTTCATCAACAGTCTTTCTCAGGAACACCCCTTGAGAGGAGGCATCAATATGATCATGGGATGGGCCATCTAACCCATTGTAAAAGATCTTCATGAGGTTATCCTGAGTTATGCCATGTTGAGGGAAGGAACTTTGAAGATCGGTGAACCGCTCCCAGGCCTCATAAATGCTTTCCCCATCAGCTTGTATGAAAGTATTTATGTCCCGCAAGAGCTTGGCTGACTTTGCCATTGAGAAGAACTTTCGAAGAAAAGCATGGGCCAAATCATTCCAACTCTGAATTGTCTCTCCTTTCAGCTTATTGTACCAAGTGCGAGCTCAGTCCTTCAGAGAAAAGTGGAAGAGACGCAGCTTCAAGACATCATTATTGACCCCTTGGAACTTCATGATGTTGCAGATGTCCTCAAATCGAGAGAGATGGTCTTGAGGATCTTTGCTTGGCAAGCCGCCAAATTGGACCGAGTTTTGCAGTAGTCCAATAACTGCTACTGGAATTTGGAAAGCGTTGGGACCTACAGGTGGTTGTCGTAAACTATTAGGGTTTCCATTCCAGGTAGGGACAGATGATTCCAGTAGCGTCTTTCTGCATGGCGCGTCTCCTACAGCTTGGACCGCTCCATCTTCCTGATTGTGTGCCATCGATCTTGCTTGGTCCCTCTTTTCACGCCTAATTACCCTTTCGAGTACTCCGATGTCAACCTCAAGCACAGTGTCTGTGTCAAGGTCTAGTCCTTCACTCTGGGTTCTTGGCATGCACTAGAGTATCCTGAAAAAGAAATCACACGAAATCAACAAGTTTGCCACACAAAACTAATTGCTATTGAGTTTATGTCCTAAAATCTCAGTTCCGTGTCGACGGTGGCAATTTGATGTACACAAAATTGTGAGAAATTTAACGCACAATCAAATAGTATAGTGAATAAGTAGGGTTTCGAACTGAGGGTTGAACACGAAATCAATGCAAATAATTATGTGAAGCGAGAGAATTAAAAGATTATAAAGTAAATAAAACTCGATCAGAAACGCAAATAAAAGATGAGTTATAAATCAATGGAGATAAACGAGCACAATACCCTTATGGACTACCCATCTATGTTGAGACTATGATTTTTATGAAGTTTTAACTAGTACCAAAAGTGTTCTAATGCATCTCCCTAACGCTTCTGCTCATTAGGATGACAAAACTGAGCTAGAGTAGTTCATGATTACTAATCAACGCTTCCGCTCATTAATTAGACCAAGAACTAAGCTAAACTCAATTATGAAGTTAACTCCTAGCGGGTTATTCCTTAGTATCAAGATTCCTCATTAATACCTTAAGACATGTCAATTGACTCCTCCGTTGATTCTAATGCCTTCCGGTCCATTATTATCAACTAAACATCATAATCTAAGTGATCAAATTAGATTAAGCATTAAGATCATCAATTGACAACTACTACAAAAGATAATCAAACCATAGCTAACATGGACAAGTAATCACATAATTAGGGCATCACACTCACAAGAGAACTACTCGCAAAGCATGTTAACAAAGCACAATAGATTAATGAAGAACATGATAGCAATTAACATAAAGGTAGAGATAGAAAAAGCTTAGTCGTGATGATCAAGCTTTGCCAATCCTTTCCCCGTGCTAACTGAAATCACGGCTTTATTAAACTCCAAAGGCTGTCTCAATATTGCAGTAGTAACGTCCCCCCAAAACCTAAAAGACTAAGGCCTATATATAGCTAAAAGTCTAACACGAAAATAGGAAAACCTAGAGGAGGTTTTACCTAAACTAGAAGTCTTGCTAATCAAGTAATAATGTAATTATGGTCTTAGGGCCGAAACAAGAGGCCAAGAGTCGAATACTTCTTAAACAAGTTGAATTCCCAACTAAATATGAAGTCCAAAATAAGCTGGCATCGGGCAACTTGCGGCCGCTAGTTGACTTGCGGCCGCTAGTTGGGTCTTCAATCAACATTCTATGTCCCCTCACTAGCGGTCGCTAGTTGACTAGCGACGGGGAGTCCACCCAGCTTTCTGCTCTATCTGCTTCGTTGTATGTTCGTATTTTACAGTTTTGACCCTCTTCCACTTCTTCGACTATAAAAGAAGAAATATAGATCTCTCTTCAAGCTTTCCAATAGTGTCTCATTTGATACAATCGAATACTCGAGAAGAAAGTTATGACTCTTGCAATATGGTCTCTAGAAATCACCCCTCCAACGACCTTCATTGAGCTCCAATTTCCTACAAAATATGACAATGGGTAGAAATCCATTCCTGGACATAAATATACTAAAATGATCATAAGACTTGACATGACATGATGAATATAACTCAAAACATGACTAAACATGCACGAAACATATGACAAAATATGAGCGTTTACACACTCATCAAGGAGCCTAAGTTATGGGCAGTCAGCGAGTCGCAATGGAGGACGAGGATGTCCCATTTATGAATTTTGCTCGCTTGCCACTTGATGGAATGACGTTCGGAGTACTATGCCCAGATGTAGACTCAATCAACTACACTATTCCATCCAGAGTCTACAACACTCTCATCAACTCCTTACAATTTAGCGGATACACCAAGTTTGTGATTTGTGAAATAGTTAGGTTGATTTTACTTGTTTTTAGTTAAGTGCTACTCTTGTTTCTCAGGCGGACTCTTGTCATTGTATGCCATGAACTCGCTTGTCGGGGTCACGTGTGGACCAAGAAGAGCTTAATCAAGACATCAGGAGAATTGAGAGAACTTTGACGAGAGAGTGATGAAGGAGAAGAGAGATGAATTTTGAAGCTAACCAGGAAGGAGCCCATGCTATGGGCAGTCCGCGAGTCGCAATGGAGGAAGAGGATGTCCCTTTTATGGATTTTGCTCGCTTGCTACTTAATGGAATGATGTCCGAAGTACTATGCCTGGATGTAGACTCCATCAACTACACTATTACATCCGGAGTCTTTAACACTCTCATCAATTTGGCAGATACGCCATGGAAGACCCAAGAGATCATCTTCTAGGTTCTTGGCGATCTACGACACCTTCAAAATTCAAGGGGTGTCAGATGATGCAATCAATCTCTGCCTCTTCCCTTTTACCTTGCATAGTAGAGCAAGGCTATGGTATCCAAGCTTGAGTGACTCGGGAATCAGTACTTGGAGGGAGGTGGCAAATGCTTTCTTAGGGAAATATTTCTCATCTGCCAAGACCAACCAAATTCTGCGGGAGATCAACACATTCAAGCAATACTAAGATGAGACTTTAGGAGAAGCATGAGAGCGATTCAAGGACCTCAAGAGATCATGCCCAGTTAAGAATATGATGGAAGATCATTTACTACAAGCCTTTTTCTTTGGGCTCACCGCTATTGTAAAAGCAACTCTCAGTATGGCAGAAGGCGGGTCATTCTCAAGAAAGTCTCGATGAGAGGCCGTCTACATACTAGAAGAAATTGCTTCCTCTACATCCTCCTACTAGAGCTGGTGCGATATCCATCCTTCCAGACCCTAAGAACGAGCACAATGGTCGGACTTGGTGATTTAATTACAAGCACAAGTGGCAGCTTTGGAGCGGAGCTAGGATGAGGATAGACACAATTCAAGAAAGTTTCATTTTTTCAAGTAATATGCGAAGATTAAAGAAGGGCACGATGCTAAGGAATGCCAAGAGAATGAGAACCCAGTTGAGCAAGTACACTTTATCGGGCAAGAACAGAATCATAACTACTCAAATGCCAGAGGATTCAAAGAAGATGGGATTGCACAACCACCCGAACTCCTCCTACTAAAGAGATTCCAATCACTTGGCGATAGTACCAGATCAAGGGTCACTGCTCCAATCTTACTCACAGGAACATCAATGCATATGGAAGGTAGGGCTCAACGATGGAATTTAATGCTTGACAAAATGGAGGAGATGATTAAAAGTCAAAAGGATATAATGGTGAGCCTTGGTCAACAAGGATCTCGGATGGCAAACTTGAAGAGAATAGTTCAAGGACAAACCCAATCACAACTTGGGCTAGAGAAAAGAAATGAAATTGGATATCAAAGACTTCTCCCGGGACCTATAAGTACTCCAGTACATGCCATAGATGATAAACCATGAGAAAAATGCTTAATGATTATCAGTGAAGAACGAGATCTACATGAAGGCACCCAAGAAACAAATCACACACATGTAGACCCTGGAGGAATCATAATTTTTATGGAAGTGAAGAAGGAGTTGGCACAAAAGGCTGTCATAGACGCAAGATCTTCTGTGATTGTTATGCCACTATCCCTGTGGAAAAAATTAGAATCACACCTGCTGACCCCTTCCCAAATACGCATGTCGAATGGGTCGATATCGTTCCCAATGGGAAGGTTGACGGAGTGGACAATTTTGGTCAAGGGGGCAGAAGTACAAGCTAATTTTGAAATCATACAAGATCCTGAAGGGATGGAAATGGTTATAATATTGGGACGGCCATTCTTGGTAACAACCCAGTCTTTGATAGACTTAAGGAATCGTGCATTGGATCTTAAGCTCAGAAACCATTGGATGCGCATAACTGTAGAAGAAGATGGGATGATATCAGGGATAGAGCCAGAGGGAGAGGACCAATTCAAAAACCCAGAGTACGACATCATCAAGTCCACCTCTAAATTGGGCTTCCAAATGGGCAAACAAGAATTCTTTACCATCAACACGAAAAGGATTCCACCATCTAGGAGCAAAAGGGCTACGGGCATGAAGGATGATGATAACGCAGCATTCAAGGAGGAGGTCGGTGAACCGAGCAATCCCAGAAGGAAGAACCCAAGTCTTAGAATTCCAGTGGTGATTGGAGGAGTAAATGTTCCCTTTACCAGGTGCGAAGGAAGAGCTCCGGTAAATGTTATGTCAATTCAACTTTGGAAGATGATGAATTTCATTGGACTATACCCTTACAGCACAAGCATTCAACTGGCTAATGGGAGGACAGTCACCCCAGTAGGGTATGCTAAGGAAGTTCCAACCATGCTTTAAGGGTATGAGATCAGGGAAGACTTCAAAGTGGTTGAGCCCTTAAGCACAAAAGAACTCCTCTCAGTATTAGGAAGTCCATTCCTGGCAAGAAGGCAAGCTACAACTGACGGCCACGACAAGTTGATTTCACTCTCAGTCGGTAAAAAAATAGTAGTATTTTAGATAGATGCCGGATTTGAAGAGCCAGAAGAAAGTAGTCCACCAGTCAAGCTCTTTGGATCATACACTCACAGCTCCTTTGATAGAGTATGTATCTTGTCCCCTGATGGCGATATGAAAGCATTTGATTCAGAAATAACTCAACTCTACATCATACTCATCCAAGGAAAACTTGATATCAAGATCGAGAAAGTCGAAGTGACTGTCCAGGAAAATCTTGAGGAAGAGCAAGGGGAGAGGAATTTAGCTCCCAACTTCTATCCCTGATGAAACTAAAGTGAACCAAGGCCAAGCTACAGACCATAAATGAGCATTTTATGTTTCATTATTTTTTTTCTTTATGTAGGTAGGAATAGAAGTCCTTCAACCCGGTGGTCACCACACCTCTGGTGATCAAGTAATTTTGTGTTGGTGACTATTCGAAGTCATCAACAGCCGAAAGATGAGCTTGAGAAAAAGGTGATAAATTTCTAGAATTTGCCAGGCAGCGGCCTTCTCGCTGAGCGATGACAGATGCAGGGAAACACTTTTGCTCACTTCAACCGTGCTCCCCAAAAAAAATTGACAAATCAGGGATGACTCCCATCTCTCCTCCCGAGTCATGATCATGTTGTCATTTTTCATTTGTCTCCTTCCCATAGCGAAGATATTCAAATCTCCTTCCCTCTGAGTGGTTAACCCTTGAGCCATACCCTCTTTGGGTTAATGCTTAGTTAAAATTTCGAGGGTATGATCTCTACGCATTCATATTTTGTTACATCTGAGGTAGTGAACTACTAGGTCGTGGGTTCTGCTTATAACGGAAGATCAATATTGCGGGAGAGTTTATTTTTGATAAGAGAGTGCCAACTATTGACCTTACTTGTCTGAGTTTTGTGTCTATACTTGTGTCTTTTGCTTGAGGACAAGCAAAGATTCAAGTGTGGGGGAGTGATGAGCGTAAGAAATGCTTATTTTATCCCCTCATTTTAGGGTCATTTAGACCCATTTTTGAGTCTGTTTGATTCTTTTTATGCCATCTTTGAGTCTGTCGCCTAGAATAGTTTCACCCTTTTGTCTTTGTGTCTTTTGGAGGAGGATTTTGCAAGGACGCAAAGATCTAATGAGAAGAGGCGAGCGTTGCAAGAGTTGAGTAGAGAAACAGCCAGCTGAAACCAAGCTGCACCCGCCGAATGATAAAATACGCACCGGTTGGCATCTCTACTGCAAAAACAAATCAGATGGCACCCCCATCGATGGACGGCGTGGAGACTTCATCGAGATTTTTCTCAACCTCCTGTGTCCCACCGGGCTGTGCTCCCTTTCCACCGAGCGGTGCCAGAAGAGAGTGAGGCTAGTTTTTTCATGAAAAAACTGTTGAACGATAGAGTCACCCACTGATTGGCGCCCATGTCATCGTCTGAACTCCGCATCCGCTGGTCGGCCCCAAAATCCCAGAATCCCCTGCCAGCTCAGCTCGTCGGATGGTACCCCTTGTACCGGAAGGCATTTTCATCAAATTTTGCCTAAGAGAATTAGATATTTTGATAGATTTTTGAAGATTTTGGCTACATTTTAGGGTTGAGGTGGAGACTTCTCTATAAATACCCCCCTCAATCCCTCAAGTTGTAAGCTTAGACACCAAAGACTTAAAGTTAGGGTTTTTGAGTAATTGAAGGAGGAGCTCAAGGAGCAAGGAGTGCATGACGGGAGAGGATCGAGCAGTTCGTCACCACGATTGAGCATTCTCTATCCCTTCTCTTTAATTCCACTCTTGTGACATTACTCTCTTTCATACAATGTTGTTTTTATTAAATGACAATGTGTGAGTAGTCTCTTTTTGGGTCAGGTGCCTTAGTCCTCTCAAAATGCTTAGTTTTGAATGGGCTTAACCTTTTGAGAGTGTAGCAGTTAGGTGCGTAATACATTGGGTAACTGACATCCATTGGAATCTATTGGTGAGTAGTGTTAGTAACGACCTAGAGTCCTTCCTAATCGATGGTAGCGTGACCCAAAGTACTTAACCATGAAGGGGAGTGTGGAAAAGCCGAACCGCTAGACTATACATTTACCTGATGGACTTAGCCATGAGAATGGACTTTCCCAAGAATAGTAGTGTGTAGTTGGCCTAAGGGTGGTGCATTAATGAGTGAGGTTTAGGAGGGAAAATTTTGGTAGTCTTAACACCTAAGTGAGGTTGACAACTTACCAATATTGGGTGTGAGTGACGTTCTCGCCGGGACATCTCTAGTACCTTCTTTGTGGCGTGAAGTACTTAGCCGTGAAACATCATGCCTTAGTACACCTAAGCCCACCACGAACATAAAAGCCTAAGAGAGACCAAGCATGTAGGGATGGCGAAAGGCACTTAGCCTAATTTTCTTTAAATTGTCTTTGCCCCTTTTCAACTTAGTCTTGTCTATGCTTGCTTCACCCAAACCTTCATAAAACACTAATCAACCTAATCTTAAGTGCATTTCACTCGGGATGTCTTGAACTTGCTCTTTGTAGTTCGACATTTTACCAGTACTCACTATTATTGTAAGGTGGACCAAAAATCCACTCTTCACTCTCCCTCTCTCTGTATATTTCTCATTTTCCCAAGGGATAAAAGGGAATTAATTCCTTTAATGGGTCTTTCTAGGTTTGTGTTTTTAAGCTCAAAGATTTGATATTTCCTCTCCTGATTGATGATTTATTGATGTTTGGGGATTGATTGTTACTGGGTAATGTTATTGGAAGGGGAAGGGTCACTTTGGGGTATTTTAATCTGGATCGTTCGATTGGATCGTTGACTAGACAGAGGGGGGGATTGGGTGAGATTGAGTGAGTTGGAACCACCACCTCGAGTAATGAACTGTGGTGATGATGAGGCTGCTTCAGCTTCGGTGGGTCCACCTCAGCCTCTGGAGCGGAAATTCTCTCAGGTCTTCGAGGAAAGAAGCACCGGTGATGAAGTTCCAAAAGGTAAATAACATAAGCTTTGCCCCTTTTTTGTTTGCTTGGTGGTTAGTTAGTTTAAGGTACTCCTTTGGATACGGTTGGTGGTTCCACTGCTGACACAATGTTAGGACTTTCTTTTGGTTCAAGATCCACATGGATCATGGGTTTGGAATCATCTGTTTCCTGAGTTCTTGAGTTTCTATTAATTTGTTTGGTAATTAAAGATGCAGATGGCGGCGAGGATGATTAGGTAGTTGGGTTTAGGGAAGTGCGAGGATAATCTCTGATTATAGTGAGCTTGGGTTGGGGTTTGCATATAGACAACGGATTTGCAGGGGGCCTGGTTATAGATCAGCTTAATGGGGTTTCAATCCTGGAATATGCAGCTGCTGTCAATGGTGGATCAAGAAGAGATTTGGAGCGGATGGACTACGAAGTTAGTATGCATCCTGAGTTTCGATACTAAAATAGAGTTCCTAAGCCATGAACCTGAGGTATAGTCAGAGGCAGTTGCTTCTGCGTACAATTTCAAATGTACTCACGTATGGCACTACTAATACGCATATTGCTCATTTTAGATTGATTATCTTAAGAGTTTGGAGATGGAGGAAAAAATCAACAAAATCAGATGGTGCCTTTCTTTGATCTTTTTGACTTAGAGGCCCGCCAAGCAGGAACTCTACTTTCTTATCACTAATTCTTGTAAACTGTCTGTCTGGAAATGGCACAGGTACAAGAAAAAAAGGTGAAGAAGATATCTGATATGAACATGGACCCCTTAAAAGCTGTAGAAAATGGTAGTGTAGCTAGCTTAAGTAACTCAAGTAGTACCAAACCACATCTTGCAAATGGAGGGTGTGCTGACAGATCTAACAGCTCTCCAAGCTACGAATTCACATTCCCACCCGGGGGCATTGCATCGCTTCATTTACCAATGGTAGTTGTGCATAAGCTTCTCTCTTTCTCTTCTTCCATTTGTTGTGCCATAAAGAACTCACCATTTTTTATCTCAGACTTGCATTTGAGTCTCAGTTATATATTTCTATTTTGGTGCATGTTTGGTTCTTGGAGCATACAATAATGTGTCTTCATATGTTTTTGAATTATCTCTTACGTTCTCTGTTGCACGCTATGATGTTAGGTAAGCAATGAGACAAGCTTGTTGGCTAGATGTCGAAGGGTGTACACTCATGCACATGATTACAGATGACCATATCAACTCTATTTCTAACAACAGGTTACTTTTCTTTTACGACTTTGTCCCAGTTTAATGTTCATGCTCTGCAAATCTATTATTAGCTATCATTATCTCATCTATTAATTCTTCTTGGCTAGACTGAAGTATGTTGAGTAGAATTTGTGGGGCAAAGGTAGTGACTGAAATGTGACTAAGGATGGGAGACATATACTTAGCAAAGACAATATGACTCTAAAGGTGTCAACTTTTAACTTGCTGTAGATTTTTAAATGGATGTGTTGTTCGTGCATTCCTCGTATTAACAAAAACTATTTTTTTATTTTAATCGATCTTAAGTACATTATTCTGCAAATTTTTTGTCACTATTGTAACATCTAGATGATTATTCAAATTTCTGCTTCTTCATGTGCATGTCTCTGATGCTGCAACAAAGTTTTTGGGGAAACATTCTGTATGTGCTCTAATAGAATACAGTTCAGCTTTTAGATTCTCACATTCTTCTATTTTTCTATTATTAGTTGTGGGACATCAATATGGTTTCAGGTCCAGTTGCAATGTTCAAGGTTCACCAGTGTCTAAGACCAAAGGTTAGATCTTCCCTGTTTATAAAGATGAACATGTACATCTGCTATTTTTTTTTAAAATTTCCGATTTTTTCCTTCCTTAATCTTCTCAGCTTTGTGATTTATTCAAAAATGACTTCATCTTCGATAAATTTGAGTGCTGCTTGAGCGACGATGGCTTGTGAGTAGTTACTGGATCTTACCAGTTTGTGCTATGCATTTCTTGCTTCCAAACCACTTATTTCTTGTGAGTGTACTAACTTCATGTTTCCATTTGCACCGAAAATCTATTCCGTGTTTTTGGTTTCTCTCAAGGAAGTAATGAGGAAACAACTTTGGAAGCCAGCAAAAACCCAAAGAGGTACTTTTCGCCTCCGCAGCCTTTTTGATTCCTAGATCTGATTCCTGTGATACGCAGGTGATATGGTTTCCTCTGTCTCTGCTCTTTTAGGAGACAGGTGCAGACACCTTCAAGGCCCCCTAGATCCCTAAACAGCATAACAGGAGCAGCATGATGAGGTCAGCACCTTCGCTTAATTTCTTCCATCCAATCTTTATGCCCGTCATTGTTGGGCTCCTATGTAACTGGTTTGTATGGTATGATCTTGTGCAATGATTAGGAGGAGCTGAGAACCCGGTAGTTGATGCACACTGGAACTCTTTTGATTTCATGACAAAGCTGCTCTACCTAGCATGGCACCCATCTAAAAACGCCATTGCCTGTGCTGCTGCAAATAGCTTGTACATGTACTATGCATAAAGAGGTCCCAAGAAGGAAATGTATTTGCTTGGTTAACTTTTCGGATTGCTATTGGAGAAGACACCTTTTCCACTCCCACCAACCAGTTTGGTGGTGGCCACATACATCGGTTCTCATGTATCCACCGATTCTTCAATCCGAAGCTTGTGTTTGCATTATCTCGATGGTCCAGATTCAAAGAATCCACAATGAAGCATTGTGCTCCGCCAGATTCTCTTAAATTCATCCTTCCTAACTTTCGAAAATTCATTTTAGTTTCCGCTTTTTTGCCTGCGTCTGCCAAAAATAGAAGATGCATCAATGTTCCAAGTCGTGTCGGGTTGAAATCGGGAGAAAGAAATGTGAATTTAGCTCTTCTACTGCATAACTAAAGGGTACTATAATAAAAATTGCCACTAGGTCTCCCAAGTTAAATGTGGCTGTATGGGAAGTTCTTCAACTCCTTTTTATCGATTCTTTTGTCACGTTTGAGACTCATTAGTCCTTTGGCGGGAGAAGGATGTGGTTGTAATTTCCAAGTAAAATATTCTCCCTCTCTCTTCTATTCTCCGTCAAGAAAACTTCCAAGTGTATTCTTCCTCATGTGGAGCCATTGGGTTACGACTGGAAAAAACAAAATAATTCACTTAAATTTGCAATACTTGATTTTTTTTACATCATTATATATGGTCTAACTATTTTTTGGATAGCTGATACGTTCGGTTTTACTAAGGGTTAGGAAGACTTGATTGTTGCACCTCTTGAATCACCGGGTTTCCTCTATAAAGGAGAAACTATTAAAATACTGAATCTGCCATCAATTTCGCAAGTATCATTTTACATTTTTTTACATTATCCAAATTCCATCTCTATCACGTGCGAAGAGATAGCTACAATTGACCAGCCTGAAAACGAGATCATACAAAATGCGGCACTCGATCGTCTTGTGAAACAAATTGGAGACAGCGAAAAAATCATTTCACATACGGTTGCTATAGAAGCAATGTTGGAGTTTGCTATCCTTAATCTTTCCGACGAGCTAATTGATTGTTTGATTTATTTATTTTGTATTTGAATTTCTAATATAACTCATGTGGAATTATCGATTTATGTTTTAGGTACATGCATTGCGAGTCGAAACGGTAGTAAAGAGAAAGCCGTTGACTGATTTAGAAGAGGAGATGCAGAATTTGTCATCTTTAGCAACCTCCGTAAGTTTTTTAATTATTTTTTATTTGATATTTTTTTGTGTGTATATCAACCTGTTATTTTTTTTATTTTTGAAGCTAATGGGCATCATCGAAGAATTTGGTGAAACAAGGTCCGATATTCATCTTTTGAAGACACGAGTCAATCAAATAAATGCAATTTTAGGAGAAAAGACTCTACAAATTAATCACAAAATTAAGAAGCTTGATGCTCTTCTGGTAAGTTTAGTGGGTTAATTAGTTTTTTTTAATATTAACATTTAGATATTCTAATATGAATTTGTTATGTGTGTGTAGGCCAGGAATACAAAGATACTTATCGTTATAGGCAGATGGACGTTGATCATTGCCTCCACTTAAATTTTTTTTGATAATTATGTATATTTTTTATTGTATGTCTCCACTAAAATTAGAAATTGACCCTACTAAAAAAATTAATCAACCTAAAAATTGAAACTAGAATGGCTCATTACCGACTTATCATATGCTAGTCGGGCCCAAGAAAGTGTGTATTCCAAATGTCAAACAAGTTATCAGATTCGAATAGAATTTAGACATATGCAAAAGAGTTCTATTCCCTTTCTGAATAGAATCACCGGTGTTACACAGTAAAATCTCTCAAAAGTGATATTGTTGGGACTGGAGAAAAATATCACTTTAAAGAGGTTATTAGATAAGAGAAGTTTACAATTTTTTTTCTCTAAAAATATTAAATTGAGTTTTTGAGCAATAAATACGTAAATACTAGAAATTACTTAGTCTATATTCAAGTCACCTAAAATCTCAACTTATAGTGTTATTCAAATGTTAAATTTGATTGTGATATTTTCTTACAACAAGACGGTGATCACAATGATCATTTGAAGATAATTGAGAAGATGGATAATGATGTAAAATTTACCCAACAAGCAAATCTAACACAAACTAGTATCTTAAAATATTTTTTAGATAAGTACAATATGTAAAAATATATGTATTTATTCAAAAAAATATCACTTTATACGAAAATTGGGACCAAAATTTAAAACTAAAATTTTCTCAAAAAGTATTAGTTATTAAGATAGAGGGGTTATTAAATTTTAACACTGGCCCCGACTCGGGACCAGGACTTTTTATCAATTTAGAGAGGTTACCACTTTAGAGGAGATCACTTTATAGAGGTTTTACTGTATTTTGAATTGCAGTTCCTCCTCATATAAGGAACCAACCCTAGAGCTCCCTCAAAAAAATAAAAAAGAAAGAAACGGAACGTCCAACCCAAAGCATACCAGAACGCGTTTGTGGGTCAACTTGAAATAGGGTGAGTTACCTTTTCTTCTTTCTTTGATTAAAGGGTCACGTATATGATATCTATCCCTATTGTTTGCATTATTTACATTAGGTTAGGGTTTGGATTAGTTGTTAGGTTTGTCTCAAATTCATAATTGGCTAGAACTCTATTTCCAATATGATACCGAACATATCATTTGCTGCTTTTGATAAGAAAAAATTGCTATCCTTAATCTTTCCGACGAGGTAATTGATTGATTGATTTATTTATTTTGTATTTGAATTTCTAATATAACTCATGTGGAATTATCGATTAAATGTTTTAGGTGCATGCATTGTGAGACGAGGTTCGATAAATTTTATAATATAAAGAGATTCGATATTTTGGCTCAGAAGTTGGTACAAATACAGAGAGATCAAATTTATCCTACGGTATTTCAACTCCTAAAATTAGTTTTCATATTGCTGGTTGCGACTGCAAGTGTTGAGGGAGCCTTTTTTTCCATGAATATTTTGAAGAATCACCTTCGCAATAAGATTGGAGATCAATTGCTAGCTGGTTGTTTAATTACATATATCGAGAAAGATGTATTTTATGGTATTGACAATGTAGCTATTATGGAGCGATTTCAATGCATGAGTAATCGTAGAGGACAATTATAAATGTTATAATTACATACGTTGAACTTTTTGAAAAAAATTATATTGCCCCCACTCTCCAAATTTTCTAGCTCCGCCCCTGCTTATCATGCTGGGTTTCATATCTGGTCTCCTCATATGGATCCTCGGAACGTTGGTGAGCAGGAAGGGGCCATCAAAAGCCACAAAAATCATACTCACCGTCTTGTGCTTCATTTCTTGGGCTTTACTGATTTGGCGAGGGTTTTACAGTGTTCATTGAATAATATCAAGGATATTGTGGAGCACAATGAATGATATGTGCTAAAAGAATCGATAATAGTTTAATTTATAGTCTTTAGGGTTTAAAGACTAAACTATTATTGGTTCTTTTAGCACGTATCATTCATTGTGCTTCACAATATCCTTGATATTATTCAATGAGTAACTGTACGACCTGAATCTGTGGTCGGTGACCGATGCTAGATCCTAACCCATTTGCAATACAAAATGAGTCTAGCTAGTCTAAAACATATCTTAACTTTATAAATTATACATGTTTTAAAACCCAAAAAGAATATAATTATTATTTACATTTATCCCAAGATCGAATTGTGTAACAACGGAGCTTCTAGATCAAGAGCAAAATACAAACCAGAGACCTTAAGACCAGTCCCGAAGAAATAAGTAGATTAGACATGATCAGAATAGATCTCCGGACCAATACAACTCGTGTACGAGTTCTTGCAAAACTGGTGAGAGGGGGGGTGAGTGTTTTGGAACACCCCATAAACAAATAACATATGCATCACAATTTATTTAGCTACTCAATGCACAAACATACCTAACACATGCATATGACTAACATGGCAATTGAACTATGTGGACATGTACATTATCATAAAATCATACTTATTAGATGACCAAATATTAATATATAATCACGAAGGCACAGAAACATGAGCAAACTATGCAACGTCCCATACCGTCACATATTTTGACACATGAACACATAATTTCAAAATCAAATCATAGCACTGGATGAATATTTGGCAAAATCTAAATTGTGTCACTCCCTCTCCAACACGAGGATACCATATCTCAAAGGAGCCATCATCAACCAACCTCATCGGCCAAATAATTCTTCCCACCGGAAGGCAACCATATCATATCAGAATCTATTGTATCCTCAGTATATGTGCACATATGCCAACATCCCCGGTTGGTCGTGGGTAGATCTGCCTACTAGTCATCTATATCACACAACGGAGCCATCCATATCATATAGATCTTCGTATCAAACAAATCCATAGGTTCCAAACGAATCAAACATATACAGTGCCCCATCTGGGCCCAATCAACCAAAGTCTTTCTAGTCATAATGTCACATCATAATGCTCATACGGCAAATGCACAATATGCACTCAAAGTACCAAATTAAGATCATGACAAATAAATAGAGTACGCCGAAGAAAGCAAGAGTCACATATGATTTATTTACGGGGTGTTTCAAACCACTCCCCCTCTCTCACCACTTTTGCAAAAACTCGTATACGAGTTGTATTGGTCCAAAGATCTATTCTGATCATGTCTAGTCCACTTATTTCTTCGGGACTAGTCATGAGGTCTCTGGTTTGTATTTGCTCTTGATCTAGAAGCTCCGTAGTTACACAGTTTATTTCGATCTTGGGATAAATGTAAAGAATAATTAAATTCTTTTTTGGATTTTAAAACATGTATAATTTATAAAGTTAAGATATGTTTGAGGCTGGCTAGACTCATTTTATGTTGCAAACTGGTTAGGGTCTAGCACCGGACACCGACCACAGATTTGGATTATGACAGACTTGGTATCAGAGCTCTAGGTTAGAGCCTTGTTGGAACTATCATGTTGAATATCTTAAGTTGGGCTATGGAGGATAGGATTCCTTATATCATTGCATCCCTTCCATCTGTGTAGTTTGCTCGTGCCTTAATATTTTCTACGTCAAAAAAGATGTGTTTCTCTTTGAACATGATAGTGTGATGATGTAATACCCGACCACGTCAATTAAACTTAGTTGTATTGAATAAAGTATGCTAAGTCATTCGATTAGATAAAAAAATATACTATGTTAAAAATCAACTACAATAATTGGCCATTTGAAAATTTATAAATACGATTTGATATGCAATAATTTGCAGCCTTAGTAATGCACAAGGAACGGAGAAATCAATTAAAGTAGTAAGCTTTGGATGTGATATTAATTTTGAAAAGAATAAAATATAAAATTACACATTCGTAGGACAAAGTAAATTAAATATGAATTGTGGAAAGACAAGGTTGGGATCTTATGAAAGCAATTTAACTATATTAAATTAATTGAGCAAGAGCTAGTTTAGTTTTCCTATATGCACTAACATTGTGATAAGGGAAAGGTGAGAAATCTGAATTTAAAAAAAAATAAGGAAAAAAGAAAAGAAATAAACGTGGCAATAAAGGTGAAAACGTGGCTAAGTCATAAAAATCTATATGAACACTCAATCATAGTTATAAGTTTTAGGAAAGTGGCAAGAGGTAATTTAGATAAATTCTACCGAAACAATAAAAACAAGATAAAGAAGAAGGCAGATATAGGCAATAAGGTGATAAGAAGTATTAGAAGTGATCAGGTTCAAATTCTGATCACGACAATTTTACTTAGAAGAAAGTTTTAGACCATATAAAAGGGAGATGAATCTAAATTTTTGTTAAGATAAGAACAATAAAAGAAAGGATAGAAACGTGGCAGCCCATTAAATTGGCCACGGAAAATACATTTTAAATGGATTAGTGGTGTTCTCCTAAAACTAAAAGTATGAGGCGGTGGAAAGATTAAGAAATCCATATAAAATGGATAAGTTCTCATTTTTAATTTTTCACCGTACCAAACCATGTAAAAAAAATAATAAATAAAAGTAAGTACCGAAACAGAACTAATAAAGGAGGAGCCACTGAGGAAGATCAAAATGTGAGAAGACGAAAGGGAATATACAAATCAAGCCAAGGTGAACTTATTTCTATGGTCTTAAGTTTTTTCTGAGTAAAGAAATTGTATAGCCAAAGTGATTTTGAAGAGGAACTGAAGTGCAATTAATTAACAACTGTAGACAAGTAAATAGAGTTTAGAGCATTGAGGGAATTAAAATCCTTACAGATTTTAAGCTGTGACCACAATTATAACCTTGTAATTAAGGAGAGAACAACTAAGAGTAATGAATTAGATTAAATTATTTAATCAAATAAATTTCTGATATGAACAAAACAATCTATAATTAGGAAGCTGTTTGTAAGATGAAATGAACTAATTTGAAAGACAAGGAAGAGATGCGAGGTTGTTCTAGGGATGAAAGAATAAAAAAAAAATAAAGTTGTCGAGATAAATTATGTGAAATTTGTTTACTTTGAAAAGAGCTAGTGTAGCTGTGATTTAAAAGATTCAGTAAGTAAACCAAGACTCTTAATTTTGATGAAATGGTTACTTTATTACCAGGTTTTTTTTAGTACGAACATGTTTGAGGTGTGATCTTTGAGGAGCTGAAGGGCAGCCTATGTTTAGCAGTTTGACAAGTTAAACTGGTAAACAAATAATATGTGACTCGTGCTTTATTTGGCGCACTCTATTTATTTGTTATGATTTGAATATGGTATTGTTAGTGCATATTGTGCATTTTTCATATGAGCATTATGATGTGACATTATGATTTGTAAGTGTTTGATTAATTTGGCATCGAGTGGGCACTGGAGATGTTGGTTTGTTCATTGAACATATTTGATTCGTTTGGAGCCTACGAATAACTATATGATATAGATAGCTCCGCTGTGTGATATGGTTGCCTACGGCGGGCAGAATTATTTGGTCGATGAGGTTGGTCTGATATGATATGGTTGCCTACGGCGGGCAGAACTATTTGGCCGATGAGGTTGGTCTGATATGATATGGTTGCCTACGGCGCGCAGAACTATTTGGCCGATGAGGTTGGTCTAATATGATATGGTTGCCTACGGCGGGCAGAACTATTTGGTCGATGAGGTTGGTCTGATATTATATGGTTGCCTACGGCGGGCAGAACTATTTGGCCGATGAGGTTGGTCTGATATGATATGGTTGCCTACGGCGGGCAGAACTATTTGGCCGATGAGGTTGGTCTGATATGATATGGTTGCCTACGGCGGGCAGAACTATTTGGCCGATGAGGTTGGTCTGATATGATATGGTTGCCTTCCGGCGGGCAGAACTATTTGGCCGAGGAGGTTGGTTGATGATAGTGCCTTTGAGATATGGTATCCTCATATCGGGGTTAGAGTGACACTATCTAGATCTTACCGAATGTTCGTTAGTTCTGCTATATGATATTGAAATTATGTGTCATGTGTCAAATTGCGTAGTTTGCTCATGTTTCTGCGACTTTGTGATTATATGCTGTATTTGGTCATCTGGTAAGTATGACTTTTGAACAATGTACATTTCCTCATAATTTATTTGCCATGTTAGTTATATGCATGTTTTAGGTATGTTGTGCATTGAGTAGCTAAATAAATTACGATGCATATCTTATTTGTTTACTGGGTGTTCCAAAACACTCATCCCCCCCTCTCATCAATTTTGCAGGAACTCGAATATGAGTTGTATTGGCTTGGAGATCTACTCTGATCGTACCAAGTCCGCTTTATTCTCCGGGACTGGTCTGGAGGTCTCCAGTTTATATTTTTCATATTGATCTAGAAGCTCCGTAGTCACAGGATTGTTTTGATCTTGGGAGTATGCATTAAAAAGGAAAAGCTTGTCTAATATTTTGTAAACTTGGAATATGAAACTAAAAATTATTAAATTTTAATTTTACGTTTAAAGGCTTATGATTATAAATTTTAAATACATTTGAGGCTCGCTAGATTTCAGATGTGATTAAAGGAGTCAAAATCTAGCGCCGGTCACCGACCTCAGATTCGGGTCGTGACAGACCTGGTATCAGAGCACTAGGATAGAGCTATGTTTGAAACATCATGTCAAATATCTTAAGTTTTACTAGGGAGCATGGGATTCTTCATATCTTTGTGCCCCTTCTATCTGTGTCATTTGCTCATACCTTAATATTTTTCGTGTCAACGAATATTTGTTTCTGTTTGAACATGATGGTTTGGTGAATATGAAAGTTGGGCAAATATGTTTTGCTTGAGATGTGAGATGTTTGTGTTTGACATTCTTATATGAGAAACTTTTGTGATGCTTTCTTTTTATCACTAGGCATTCACTCTACATTATGGTGAAGATTCTTCTACCATTTGTATATGTACTCTTTTGAAGAGCCCATTTGAGTATATATATATATATATATATATATATATATATATATATATATATATATATATAAATCGTTCATTGGGTGAGATTTTGATGAAGTGACTGATCACCACTTTGTCCAAATCATCTACACACCCTTATATATTTGATTTCTTCCTATATATATATTGGGCCATTGGTTTGAGTCTCACCAAATGTTTGAGTTCTATCTTTTTAAATTCTTCAAGTTGTTTAAATGTGTATTGAGAATCTATTTTTGAGTTGGAGTATGTTTGAAAAGAGGAAGTTATAACGTTATATGGAAGGAGAATATATGAGAAAGTAAGTTGCAAGTGTGCTTTGAAATTTTAGATAAATATATATTGAGAAAGTAATATGTGATTAATTATGTATTGATGAAATTATGAGATTAAGCTACATGGAATGAATTTTGAATATTATGAGGGAGCTAAGTTTAAGTATGACATTTGATTTGTATTTGGTTATTGATTTTGGTTTAAATTATGGTAATGAATTTTGACAAAGAGAACTTTTGATGGACTTTAGATACTGTAAGTTGCTCAACAATTATGTCCAACAACATAAAACATAAAGGTCAATAGTTTTGACAAAGCTACAAAGTTTAGCTATTAGTTCGGGAAAAGATTTATGAGGCTATGGGAAAGCCATAAAGTTGTTCTTTGTAATCAGATTATGATCTGATGCATATAATATAACTCATGAATAATGTGAGATAGAATTATGACTTAAAACTTTTATAATCTACAAACTAGGTAGTTTATGGTTACAATAAGCACAACACTATTGAGATAATGTTGTACAAGCTCTATAAATGAGCGGGAAGCAAATATAATTTGTTAAGAGAAATTTGAGATAAATCATCAATTAGACAATGACTCAGAGATAGAAACAGACAAAAAGATTTGAATAGTAAAACATGAATTTAAGACAACTCAAAGTCGGTAAAAGAAATTGTAAAGTTATTGTTTTGAGAAGTGGAAGATTAAGAAATATGAGAATATGAGTACCTATGATGTAGGCTTTGGAACCTATGTTTGATTATACAAATTTTGATATGTGAAGTGATAAGATATGAGTGATTTAGTAGTCACTAAAGTTGTGTGTTAGTATGAAAACAAGTTACAACAAAATTTGGGTTCAATCTTTAGAAAATGCCAGGGAGGTGAAAATAGTTATGTACTTTGATAGAAGTATTTGTAGATACTACTCCATAAAGTAAATGCTTAAGCATTTGTGTGGTTATAAATAAAATATATGTTAAAAAATCTACGGAACACCAAGATAATTAATTTGAGAACTGGAAAATCTATGTACTAACAAAGACAAAATTATCGAAGTATGCTAGAATCTTTTGAAGAATGAAGTCTTAGAGTTTTGAAAGGGATGGTAATTTGGATATAAGAGATATTTGCTAAGATTTTGAGCTTTGGTTTGAAATTTAGTGAAAACTTATAATTGTAAAAAGGTAGATTATGGAAAACTAGAAAGGCACAAGATTTAACTAGTGAAAGAAAATTATTAAGAAATTTGAAGAGATGAACTAATTTGTGATTAGAAGCAAGATTTAGTAATAGGATAAATTTGCAGTGGAAAAAAGATGTTAACGTGTGTACCACTATTAAGTACGACTTTATCCAAGAAAAAGAGCTAAGCAAATTTAAAGAACAAAGATTTGGGTTAGTAAAAGCAACAAGGTAGGTTTTCAAATTGTAAGATGAATGGCTTAAGGTCATGGTGATGAAGTGAGCCTTTGAGAATTAGTGAATTAAATGACTATACCATTTTGATAATTTTGGTTGATGAATGGACGTTGGTTAAATTATAAAAAGATATGGTCAAGGGATGATCTGAATAAGGGTTGGGTAGAATTATCTCGAATGTATGAAAAAAATATTTTAGAAAAATTTATTGAAAGAATTATAAGTACAAAAAAAAAGATTTGAGATATATGAAAATAATAAAGATAAGGAGTATTATGCACAAGTAAGTTTGAGTCCAAGAAAAATGATGGAATGAGATAATAGAAGTTGTAACTAATTTCTTGATAATGTCAGAAAATATTAAGTTTGGAATTACACATAAGTTGGAATGTGTGTGACAAAAATTAAGACGAATAGACTTTAAGTTTCGTGAGGTTGTGCTTGAAATAAATTATGGGATGATTAAGGGTTGTAAATCAACCGGTATGGTAGCACACAAGTGTAATGAACACTTTATGGATAGGATATGGTATTGGATGAAAAATTCAGAAAATTGGTCAAGTAACTGGTGGAACTAGAAGAACGGTGGTATAACAAATAAGCTATTGAAACTTTGATCGAAGAGGTTATTTTGATTTAAATTGTTTGGAGAATAAATGAAAAGACTTTAGGTTATTCTCAAGGATAAGATATGGAAAGATATATAATTTAATGGAAGGACACACATGTAGTCAAGAGATCTTTATGAAAGAGAGATGAATTTTGGTAGAAGATGTAGACCTAATCCTAAATACAGTACCTCGTTTGAGAATTTAGAGCAAATTGAGATAGTGGCATGTTGGATTTGCCACAACAATGGTGACATTGTCACGTGAAAGCTACATCTAGTAATCAGATGAATTTATGTCATCCTAGTCTTATTTTCAAAAAAATTGTTAAGATTAGTTAAATTTGGTGTATCAAAAGTGCCAAAGAGAATTTTGGATAAGAAAATTTGAAAACTTTGAAATAGAGAATTTCAAATTTACAAAGTAAAGTAGGAATACAATACACAAACTACAAAAATGTACGATAAGAAACTAAACAAAGTATTCATCTATGTGAATGATGGGTATGATAACTTTGTAAGTAAATTCAGGGACTGAATTTTTATAAGGAGGGAAGAATGTAATACCCGACCATGTCAATTAAACTTAGTTGTATTGAATAAAGTATGCTAAGTCATTCGATTAGATAAAAAAATATACTATGTTAAAAATCAACTACAATAATTGGCCATTTGAAAATTTATAAATACGATTTGATATGCAATAATTTGCAGCCTTAGTAATGCACAAGGAACGGAGAAATCAATTAAAGTAGTAAGCTTTGGATGTGATATTAATTTTGAAAAGAATAAAATATAAAATTACACATTCGTAGGACAAAGTAAATTAAATATGAATTGTGGAAAGACAAGGTTGGGATCTTATGAAAGCAATTTAACTATATTAAATTAATTGAGCATGAGCTAGTTTAGTTTTCCTATATGCACTAACATTGTGATAAGGGAAAGGTGAGAAATCTGAATTAAAAAAAAAATAAGGAAAAAAGAAAAGAAATAAACGTGGCAATAAAGGTGAAAACGTGGCTAAGTCATAAAAATCTATATTAACACTCAATCATAGTTATAAGTTTTAGGAAAGTGGCAAGAGGTAATTTAGATAAATTCTACCGAAATAATAAAAAGAAGATAAAGAAGAAGGCAGATATAGACAATAAGGTGATAAGAAGTATTAGAAGTGATCAGGTTCAAATTCTGATCACGATAATTTTACTTAGAAGAAAGTTTTAGACCATATAAAAGGGAGATGAATCTAAATTTTTGTTAAGATAAGAACAATAAAAGAAAGGATAGAAACGTGGCAGCCCATTAAATTGGCCACGGAAAATACATTTTAAATGGATTAGTGGTGTTCTCCTAAAACTAAAAGTATGAGGCGGTGGAAAGATTAAGAAATCCATATAAAATGGATAAGTTCTCATTTTTAATTTTTCACCGTACCAAACCATGTAAAAAATAAATAAATGAAAGTAAGTACCGAAACAGAACTAATAAAGGAGGAGCCACTGAGGAAGATCAAAATGTGAGAAGACGAAAGGGAATATACAAATCAAGCCAAGGTGAACTTATTTCTATGGTCTTAAGTTTTTTCTGAGTAAAGAAATTGTATAGCCAAAGTGATTTTGAAGAGGAACTGAAGTGCAATTAATTAACAACTGTAGACAAGTAAATAGAGTTTAGAGCATTGAGGGAATTAAAATCCTTACAGATTTTAAGCTGTGACCACAATTATAACCTTGTAATTAAGGAGAGAACAAGTAAGAGTAATGAATTAGATTAAATTATTTAATCAAATAAATTTCTGATATGAACAAAATAATCTATAATTAGGAAGCTGTTTGTAAGATGAAATGAACTAATTTGAAAGAACAAGGAAGAGATGCGAGGTTGTTCTAGGGATGAAAGAATAAAAAAAAAATAAAGTTGTCGAGATAAATTATGTGAAATTTGTTTACTTTGAAAAGAGCTAGTGTAGCTGTGATTTAAAAGATTCAGTAAGTAAACCAAGACTCTTAATTTTGATGAAATGGTTACTTTATTACCAGGTTTTATTTAGTACGAACATGTTTGAGGTGTGATCTTTGAGGAGCTGAAGGGCAGCCTATGTTTAGCAGTTTGACAAGTTAAACTGGTAAACAAATAATATGTGACTCGTGCTTTATTTGGCGCACTCTATTTATTTGTTATGATTTGAATATGGTATTGTTAGTGCATATTGTGCATTTTTCATATGAGCATTATGATGTGACATTATGATTTGTAAGTGTTTGATTAATTTGGCCTCGAGTGGGCACTGGAGATGTTGGTTTGTTCATTGAACATATTTGATTCGTTTGGAGCCTATGAATTTATGTGATACGAATAACTATATGATATAGATAGCTCCGCTGTGTGATATGGTTGCCTATGGCGAGCAGAACTATTTGGTCGATGAGGTTGGTCTGATATGATATGGTTGCCTACGGCGGGCAAAACTATTTGGCCGATGAGGTTGGTCTGATATGATATGGTTGCCTACGGCGGGCAGAACTATTTGGCCGATGAGGTTGGTCTGATATTATATGGTTGCCTACGGCGGGCAGAACTATTTAGCCGATGAGGTTGGTCTGATATGATATGGTTGTCTACGGCGGGCAGAACTATTTGGCCGATGAGGTTGGTCTGATATGATATGGTTGCCTACGGAGGGCAGAACTATTTGGCCGATGAGGTTGGTCTGATATGATATGGTTGCCTACGGCGGGCAGAACTATTTGGCCGATGAGGTTGGTCTGATATGATATGGTTGCCTACGGCGGGCAGAACTATTTGGCCGATGAGGTTGGTCTGATATGATATGGTTGCCTTCCGGCGGGCAGAACTATTTGGCCGAGGAGGTTGGTTGATGATAGTGCCTTTGAGATATGGTATCCTCATGTCGGGGTTAGAGTGACACTATCTAGATCTTACCGAATGTTCGTTAGTTCTGCTATATGATATTGAAATTATGTGTCATGTGACAAATTGCGTAGTTTGCTCATGTTTCTGCGACTTTGTGATTATATGCTGTATTTGGTCATCTGGTAAGTATGACTTTTGAACAATGTACATTTCCTCATAATTTATTTGCCATGTTACTTATATGCATGTTTTAGGTATGTTGTGCATTGAGTAGCTAAATAAATTACGATGCATATCTTATTTGTTTACTGGGTGTTCCAAAACACTCATCCCCCCCTCTCATCAGTTTTGCAGGAACTCGAATATGAGTTGTATTGGCTTGGAGATCTACTCTGATCGTACCAAGTCCGCTTTATTCTCCGGGACTGGTCTGGAGGTCTCCAGTTTATATTTTTCATATTGATCTAGAAGCTCCGTAGTCACAGGATTGTTTTGATCTTGGGAGTATGCATTAAAAAGGAAAAGCTTGTCTAATATTTTGTAAACTTGGAATATGAAACTAAAGATTATTAAATTTTAATTTTACGTTTAAAGGCTTATGATTATAAATTTTAAATACATTTGAGGCTCGCTAGATTTCAGATGTGATTAAAGGAGTCGAAATCTAGCGCCGGTCACCGACCTCAGATTCGGGTCGTTACAGATGAATTTGAAAGTTGTTTGAGATGTTTGTGTTTGATATTATTATGTGAGTAACTATATGATGTATTGCTGTTATCATGAGATATTTACTCTATATTTTGGTGAGCACTCTTATACCATTTGTATATATTTTTTTGATGAGCCCATTTGAGTATATGTATTTATATATATATGAAAATTTTTCATTGGGTGAGATTTTGATGAAGCGACTGGTCACCACTTTGTCCAAATCATCTACACACCCTTATATATTCGATTCCTTTCTTATGTATAGATTGGGCCATTGGCATGAGTCTCACCAAATATTTGAGTTATGTCTTTGTGGACTCTTCAAGTTTATTATTTGTGCTTTGGGAATATTTGTTTTTGAGTTTAAATATGTTTGAAAAGTTTAAGTTATGAACAATGTTAAGTGAAAGGGAGAATACATGATAAACTAAGTCATATGTATATTTAAAAAATATATATAAATTATGAAAGTAGTGTGAGTTTAATTATGAATGAGAATTATGAGATTAAGTTATATGGAATTAAATTATAATAAAATAAAATTACTAAGACAACTTTGAGTACTTTGAGGAAGCTAATATTTAGTATGATATTTGGTTTGGATTATGGTTATGGATTTGGAAAGAGAACTTTTGATGGACTTTTGATACAATAAGTTACTCAATGTTTATTGATAATGTAGTTCAACTACATAAATTTTGAATAGAACATAGTTCCAAGAGAAGTACAAAATTCTATCTATTGGTTCAACAAAAGATTTCAGAGGCTAGATAGAAGCCTTCTGAATTTGAGTAAAGTTTCTCTGGATAATCAGATAATGATCTGATGCATATAACCTAAGTATTAAAGAATGTGAGCTAGACATATGACATAAAATTTTGATAAACTACAAATCATGTAATTTATAGTGACAATAAACACACCAATATTCAGATGACATTGTGCAAGCTTTATAAGAGATGCTATGTTATTTGTACAAGAAAAAAAATTTGAGATAAATCATCAACTAGACAATGACTCAAAGAGAGAAACGAACGACAATATTTGACTAGTAAAATGTGAATTTGAGACAACTCAAAGTCGGTAAAGAAATATAATAAAGCAATTTATGTCAAAATCAAAGGATAAAGAAATATGAGAATAGGAGTACACATGTATGTAGACTTTGGAACCTATTTTGGATTGTGCAAAAATTTGAGATGTGAAGTGGCAAGATATGAGTGACTTAATAGTCACAAAAGTTGTATTAGTATGAAAAAAAACTACAATGAAATTTGGGTTCAAACTTTAGAAAATGTCGGGGAGATGAAAACTGGTATGTGCTTTGATAGAAGTATTTGTAGATACTATTCTATCAAATAAATCCTTAAGCATTTATGTGGAAAAAATATATGTTGCGCATCTACGAAACACTAAGATAATTATGTAAGAACTAGAGAATCAATGGGACATCTCGACACAATATTGGAAACTTAGCATATGTGCTACAAGGTAGTGATAGGTTTCTGATTCATCGATACGATGAAAGTTGTTATAAGAATTATGATCTGAGTGCTAAAGTCTATCGGAAATAAGTTTAAGATTTTATTAAAATACATGGTGTATATGCATAGTGAAGAGAGCACGAAAAGATATTATAACTTACGTAGTGAACTTCATGAAAACTACCAATTATATGTTAGGTTTATTCTAATAGAGTTTTGGTGATAGAGAAAGGCATGGTAGAGAGATTGATAACTATGTTGGGGTGTTCGTGGATTTAAGTTAGAGGAAGGTTATGATGAATTTGATATTTGGAGGTGATTGTTTAAGTGATTTTGACTTTCAACAACCCAATAGATACATACAACTTTAAGAACCAAAAGGCTTTTGGTTGTGTCATGGTGACGAAGCCATTAAGAATTAATGGATCAAATGGGTGTACAACTATGGTACTTCCCACTGATTGAAAATCATTAGTAATACTACCAAAGGTATGGTCAAGGGATGACTTGAATAAGGGTTGTGTATAATTATCGAATGCATGACCTAAAAATAATGATAGCAAGTATAATGGAAGATTTAAGATATATGGAGATAACCAAGATGAAAGAGAGTCATGCATAAGTAAGTTTTGAGTCTAAGAAAATAATAGAGAAATAATAAAAGTTTTGACTAACTTCTTGGTTTGGAATTACGCAAAAGTAGAAATGTATATGACATGAAATTGGAAACAATGAGTTTGAAACTTTGTGATGTTGTGTGTGAGAATTTAACGGAATGATTAGTATTTGTGAACTAACCAGTATGGTCGAGACATAAGACTAATGTACCTTTATGGTTAGGGTTGTAGAAGTGGATGAGAAATTTAGAAAAAAAAATAATTGATCGAGTAATTAGCGAACTCGAAGATACAATCGTATTATAAATAAGTAAGGGAAACTTGATCGAAGGGATTTTACTTCGATTTTATATACTTTGGAGAAGGATACAAAGTTTAATATATGAACACACGTGTTCTTCTAGGTATCACCTATAATAGGGACAATGATATTTCGAAGAAGATGTAGACTCAATCTTAGAAACTTTGACTTGTTTGAGAATTTTGAGTAGATTGGACTAGTAAAATGTTGGATTTGCCGCAACAATAGTGACATTTTCATGTGGAAGGTACATTTATGTATCAAACAAACATTTTTGGCCTTACTCTTGCTTGAAACCACATACATTAGGAATTAGAAGGAAAAAAAATTGGCATATTGGAAGTGCCAAAAAGAAATTTGGATAAGAAAGTATAAAAATATTAGAATACCAAACTCCCAAATTTATAAATTAGGGTGAGAAAATCACAAGCTACAACGACCTTAGAGATGTAAAGGAAGACACAAAGTAAAGGGAGACACCAATTAAGTGTCCATCTACTTGAATGATAGGTGAGCAAACTTTGTGTAAGTAAATTCAGGGACCAAAATTTTATAAGGAGGGGAGAATGTAATACCCGACCATATAAATTAAATTTAATTAAAATTAATGAAATTTACTAAATTTTATTCAATAAAATAATGGTATATTATGTTGCAAAATAACAAAGTCAAAATCCTGAGAATGTGGTTAGATATGATATGGTATGAATTAAGTTGAGGTATTAAATAAAGATTTAGTTGTGAACTTAATTGAGAATAAAAGAAATTATGTGATGGACATATTCTAACTATAACAAACTAGGATTAAAAATAAATAAAAGACTCAACTAATTTAAATCACAGATATCTTCTCGGAATAATAGAAGAACCAAGATAAACTAAAAAAAAGGATTAAAATGTGGCAAGAAATGTAGAAACGTGGCAACTCATTATAATGAGATAAGTTCCCCAAAATCTACTTTGAAAATTAAACGGCAGCCAAGAACAAAATAAATCAGTGAAATTGAATTGGGTAAAATCCATTCAGAAAGGATAAAATAGGAAAAACAAAGATAACCATGATAAGAAAAAGGAGTATAACGTGGTGTCACAAAAGGTTGACACCGATGCATTAAAGAAGAATAGGTAAAAAGTAAGGCGGCAGATTTGAAAAGATAAAACCAGGCCAAGGAACTAAATTTGGTCATTTACAATTTCCACCGAACCAATAAGAAAGAAAAAAAAAAGTGAAGTCAAGTAAAGAGAAAGGCCACAAAAGAAATAAAAAGATTAAGAAGAAGCGACTGAAACAAAAGTCTACGAGGTAAGAAAATTTCTAATAGTTCATGTAAATTATTGGAATATAATTAGATTCTAGTTTTGTAATTTGTAAGTTAATAAAGAAATATAAATGGAAAAAAAATGAATTTGACTTCAGAATTTGATGACCATGAATTTGTTAGATTAGTTACGGGATTGGGAGAATTGAGATATTGTCAAATAAACAACATTTGAATAAAAGAAAGTATAGAAGAAACAAAACAAAACAAAAAAATATACGAAGGATTAAAAGAAGTTTCCGAGGACACCTGAATAAAAAAAAAGTTCACTTAAAATTTAGTAAACCTGATAGATATGGACTTGGTAGTTTCATGATACATTTAAAGAAGTTTGTTGACTCGGAAGAAGATTTAATAAATATTTGACTTGGTACAATAGGACAATAAGAAACAGGGGAACAAAGATTAGAGTGATATATAGAGTAATAGATTAATAAATTGGTAACTATATACGGTGATTGCTAATTAGATGAAGTTAATTACGTTGAAGGTGAATTGTGGAGTTAGTCTATTTAGATGGGAAATTTATTATTAATTGAAGCTAGAACAAACCGATGGACAAGGAAATTGAAATTGGGAAGTTATATTATGCTATAACTGAATTAGAGAATTGGATATTGGTTGTGGCAGATTGAGATTGAGTCATCCGTACTTTGAGGACTTTGAACATGGATCAAGTAAAGGAGAAAGAGGTTATACACGGCGGGAATAAAATTTAGTAATTGACTTTCTTCAAATCGGTAAACAAATAATATGTGACTCGTGTTTTCTTTGGCGTACTCTATTTATTTTTCATGATCTTAATTTGGTATTTTGAGTGCATATTGTGCATTTGCCATATGAGCATTATGATGTGACATTATGACTGGTAAAAATTTGGTTAATTGGCCCAGATAGGGCATTGTATATGTTTGATTCGTTTAGAATCTATGGATTTGTTTGATACGAAGATCTATATGATATGGATGGCTACGTTATGTGATATGGACGACTAGTAGGCAGATCTACATGTGACCAACCGTGGATGTTGGCATATGTGCACATATACTGAGGATACAATGGATTCTGATATGATATGGTTGCCTTCTGGCGGGCAAAACTATTTGGCCGATGAGGTTGGTTGATGATGGCGCCTTTGAGATATGGTATCCTCATGTTGGAGAGGGAGTGACACGATTTAGATTTTGTCGAATATTCGTCCAGTGCCGTGATGATTTGATTTTGGAATTATGTTTTCATGTGTCAAATTACGTGACGGTATGGGACGATACGTAGTTTGCTCATGTTTCTGTGCCTTTGTGATTATATGTTAATATTTGGTCATCTGGTAAGTATGATTTTATGATAATGTACATGTCCACACAATTCAATTGCCATGTTAGTCATATGCATGTGTTAGGTATGTTTGTTCATTGAGTGGCTAAATAAATGTTATTTGTTTACGGGGTGTTCCAAAACACTCACTCCCCACAACCCCCCCCCCCCCCCCCCCCCCCCCCCCCCCCCCCACACACACAACCAGTTTTGCAGGACCTCGTACATGAGTTGTATTAGTCCGGAGATCTATTCTGATCGTGTCTAGTCCACTTGTTTCTTCGAGACTGGTCTTGAGATCTCTGGTTTGTATTTTGCTCTTGATCTAGAAGCTCCGTAGTTACACAGTTCATTTCGATCTTGGGATAAATGTAAAGAATAATTATATTCTTTTTGGGTTTTAAAACATGTATAATTTATAAAGTTAAGATATGTTTGAGGTTGGCTAGACTCGTTTTGTGTTGCAAACGGGTTAGGGTCTAGAGCCGGTCACGGACCACAGATTTGGGTCGTGACAATAACACTATAAAACCCTCGCCAAATCAGTAAAGCCCAAGAAATGAAGCACAAGACGTTGAGTACAATTTTTGCAGCTTTTGATGTCTACTTCCTGCTCACCAACATTTCGAGGATCAATATGAAGAGACCAGATACAAAACCCAGCACGATAAGTATCTTTGTATTCCTAGCCTACACATATAACAAATTCATATTAGAATATCTAAATGTTAATATATAAAAAACACTAATTAACTCACTAAACTTACCAGAATAGCTTCAAGCTTCTTAATCTTATGATTAATCTGTAGAGTCTTTTCTCGCAAAATTGTCTTTATTTGATCGACTCATGTCTTCAAAACATGAGTATCAGACCTTGTTTCACCAAATTCATCGATGATGCCCATTAGCTTCAAAAAGAAAAAAATAACAAGACAAACATACAAAAAAATAAAATATTAAATAGAAAATAACAAAAAAATTTACGGAAGTTTCTTAAGATGACAAATTCTACATCTCCTCTTCTAAGTTTTTGTCATCTTTAGCAACCTCCGTAAGTTTTTTTAATTTTTTTATTTGATATATATATATATTTTTATTTTTTTTATTTTTTTTTTGGTATATCAACCTGTTTTTTTTTTGAAGATAATGGGCATCATCGTAGAATTTGGTGAAACAAGGTCCGATACTCATCTTTTGAAGACACGAGTCGATCAAATAAAGATAATTTTAGGAGAAAAGACTCTACAAATTAATCACAAGATTAAGAAGCTTGATGCTCTTCTGGTAAGTTTAGTGGGTTAATTAGTATTTTTTAATATTAACATTTAGATATTCTAATATGAATTTGTTACGTGTGTGTAGGCGAGGAATACAAAGATACTTATCGTGTTGAGTTTCATATCTGGTCTCCTCATATGGATCCTCAGAACGTTGGTGAGCACGAAGGGGCCATCAAAAGCCACAAAAAATCGTACTCACCCTCTTGTGCTTCATTTTTTGGGCTTTACTGATTTGGCGAGGGTTTTATAGTGTTACTTATTTAATAATAACAAAGATACTGTGGAGCACAATGAATGATATGTGCTAAAAGAATCGATAATAGTTTCATTTATAGTCTTTAGTGTTTGAAGACTAAACTATTATTGATTATTTTAGCACATATCATTCATTGTGATTCGCAATATCCTTGATATTATTCAATGAGTAACACTATAAAACCCTCGCCAAATCAGCAAAGCCCAAGAAATGAAGCACAAGATGGTGAGTACGATTTTTGTGGCTTTTGATGTCTACTTCCTGCTTACCAACGTTCTGAGGATCCATATGAGGAGACCAGATACGAAACCCAGCACGATAAGTATCTTTGTATTCCTAGCCTACACACATAACGAATTCATATTACAATATCTAAATGTTAATATAAAAAAATACTAATTAACCCACTAAACTTACCAGAAGAGCATCAAGTTTCTTAATCTTATTATTAATCTGTAGAGTCTTTTCTCCCAAAATTGCCTTTATTTGATCGACTCGTGTCTTGAAAATATGAGTATCAGACCTTGTTTCACCAAATTTATCGATGATGCCCATTAGCTTCAAAAAGAAAAAAAATAACAGGAAAAATATACAAAAAAATAATATATTAAATAAAAAACTTACGGAGGTTGCTAAAGATGACAAATTCTGCATCTCCTCTTCTAAATCAGTCAACGGCTCTCTCTTTTCTACCATTTCGTCTCACAATGCATGCACCTAAAACATTTAATCGATAATTCCACATGAGTTATATTAGAAATTCAAATACAAAATAAATAAATAAATCAATCAATTACCTCGTCGGAAAGATTAAGGATAGCAATTTTTTCTTATCAAAAGCAGCAAATGATATGTTCGATATCAGATTAGAAATAGAGTTCTAGCCAATTATGAATTTGAGACAAACCTAACAACTAATCCAAACCCTAACCTAATGTAAATAATGCAAACATTAGGGATAGATATCATATAAGTGACCCTTTAATCAAAGAAAGAAGAAAAGGTAACTCACCCTATTCCAAGTTGACTCACAAACGCGTTCTGGTATGCTTTGGGTTGGACGTTTCGTTTCTTTCTTTTTTATTTTTTTGAGGGAGCTCTAGGGTTGGTTCCTTATATGAGGAGGAACTGCAATTCAAAATACAGTAAAACCTCTATAAAGTGATCTCCTCTAAAGTGGTAACCTCTCTAAATTGATAAAAAGTCCTGGTACCGAGTCGGGGCCAGTGTTAAAATTTAATAACCCCTCTATCTTAATAACTAATACTTTTTGAGAAAATTTTAGTTTTAAATTTTGGTATAAAGTGATATTTTTTTGAATAAATACATATACTTTTACATATTTTACTTATCTAAAAAATATTTTAAGATACTAGTTTGTGCTAGATTTGCTTGGTTGGTAAATTTTACATCATTATCCATCTTCTCAATTATCTTCAAATGATCATTGTGATCACCGTCTTGTTATAAGAAAATATCTCAATCAAATTTAACATTTGAATAACACTATAAGTTGAGATTTTAGGTGACTTGAATATAGACTAAGTAATTTCTGGTATTTACGTATTTATTGCTCAAAAAATCAATTTAATATTTTTGGAGGAAAAAAATTGTAAACTTCTCTTATCTAATAACCTCTCTAAAGTGATATTTTTCTCCGGTCCCAAAAATATCACTTTTGAGAGATTTTACTGTGTAACACCGGTGATTCTATTCAGAAAGGGAGTAGAACTCTTTTGCATATGGTTAAATTCTATTCGAATCCGATAACTTGTTTGACATTTGAAATACACACTTTCTTGGGCCCGACTAGCATATGATAAGTCGGTAATGAGCCATTCTGGTTTTAATTTTTAGGTTGATTAATTTTTTAGTGGGGTCAATTTCTAATTTTAGTAGAGACATACAATAAAAAATATACCTAATTATCAAAAAAAATTTAAGTGGAGGCAATTGCCCCCACAATGATCAACGTCCCTCTGCCTATAACGATAAGTATCTTTGTATTCCTGGCCTACACACACATAACAAATTCATATTAAAATATCTAAATGTTAATATTAAAAAAAATAATTAACCCACTAAACTTACCAGAAGAGCATCAAGCTTCTTAATTTTGTGATTAATCTGTAGAGTCTTTTATCCTAAAATTGCATTTATTTGATTGACTCGTGTCTTCAAAAGATGAATATCGGACCTTGTTTCACCAAATTCTTTGATGATGCCCATTAGCTTTAAAAAAAAATAACAGGTTGATATACACACAAAAAAAAATCAAATAAAAAACAATTAAAAAACTTACGGATGTTGCTAAAGATGAAATTCTGCATCTCCTCTTCTAAATCAGTCAACGGCTTTCTCTTTACTACCGTTTCGACTCGCAATGCATGTACCTAAAACATAAATCGATAATTCCACATGAGTTATATTAGAAATTCAAATACAAAATAAATCAATCAATCAATCAATTAGCTCGTCGGAAAGATTAAGGATAGCAAACTCCAACACGGCTTCTATAGCAACCGTATGTGAAATGATTTTTTTGCTGTCTCTAATTTGTTTCATAAGACGATCGAGGGCCGCATTTTGTATGATCTCGTTTCATGTTGGACAATTGTAGCATTCTCTTCGCACGTGATACAGATGGAATTTGGATTAATGATGCACCTTCCAAAAAAAAATCTATATCCATTTTTTTAATACAGAAAATGTAAATAAAAATTTAAAATGATACTTACGAAATTGATAGCAGATTCAGTATTTTAATAGTTTCTCCTTTATAGAGGAAACCCGGTGATTGAAGAGGTACAACAATCAAGTCTTTCTGGCACTCAGTAAAACTGAACGTATCAGCTATCTCTTGGTATGAATGTTTCAAAATCTGAAAATAAAAAATAGTTAGACCATATATAATGATGTAAAAAAAAATTAACTATTGCAAATTTAAGTGAATTATTTTATTTTCCAAGTCGGAACCAATGGCTCCACATGAGGAAGAATACACTTGGAAGTTTTCTTGACGGAGAATAGAGGAGAGAGAGAGAGAATTTTACTTGGCAGTTACAACCACTTCCTTCTCCTGCCAAAGGACTAATGAGTCTCAAACGTGACAAAAGAACCGATAAAAAGGAGTCAGAGAACTTCCCATCTTAGCGGCTTCATTTAACTTAGGAGACCTGGTGGCAAATTTTATTAAAGTACCCTTTAGTTATGTTGTAGAAGAGCTAAAATCACATTTCTTCCTCTATTTTCAAAAGATGCGGGCAAAAATGGCAGAAACTGAAATAAATTTTGGAAGGTTAGGAAGGATGAATTTAAGAGAATCTGGCAGAGCATCATTAGATTCTTCGAATCTGGACCGTCGAGATAATGCAAACACAGGTTTCGGATTGAAGAATCGGTGGATACGTGAGAACCGATGTTTGTGACCACCACCAAACTGGTTGGTGGGAGTTGAAAAGCGGTCTTCTCCAATAGCAACCCAAAAAGTTAACTGAGCAAATGCATTTCCTTCTTGGGACCTCTTTATGCATAGTACATGTACAATCTATTCGCAGCAGCACAGACAATGATCTTTTCAGACGGGTGCCATGCTAAGTTGAGCATCTTTGTCGTGAAATCAAAGGAGTCCAATTTGCATCAACCGCTAGGTTCTTAGCTCCTTCTAATCATTGCACAAGAGTATACCATACAAACGATTTACTTAGGAGCCCAACAATGATGGGCATAAAGATTGGATGGAACAAATTAAGAGAAGGTACTGACCTCGTCTTGCTACTCGTGTTATGCTGCTTAGGGATCTATGGGCCTTGAAGGTGTCTGCATCTGTCTCCTAAAAGAGCAGAGACAGAGGAAACCATATCACCTGCGTATCACAGGAATCAGATCTGTGACTCAAAAAGACTGCGGAGGTGGAAAGTACCTCTTCGGATTTTTGCTGGCTTCCAAAGTTGTTTCCTCATTACTTCCTTGAGAGCAACCAAAAACATGGAATAGATTGCCAGTGCAAATGGAAACATTGTTGAGAAATAAGATCGAAACGAGTAAAACACGAGACACAAGAATTACGTGGAAATCCCAAGACGGGGAGAAAACCACGGGCAAAGGAGAGTCGTCCACTATGTGAGTCCAATCGGTTACAAGGCCTCTGTGAGGGTTCTCTCTACCTCACAACTCTCAACTAGTACAAATAAGACCTAGGCATAGGCCGTATATATATAGGAGACTAGTACTCTATTCTGATCAGGAAATAGAGCCCTACTCTAATTAGGAATTTGGAACAATCCCTAACAAATCTCCACCTTGGACCAAATTCTATGACTCCAACTTCAACGTTGCTCCACCTTCACCACCAGCCCCTAAGGGCTATCAGCATCAAGCACGAACACCTACCATGTCCAAGCAATGCTCGAACTTAGTACCAGAAAGCGACTTTGTCAACATGTTTGTAGGATTATCCTTTGTACCCACCTTGCTCACAACAATGTCACCTTGAGCAACATGCTCCCGAATGAAGTGGTACCTCAAATTAATGTGCTTTGTCCTCTCATGATACATAGCATCCCTCGTGAGATGGATAGCACTTTGGCTATCAGAGTACACTGTACTAACCTGCAGCTTCTCACAGATTTCACTGAAGAAACCTTTCAACCAGATAGCCTCCTTCACACCTTCAATTATAGCCATGTACTCTGCCTCAGTGATAGACAACGCCACTGTGGCCTGTAGACAAGCTCTCCAACTGATAGCACATCCTCCAAGAGTGAAGACATATCCAGACAAGGACCTGAACTTATCAAGGTCTCCAGCATAATCTGAATCAACGAAACCAACAACTCCATCACTGGTGCTTCCAAACTGTAGACACACGCCCTTGGTACCCTTCAAGTACCTCATAATCTACTCCAGTGCTCTCCAATGACCTTCTCCAGGATTTGCCATAAACCTGCTAACAACACTCACAGCATAGGCCAAATCTGGGCGTGTGCAAACCATAGCATACATCAGAGAACCAACAGCATTGGAGTATGGAACACCAGACATGTAATCGACCTCAGCAGCTGACTGTGGAGATAAGGCAGACGAAAGCTGAAAATGTGTACCAAGAGGAGTACTCACAGGATTACCAGTCACATCAAACCTGTCAAGTACCTTTTCAATGTAACTCTCTTGACTCAGAAATAATTTCCTTGCTCCTCTATCTCTGGCAATCTCCATGCCAAGAATCTTCTTAGCAGGACCCAAATCTTTCATCTCAAACTCGCTACTCAACAGAGCTTTGAGCTTCCTCACCTCTCTTTTGTCACTGGCAGCAATTAACATGTCATCCACATACAGGAGCAAATACACTTGGGAACCGTCGCGTAGCCTTTTAAGGTAAACACAACTATCATACTTGCTCTTCTCATAACTATGAGAAATCATAAAGGAATCAAACCTTTTATACCACTGCCTCGGAGACTGCTTAAGGCCATACAGGGACTTCTTCAACAAGCACACATGGTCTTCTTTGCCTTCAACATGAAAACCCTCAGGCTGTGCCATATAAATCCGCTCCTCAAGCTCTCCATTCAAGAAAGCTATCTTCACATCAAGCTGTTCAAGCTCCAAATCCTGCATAGCGACAATACCAAGAAGAGAACGAATCGAGGTATGCTTCACAACTGGTAAAAATACCTCATTAAAGTCCACACCAGGAATCTGACTATATCCTCTAGCCACTAGCCTAGCCTTGTATCTAGTCTCTTCAACTCCAGGTATACCATCCTTCTTCTTGAATACCCACTTGCAACTGACAACCTTCTTATCCTTAGGCAGCTTAGTAATCTTTCAAGTCTTGTTCTTGTGAAGAGATTTCATCTCTTCCTCCATAGCAACCAACCATCTAGCAGAGTCTTTCGACTTCACAGCATCTGAGTAACTAGATGGTTCTTTACAGCTATCAACTTCTTCTGCCACATTCAAGGCAAAAGTAACAATATCAGCCTCACCCAACTTCTGTGGAGGCCTGATAATTCTTCTGGGCCTGTCTCTAGCAATAGAATACGCTGGCTCCCTCTCAACTGTGCCAACATTCTCAGCTTCATCAGACAACCCACCATGAGTAGGACCATGGCAATCAACATCACAGAAGGAACTCACTTCTGGATCAACATCAAACTCCACCTGTACTTTTGACTTTTGCAAGTCCACACTTGGAGCACTCGGAACACCAGGTGAAGAAATATCCTCCCTCTTACTCAGCATGTCTGTCTCTTTGAAAATAATATTCCTACTCAACAAGACCTTAGACAGCTCGGGACACCACAACTTGTATCCCTTCACTCCAGAAGCATAGCCAAGGAAGATACATTTCACAGATCTTGGCTCTAACTTGCCATTATTCACATGAGCATAGGCAGGACACCCAAATATCTTCAAATCAGCATAATTAGGAGGATTTTCAGACCATAATTCTTCAGGTACCTTGCCATCAAGTGATGCATGAGGTGAACGATTGACAAGGTGACAGGCAGTAGAAGCAGCTTCAGCCCAAAACGACTTAGGCAAACCAGCATTTGACAGCATACAACGAACTTTCTCCAACAAAGTTCTGTTCATTCTTTCGGCGACTCCATTCTGTTGAGGTGTACCAGAGATTGTCTTATGCCTGACAATACCCTCATTCTTGCAGAACTCATCAAACCAACTAGAGCAAAACTCTAATCCATTATCTGTGCGGAGATGCTTGACATCTCTCCCAGTCTGCTTCTCAATCATAGTCTTTCACTACTTGAAAGTGACAAAGACATGATCCTTGCTCTTCAAGAAGAACGCCCACATCTTCCTCGAATAATCATCAATAATAGTCAGCATATACTTGGAACCATTCTTTGTTGCAACTTGAGATGGTCCCCAAAGATTAGAATGAACATAGTCAAGTTTTCCCTTTGTAGTGTGCACACCTTTCTGAAAACTGACTTTCTTCTGCTTGCCAAACACACAGTGCTCATAAAATTTCAGCTTCCCAATACTCTGTCCACATAATAATCCTCTCCTATTCAGCTCGGTCATGCCTTTCTCACTCATGTGACCAAGTCGCATATGCCACAATGAGGTATTCTCAGAATCTGTCAACGAGCCAGATGCAGCAGCAGCAGTCCCTATAACTGTAGAACCCTGCAAAATGTACAGATTTCTAACCTCCTTTTTGGCCTTCATATGCACTAATGAGTTGTTACTCACACGAAGAACTCCTCCTTCTCCGGTATACTTGTACCCCAATGAATCAAGAGTACTCAACGAAATCAAGTTCCGCTTCAAATCAGGGATATGCCTCACATTCGTCAAGCTTCGAATGACACCATCATGCATCTTGATCTTCACTGTGCCAATACCAATAACCTTGCAGACAAAATTATTTTCTATGAGAACATTACCCTCCGCACGTTCATATGTTGAAAACCAGTCCCGGATAGGACACATATGAAACGTACAAGCAGAATCAAGGACCCAGACAGCATCAACTTTAGACTTCCCGTCAATCTCAGACAAAAGGTCTCCATCAAATTCTTCTTTTTGAGTGGTGGTGGCAACACTAGCACTGCCGCTATCACAACTTTCTCCTTTCAGAGCACTGGACTTTTCGCCCTTCTTCTTGTTCTTCAACTCCGGACAGAACCATTTAATATGCCCAGCCTTATGACAGTTGAAACAAGTCTTATCCTTGTGCCATGACCTTGATTTGCTTCTGCTCTTCTTCCTCGAACCAGACTTAGCATTCCTCTCTTCAGACCTCCCTCTCACAACCAAGCCAGTCACTTGGCTATTTTCGGAGGAACTCACAGTGTGCTTATCAATTCTCTCTTTCTCCATGAGCGAATCATGAACATTATCCCAACTTAGAGTATCATGGCTGAACAATAGAGTATCTCTGAATTGCTGATAAGAAGCAGGCAACGAGCACAATAACAATAAAGCAAGATCTTCATCATCATACTTCACATCCAGAGTTCTAAGATCAGCCACTATATCCTTAAATTCATTAAGGTGGTCATAAACAGACTTATCTTCTTGCATCCGGATAGAAAACAGTCGTTGCTTCAAGCACAGTTTGTTGGTCAAACTCTTGGGCATGCACAACTTTTCAAGCTTTGCCCATAATGAGGAAGCTGTTGTCTCCTTCAACACGTCCCGCAAAATATCATCTGACAGATGCAACTGGATCTGACTCACAGCCTTACGATTCTTTGACGCCTTCATTGCAGCGTCCCAACTCGAAGGCATCGACTTCTCATCAAGTAGAGTCTCATCCAGCTCTAGATGCGTCAAAATAGCACGCATCTTCACCTGCCACAAGGAAAACTTAGTTTTCCTCGTCAATTGAGAGATTTCGTACTTCATAGAAGTCATCCTGAAGCTCCTCGAACCAAAAAATCAACCCAAAATTGGTTAGAAAACTAAAATCAGCCAAAACAGTTGACTTTTGGTCAACCAGTCAAATAGTTGACTTTTGGTCAACTCAAAAATTAGGATTTTTCAACCCAAATCTCTCACAAGCGGCGGCTGACCCTTTCCTCCTCCTCCGCGGCGACGGGTTCGGTGGCGGCGGCTCCAAGACTGTTCACAATTTTCCTCCAAATTGGTTACTGTTCACATTTTTTTTTTCAATACTCGAAACTCAGATCCAGCTCTGATACCAATTATTGAGAAATAAGATCGAAACGAGTAAAACACGAGACACAAGAATTACGTGGAAATCCCAAGACGGGGAGAAAACCACGGGCAAAGGAGAGTCGTCCACTATGTGAGTCCAATCGGTTACAAGGCCTCCGTGAGGGTTCTCTCTACCTCACAACTCTCAACTAGTACAAATAAGACCTAGGCATAGGCCGTATATATATAGGAGACTAGTACTCTATTCTAATCAGGAAATAGAGCCCTACTCTAATTAGGAATTTGGAACAATCCCTAACAAACATGAAGTTAGTACACTCAGAAGACCTCCAGAAATAAGTGGTTTGGAAGCAAGAAATGTACAGCACGAACTGGTAAGATCCAGTGACTACTCTCAAGCCATCGCCGCTCAAGCAACTGTAATACCCAACTGTATCATTGCAAGTTAATTAAATTTAACATGTTTGCTAAGTCGTTCGATAAATAATAAAATATTCAAAATTGTCGTAATAGTATAATTTGGTCATCGAGAAATTTTAGGAATGCAATAAAATATAATTTGGTACAAACTAAATTGAGGTATTACATAATTTTATAGTTGTGAACTCAGGTTACAATTAAAAAAAAGAAGAATAGAAACGTGGCAGCCAATTAAGTTGGCCACAAAAAGTAGAAATCCAATATAAAATTGGTTTGTGGATATTGCTTGGTCTTGTTCCAGAATATAAACGGTAGGAAAAAAAAGAGAGACAAAATGTACCTTGGGATAAGAAAGAGCAAAGAAATGTGGGTGCATTTACAAGTTTGACAACTAACAAAGGTAAAAATAATTAACTATATGAGACGGTGGAAAATTTGCTGAGGGATATAAGTTGCTCTATTCCAATCTTTCCACCGAAATTAGGACATGGAAATAAACAGAAATAGAAAACTGAAACAAGAAAAAGAAAGAGAGAAGCCAGCCACGGAAAAGAATAAGAAAACATGTCTTTTTATAATAGAAAAGCACACGTAGAATAAAGAAGAGCTCGAAGAGCACCAAAGTCATAAGAAGGTAAAATTGTTTATTTGGTAGCAATTCTTGTTTCTATATATGGAATTTTAGATTAGGATGAGTTGATAAGTAATATGCTGGGTAGAGTGGAAAGATGGTAATTTGGAATGGTGTTAAAATTGAAAAGGGTATGTTAGTTAGCATGAACTTTTTAGAAGTGATTTTTTTTAGAAAATTTGATGCTTCAATCTAAACTCACCATGAACAATTATGAATTAGAGGTTGTCCTTGAAACGATGTTGGTTTAAATATATTCAACTTAGTTGGAAAATCTAAGGAACCTAAAAAAGAGCCGAGGTTGATAGCCAAGTAGTAACGAGAAATTGGTAGCCGAGGTTCCAATGGAGATTTTGTCGTAAATGGAAAAATTGGGACGTAAAGATAAACTTGAAGGTTTATTAAGTTAAGGCAGATTGTCTTGTAATAAAAATTTAAAAGGCAGAAATATAATTGCACAACTAAGTAAATAGTAATTTTAAGTGTAAACCGAAGCAAAAAAATTAGAAATCATAACTGAGAAAAACGAAGGAACAAAGTTCAGAATTTGATCTAGTGAAAAAAAAATTGAGTATTGCTTCTCCGTGATAGATTTTTTTTGAATATATTTTCCAGAGATTAAGCTATTTAACTAGGAATTCGACTGAAGGAATTTTTGGAATTAGAAAAATCATTCGAGATGGTCTTCGAGCCGAAATTGGTAAACAAATAATATGTGACTCGTGCTTTCTTTGGCGCACACTATTTATTTGTCATGATCTGAATTTGGTACTTTGAGTGCATATTGTGCATTTACCATATGAGCATTATGATGTGACATTATGACTTGTAAGAGTTTGGTTAATTGGGCCCAGATGGGGCACTATATATATTTGATTCGTTGAAACCTATGGATTTGATTTATATGAAAGTCTATATGATATGATTGCCTTCCGGTGGGCAGAACTATTTGGCCGATGAGGTTGGTCTGATATCATATGGTTGCCTTCCGGCGGGTAGAACTATTTGGCCAATGAGGTTGGTCTAATATGATATGGTTGCCTTCCGGCGAGCAGAACTATTTGGCCGAGGAGGTTGGTTGATGATGGCGCCTTTGATATATGGTATCCTCGTGTTGGAGAGGGAGTGACACAATTTAGATTCTACCAAATGTTCGTCCAGTTCTATGATTTGATTTTAGAATTATGTGTTCGTGTGTCAAGTTACGTGACGGTATGGGACGTTACGTAGTTTGCTCATGTTTATGTGTCTTTGTGATTATATGTTAATATTTGGTCATCTGGTAAGTATAACTTTATGATAATGTACATGTCCGCATGATTCAATTGTCATGTTAGTCATATGCATGTGCTAGGTATGTTTGTGCATCGAGTAGCTAAATAAATTGCGATACATATCTTATTTGTTTACTGGGTGTTCCAAAACACTCATTCCCCCCTCTCACCAGTTTTGCAGGAACTCGTACACGAGATGTATTGGTTCAGAGATCTACTCTGATCGTGTCTAGTCTGCTTTATTCTACGGGACTGGTCTGGAGGTCTCCAGTTTATATTTTTCTCATTGATCTAGAAGCTCCGTAGTCAAATGATTTATTTTGATCTTGAGAGTATGTATTAAAAAGAAAATGCTTGGCTTATATTTTATAAATTTGGAATATGAAACTAAAGATCATCAAGTTTTAAATTTTACGTTTAAATACTTATGAGTATAAATTCGGATACGTTTGAGACTAGCTAGATTTTTTTTGTGAATAACATGAGTTGAAGTCTAGCGCTGGTCACCGACCTAAGTTCGGGTCGTGACAGCAACACTCAAATTTATCGAAGTTGGAGTCATTTTTATATAAATCAAAAAGCTGAGAAGATTAAGGAAAGACAAAAATCAAAATTTTTAAAAAAAGAACAGCAGATGTACATGTTCATCTTTATAATCGGGGAAGATCTAACCTTTGGTCTTAGGTACTGGTGAACCTTGAACGTTGCAACTGGACCTAAAACCATATTAATGTCCCATAACTAATAATAGAAAATAGAAGAATGTGAGAATCTAAAAGCTGAACTGTATTCTATTAGAGCACATACAGAATGTTTTCCCAAAAACTTTGTTGCAGCATCAGAGACATGCACATAAAGAAGCAGAAATCAGAATGATCATCTAGATCTTACAATAGTAACAAAAAATTAAAGAATAGTGAACTTAAGACCGACTAAAACAAAAAAAAATTTAGTATTCGCTAATACAAGGAGAGATGATGTATGAACACATCCATTTAAAAACCCACAGGAAGTTAAAAGTTGACACCTTCAGAGTCATATTTTCACGGCTAAGTATATGTCTCCCATCCTTAGCCCACGTTTCAGTCACTACCTTTGCCCCACAAATTCTACTCAACATACTTCAGTCTAGCGAATAAGAATTAATAGATGAGATATTGATGGCTAATAATAGATTTGCAGAGCATGAACATTAAATTGAGACAAAGCCGTAAAAGAAAAGTAACATGTTGTTAGAAATAGAGTTGATATAGTAATCTATAATCATGTGCATGAGCGTACACCCTTCAATATCTAGTTAACAGGCTTCTCTCACTGCTTACCAAACATCATAGCATGCAATAGAGAACGTAAGTGACAATTCAAAAACATATGAAGACATATTATTGTATGCTCCAAGAAGCAAACATGCACCAAAATGGAAATCTATAACTGAGACTCAAATGCAAGTCTGAGATAAAAAATGGTAAGTTCTACATGGCACAACAAATGCAAGAAGAGAAAGAGAGAAGCTTATGCACAACTACCATTGGTAAACGAAGTGATGCAATACCGCCAAGGGGGGAATATGAAGTCGTTGCTTGGAGAGCTGTCAGATCTGTATTGAGTCATATTGATTCATATGATTCATATTGAGTCGTATTGGGTCATATTGATTCATATTAGGTAATATATATTCATATTGAGTCATATTAAGTCATATTTATACATATTAATTTATATTGAGACATATTGATTCATATGGAGTCATATTGATTCATATTAATGCATATAGAGTCATATTTAAATGGGAAAAGTTCACTTAAGTACCCTGTGGTATCGCAAAAAATCAAGTCAGTACCCTGTGGTTTAAAACGTATCAATTGAGTCATACTTATTCTAATTAACATCAATTAGAGGCCCGGGCAGCTGCCCGGACCTGCCTGAACCTACCTGAACCCTGCCCAAACTACGTGGCCAGCCACATCACCAAATTTTGATGACGTGGCGCCACGTGGAGAGGAGGAGGAGGAGGAGGAGGAGGAGGAGGAGGACGCAGAGGAGGAGGAGGAGGAGGAGGCGGAGGAGGAGGAGGAGGAGGATGTGGGGAGGAGGAGGAGGAGGAGGAGGAGGATGCGGAGGAGGAGGAGGAGGAGGACACGGGGAGGAGGAGGAGGAGGAGGACGCGGAGAGGAGGAGGAGGATGCAGAGGAGGAGGAGGAGGAGGACGCAGAGAGGAGGAGGAGGAGGACGCGAAGAGGAGGAGGAGGAGGAGGAGGAGGACGCAGAGGAAGAGGACGCGGAGGAGGAGGAGAGGAGGAGGAGGAGGCAGAGGAGGAGGAGGAGGAGGAGGAGGTAGAGGAGGAGCAGGACGCGGAGGAGGAGGCAGAGGAGGAGGAGGAGGGGAGGACGAGGAGGAGGAGGGAAGGAGATGGATGTCCACGTGGTGCCACGTCATCAAAATTAGGTGACGTGGCTGGCCACGTTGTTCGGGCAGGGTTCGGGTAGGTTCGGGCAGGTCCGGGCAGCTGCCCGGGCCTCTAATTGATGTTAATTGGAATAAGTATGACTCAATTGATATATTTTAAACCACAGGGTACTGACTTGATTTTTTGCGATACCACAGGGTACTAAAGTGGACTTTTCCCTATTGAAATATATTGAGTCATATTGAGTCATATTGAATTATATTAAGTCGTATTGAGTCATATTTATTCATATCGAGTTATATTAATTTATATTGAGTCGTATTGAGTCATGTTTATTCATACGAGTCATATTGATTAAATATTGATTCATATTGAGTCATGTTTATTCATATCGAGTCATATTAATTCATATTGAATCATATTGAATTATTTTGAGTCATATTGATTCATATTGAGTCATCTTGAATCATATTGAGTCATATTTATTCATATTGATTCATATTGATTCATATTAATTCATATTGAGTCATATTAATTCATATGATTTAAATTGAGGCATATTGATTGATATTAAGTCATATTGATTCGTATTGAGTCATATTAATTCGTATGGATTAATATTGATTCATATTCAATCATATTGAGTCATATGTATTCATATTGAGTCATTTTGAGTCATATTGAGCCATATGTATTTATATTGAGTCATATTGAGCCATATTGAGTCAAATTGATTCATATGGAGTCATATTGATTCATATGGAGTCATATCATATTGAGTCATATTGGTTCATATGGAGTCATATTGATACATATGATTCATATTGAGTCATATTGATTCATATTGAGTCATATTGATTCAAATTGAGTCATATGATTCAAATTGAGTCATATGATTCATATTAATTTATATTAATTCATATGATTCATATTGAGTCACATTGTTTCATAGTGAGTTATACTGATTCATATGAATCACATTGATTCATATTGAGTCACATTATTTCATAGTGAGTGATATTGATTGATATTGAGTACGATTGATTCATATTTAGTCATATTGATTCACATGGAGTCATATTGATTCATATTGAATCATATTGAGGCATATTGATTCATATTGAGTCATACTGATTCATATGGAGTCATATTGATTCATATTGATTCAAATTAAGTCGTATGATTCATATTGATTTATATTGATTCATATGATTCATATTGATTCATATTGAGTCATATTGTTTCATATTGATTTATATTGAGTCATATGATTCATATTAAGTCATATGTATTCATATTGAGCCATTTTGTGCCATATAAATTTATATTGAATCATATTAAGTCATATTGATTCATATGTAGTCATATTGAATCATATGGCATCATATTGATTCATATTGAATCATATTGAGTCATATTGAGTCATATGGATTCATATTAGTTCATATTGTGTCATATTAGTTCATATGGAATCATATTGATTCATATTGAGATATAGTGGATTTTATTTAGTCATATTGATTCAATATAGATTCATATTGAGTCAAATTAAGTCATTTTGATTTATATTGAGCCATATGAAATCATATTGAGTTATATTGAATCATATTAAGTTATATTGAGTCATATTGAGCCATATTGAGTCACATTGAGTCATATTAAATTAAATTGATTGATATTGTATAATATTGAGTCATATTGAGTCATATTAATTCATAATGCGTCATATTACTTCATATTGAGTCATATTGGGTCATATTGTGTCATATTGATGCATATTGAGTCATATTGAGTTTTATTGAGTCATATTGATTCAATATTAATTCATTTTGAGTCCTATTGCTTCATATTAAATAATATTAGATCGTATTGAGTCAAATTGAGTCATATTGATTCATATTGATTTATATTAAGTCATATTGAGTTATATTGATTGATATGATTTAAATTCAGTCTTATTGATTCGTATTGAGTCATAATGAGTCATATTGAGTGATATTGAGTAAGTTTGATTTATATTTAGTCATATTGATTCAACATAAATCATATTGAGTCATATTAATTCATATTAGTTCATATTGAGTCATATTGGTTCATATGGAGTCATATTGATACATATGATTCATATTGAGTCATATTGATTCATTTTGAGTCATATTTATTCAAATTGACCCATATTGATTCATATTGAGTCATATTGATTCAAATGGTATCATATTGATTCATATTGAGTCATATTGAGCCATATTAGTTCATATGGAGTCATATTGATTCATATTGAGTCATATTGGGTTTTATTTAGTTATGTTGATTCAATATTGATTCATATTGAGTCAAATTGAGTCATTTTGATTCATTTTGATTTATATTGAGTTATTTTAATTCATATTGAGTCATATTAAGCCAAATTGAATCATCTTGAATAATATTGAGTTATTTTAATTCATATTGATTCATATTGAGTCATATTGAGCCAAATTGAATCATATTGAATCATATTAATTTCATAATGAGTCATATTGATTCACATAGGGTCATATTGATGTATATTGAGTCTTATTGAGTCATATTGATTCAATATTAATTCATATTGAATCATATTGAGTCATATTGATTTATATTAAGTCATATTCAGTCATATTGAATCATATTGAGTCATTTTGAGTCATATTGATTTATATTAGTTCTTATTGAGTCATATTGATTTATATTGATTTATATTAAGTCATATTGAGTTATATTAAGTCATATTGATTCAATATTGAGTCAAATTGAATCATCTTAATTCATATGGAGTCATATTGATTCATCTTGTGTTATATTTAGTCATATTGAGCTATATTCATTCATACAGAGTTATATTGAGTCAGCTGGAGTCATATTGGGTCATATTGATGCATATTGTGCCATATTAGATCATATTAATGCATATTGAGTCATAATTAGTCATACTGAATCATATTGAATCATATTGAGTTATATTGATTTATATGGAGTCATATTGAATCATATTGATTCATATTAGTTCTTATTGAGTTATATTGATTCATATTGATTCATATTGAATCATATTGAATCATATTGAGTCATATTGAATCATATTGAGTCATATTGAGTCTTATTGAGTCATATTAAATTATATTAAGTCATATTCATTCATATGGCATCTAATTGATTCTTATTATGTCATATTGAGTTATATTGATTCAATATTGATTCATATTGAGTCAAATTGAGTTATCTTGATTCATATGAAGTCATATTGATTCATATGGAGTCATATTGAGTTATTTGGAGTCATATGGAGTCATATTCATTCATATAAAGTCATATTGAGTTATATTCATTCATATGGAGTCATATTGGGTCATATTTGGTCAAATTGATGCATATTGAGTCATATTGAGTCATACTTAGTCATATTGAATCTTATTATTAAGTCATATTGATTCATATGGAGTCATATTGAGTCATATGATTCATATTGAGTTATATTGATTCATATTGAGTTATATTAATTCATATTGAGTCATATTGAGTCATATTGAATTATATTGAGTCATTTTGAGTCATATTGATTCATATTAAGTCATATTAGATCTTATTGAGTCAAATTAAGTTATATTGATTCATATTGATTTATATTAATTTATATTGATTCTTATGATTCATATTGAGTCATATTGAGTCATTGTGAGTCATATTGAGCTATATTAATTCATTTGAAGTCATATTGAGCTATATTAATTCATATTGAGTCATATTGATTCATATTAAGTCATATTAGATCTTATTGAGTCATATTGATTTATATTGAGTCATATTGAGTTATATTATGTCATATTGATTCATATCATTCAAATTGAGTCATATTGATTCGTATTAAGTCATATTAGTTCATATTGAGTCATAAAGAATCATATTGAGTGATATTGAGTAAGATTGATTCATATTTAGTCATATTGATTCAATTGGAGTCATATTCATTCATATTGAATCATATTGAGTCATATGTATTCATATTGAGTCATATTGAGCCATATTGATTCATATCGAGCCATATTAGGGTTTATGGTTTAGGGTTTAGGGTTTGGGGGGTTTCGGGGGTTTAGGGTTTGGGGTTTGGGGTTCAGGGTTCGGGTTCGGGGTTAGGGATTGGGGTTTGGTTTTCAGGGTTCAGGGTTCGGGGTTCGGGGTTCGGGTTCGGGGTTCGGGTTTAGGGGTTGGGGTTTGGGGTTGCGGGTTTAGGGGTTCGAGGTTTGGGTTTGGGTTCGAGATTCGGGGTTCAAGGTTTGGGTTTCGGGGTTTGGGTTGCAGGGTTCAGGTTTGGTGTTCCGGGTTTGGGATTTGGGGTTTGGGGTTCGAGGTTTGGGATTCGGGGTTCGGGGGTGGGGTTCGGGTTAGGGTTTGGGGTTTAAGGTTTAGGGTTTAGGTTTTTTTTTTTGAGAGAAAAGAGAATCACATAAATAAAAGAAAAGAGTACAAAGCAAAACCAAAGAACCTACAACCTACCCCTAAGAAGGGGTTGGGGTCCTTAGATCAATAGATCCAGAGAGAGCCTGAAAACTCTAAATCCTACTCCGCTGAATCCCACAGGACGGGCAGTCAGAGTGACGATCCAAACGAATAGGTTAGGAAAACGTCGCCTAACAGCTGCCCCAGCTGAACCCACAAATCAGCAGTCTGGGGGCCCTGCAATCAGACAACAGCCCATAAGCAAGGAGCCTAAAGACCTAGCCTTGCGGTAACCCTGCAAGGGACCGCCCATCCACCCACCACGAGAAGAGAAACCGAACACCTAATGTGAACAGTTGCAACTGGGGGCCTCTGTAAAAAACCCTGTCACCGCCACACGACAAGGAAAAAGAGCACCAAAAAACCGTTAATGCTGCAAAGACCTATTACAACCAGTAAGGTAGAAAAGTAGAACCAAGTAGCATTAGCAATCATGGCCTCACGAACTGATAGAAAGGCATCCCGGACAGGTCCCGCCCAACGTGCCTCAGGAGTGCATCAGGCATATTCGGCCAGAAGCCCTCCACCTGCAACTTGGTCAGTGCATCAGCAGCGGAGTTGCCTTCCCTGTAGATATGAGAGACATAAAAAGTCATCAATCGAAGCCTAACAAGCACCTGGAGCTAGCGATTCCGGAAGAGCCACGGCACCTCCAACCTACGAGACTGAAGAAGCCAAAAAAAAAAAGTAGAATCCGTCTCCAACCACAGCCGCCACCACCCCTATCAAAGGCAATCTCTACCTCCAAAAAAGTCATCGCAAGTTTGGCCTCAAAAGCATAGCCAATCCCCAGCTGATTAACAAAACAGCCCTGGACAAAGCCCCGATGATTCTGAAAGAGCCCCGCAGCTGTTGAATCACCAGGAGCCCCCGCTGCACTCCCATCCGTATTACACTTCATCCACCCAGAAGGCGGACAATGCCAGAAAACCTTCTTGATGACCGGGGCACGACCAGGACGCCAAGACACCCAAAAAGTTTCCACAATCCTGTGCTCCGCAGGCATTTTTCATGCATTTTTTTTCCTTTTCATGCCTTTTCTAGCCTTTTCATGCATTTTCTTGCCTGTTCATGCATTTTCTTGCCTTTTCATGCATTTTTTTGCATTTTCATGCATTTTCTTGCCATTTCATGCCTTTTCTTGCCTTTTCATGCCTTTTCATGCCTTTTCATGCCTTTTCTTGCCTTTTCTTACCTTTTCATGCCTTTTCATGACTTTTCTTGCCATTTCATGCCTTTTTATGACTTTGCTTGCCTTTTCATGCCTTTTCTTCCCTTTTCATGCCTTTTCTTGCATTTTCATTCCTTTTTTGCCTTTCCATGCCTTTTCTTGCATTTTCATGCCTTTTCATGACTTTTCTTGCCTTTTCTTGCATTTTCATACCTTTTCTTGCCTTTTCATGCATTTTCTTGCCATTTCATGCATTTTCATGCCTTTTCATGCCTTTTCTTACCTTTTCATGCTTTTTCTTTCCTTTTCTTGTATTTTCATGCCTTTTCTTGCCTTTTCATGCCTTTTCTTGCCTTTTTTTTCCTTTTCTTGCATTTTCATGCCTTTTCAAGCCTTTTCTTGCCTTTTTATGCCTTTTCATGCCTTTTCATGACTTTTCTTACCTTTTCATGCCTTTTCTTGCCTTTTCTTGCCTTTTCATGTCTTTTCATGACTTTTTTTGCCTTTTCATGTCTATTCATGCCTTTTCTTTCCTTTTCATGCCTTTTCTCGCCTTTTCATGCCTTTTCTTACCTTTTCTTGCCTTTTCTTGCCTTTTCATGCCTTTTCTTGCCTTTTCATAACATTTCTTGCCTTTTCATGCCTTTTCATGCCTTTTCATGACTTTTCTTGCCTTTTCTTACCTTTCATGCCTTTTCTTGCCTTTTCATGCCTTTTCTTACCTTTTTATGCCTTCTCATGCATTTTCTTACCTTTTCATGCCTTTTCATACCTTTTCATGCATTTTTTTGTCTTTTCATGCCTTTTCATGACTTTTCTTGCCTTTTCATTCCTTTTCATGCCTTTTCATGCCTTTTCTTGCATTTTCTTTCCTTTTCTTGCCTTTTCATGCCCTTTCTTGCCTTTTCTTGCCTTTTAATGCCTTTTTTTGCCTTTTCTTGCATTTTTATACCTTTTCATGCCTTTTCATGCCTTTTCATGCCTTTTCTTGCCTTTTCATGCCTTTTCATGATTTTTCATGATTTTTCTTACCTTTTCATGCCTTTTCATGACTTTTCATGCCTTTTCATGCCTTTTCATGATTTTTCTTACCTTTTCATGCCTTTTCATGACTTTTCATGCCTTTTCATGCCTTTTCATGCCTTTTCTTGCCTTTTCATGCCTTTTCATGCCTTTTCTTTCCTTTTCTTGCCTTTTCATGCCTTTTCTTCCCTTTTCATGCCTTTTCATGCCTTTCTTGACTTTTCATGCCTTTTCATGCCTTTTCTTGCCTTTTCATGCCTTTTCTTACCTTTTCATGCCTTTTCTTTCCTTTTCTTGCCTTTTCATGCCTTTTCTTTCCTTTTCTTGCCTTTTCATGCCTTTTCTTGCCTTTTCATGCCTTTTCTTGCCTTCTCTTGCATTTTCATGCCTTTTCATGCCTTTTCTTGCCTTTTTATGCCTTTTCTTGCCTTTTCATGCCTTTTCTTGCCTTTTCTTGCCTTTTCATGCCTTTTCTTGCCTTTTCATGCCTTTTCATGACTTTTCTTACCCTTTCATGCCTTTTCTTGCCTTTTCTTACCCTTTCATGCCTTTTCTTGCCTTTTCATGCCTTTTCTTACCTTTTCATGCCTTTTCATGCCTTTTCTTGCCTTTTCTTGCCTTTTCATGCATTTTCTTACCTTTTCATGCGTTTCATACCTTTTCATGCATTTTTTTTGCCTTTTCATGCCTTTTCATGACTTTTCTTGCCTTTTCATTCCTTTTCATAACTTTTCTTGCCTTTTCATTCCTTTTCATGCCTTTTCTTGCCTTTTCATGCCTTTTCTTGCATTTTCTTTCCTTTTCTTGCCTTTTCATGCCCTTTCTTGCCTTTTCTTGCCTTTTAATGCATTTTTTTGCCTTTTCTTGCATTTTCATACCTTTTCATGCCATTTCATGCCTTTTCTTGCCTTTTCATGCCTTTTCATGCCTTTTCTTGCCTTTTCATGCCTTTTCTTGCCTTTTCTTGCCTTTTCATGCCTTTTCATGATTTTTCTTACCTTTTCATGCCTTTTCATGACTTTTCATGCCTTTTCATGCCTTTTCATGCCTTTTCTTGCCTTTTCATGCCTTTTCATGCCTTTTCTTTCCTTTTCTTGCCTTTTCATGCCTTTTCATCCCTTTTCATGCCTTTTCATGCCTTTTCATGCCTTTCTTGACTTTTCATGCCTTTTCATGCCTTTTCTTGCCTTTTCATGCCTTTTCTTACCTTTTCATGCCTTTTCTTTCCTTTTCTTGCCTTTTCATGCCTTTTCTTGCCTTTTCATGCCTTTTCTTGCCTTTTCATGCCTTTTCTTACCTTTTCATGCCTTTTCTTGCCTTTTCATGCCTTTTCATGCCTTTTCATGCCTTTTCATGACTTTTCTTGCCTTTTCTTACCCTTTCATGCCTTTTCTTGCCTTTTCTTACCCTTTCATGCCTTTTCTTGCCTTTTCATGCCTTTTCATGACTTTTCTTGCCTTTTCATGCCTTTTCTTTCCTTTTCTTGCCTTTTCATGCCTTTTCTTCCCTTTTCATGCCTTTTCATGGCTTTCTTGACTTTTCATGCCTTTTCATGCCTTTTCTTGCCTTTTCATGCCTTTTCTTACCTTTTCATGCCTTTTCTTTCCTTTTCTTTCCTTTTCATGCCTTTTCTTTCCTTTTCTTGCCTTTTCATACCTTTTCTTGCCTTTTCATGCCTTTTCTTGCCTTTTTATGCCTTTTCATGCCTTTTCTTGCCTTTTCATGCCTTTTCTTGCCTTTTCATGCCTTTTCTTGCCTTTTCTTGCCTTTTCATGCCTTTTCTTGCCTTTTCATGCCTTTTCATGACTTTTCTTGCCTTTTCTTACCCTTTCATGCCTTTTCTTGCCTTTTCTTACCCTTTCTTACCTTTTCTTGCCTTTTCATGCCTTTTCTTACCTTTTCATGCCTTTTCATGCCTTTTCTTGCCTTTTCATGCATTTTCTTACCTTTTCATGCCTTTTCTTGCCATTTCATACCTTTTCATGCATTTTTTTGCCTTTTCATGCCTTTTCATGACTTTTCTTGCCTTTTCATGCCTTTTCATGACTTTTCATGCCTTTTCATGCCTTTTCTTGCCTTTTCATGCCTTTTCTTGCATTTTCTTTCCTTTTCTTGCCTTTTCATGCTTTTTCTTGCCTTTTCTTGCATTTTCATACCTTTTCTTGCCTTTTCATGCCTTTTCATGCCTTTTCATGCCTTTTCATGCCTTTTCTTGCCTTTTCTTGCCTTTTCATGCCTTTTCATGACTTTTCTTGCCTTTTCATGCCTTTTCATGCCTTTTCTTGCCTTTTCATGACTTTTCTTACCTTTTCATGCCTTTTCTTGCCTTTTCTTGCCTTTTCATGCCTTTTCATTACTTTTCTTGCCTTTTCATGCCTTTTCATGCCTTTTCTTGCCTTTTCTTGCCTTTTCTTTCCTTTTCATGCCTTTTCTTTACTTTTCTTGCCTTTTCATGCGTTTTCTTTCCTTTTCATGCCTTTTCATGCCTTTTCTTGCCTTTTCATGCCTTTTCTTGCCTTTTCATGCCTTTTCATGCCTTTTCTTGCCTTTTCATGCCTTTTCATGCCTTTTCTTACCTTTTCATGCCTTTTCTTTCCTTTTCTTGCCTTGCATTTTCATGCCTTTTCATGCCTTTTCATGCCTTTTCATGCCTTTTCATGACTTTTCTTACCTTTTCTTGCCTTTTCATGACTTTTTTTGCCTTTTCATGTCTCTTCATGCCTTTTCATGCATTTTCTTGCCTTTTCATGAGTTTTCTTTCCTTTTCATGCCTTTTCATGCCTTTTCTCGCCTTTTTATGCCTTTTCTTACCTTTTCTTGCCATTTCTTACCTTTTCATGCCTTTTCTTGCCTTTTCATGCCTTTGCATGACTTTTCTTACCTTTTCATGACTTTTCTTGCCTTTTCTTACCTTTTCATGCCTTTTCTTGCCTTTTCATGCCTTTTCTTGCCTTTTCTTTCCTTTTCATGCATTTTCTTACCTTTTCATGCCTTTTCATACCTTTTCATGCATTTTTTTGCCTTTTCATGCCTTTTCATGCCTTTTCATGACTTTTCTTGCCTTTTCATTCCTTTTCATGCCTTTTCTTGCCTTTTCAAGCCTTTTCTTGCATTTTCTTTCCTTTTCTTGCCTTTTCATGCCTTTTCTTGCCTTTTCTTGCCTTTTAATGCCTTTTCTTGCCATTTCTTGCATTTTCATACCTTTTCATGCCTTTTCATGCCTTTTCTTGCCTTTTCATGCCTTTTCATGCCTTTTCTTGCCTTTTCTTTCCTTTTCATGCCTTTTCTCGCCATTTCTTGCCTTTTCATGCCTTTTCATGATTTTTCTTGCCTTTTCATGCCTTTTCATGACTTTTCATGCCTTTTCATGCCTTTTCATGCCTTTTCTTGCCTTTTCATGCGTTTTCATGCGTTTTCATGCCTTTTCTTTCCTTTTCTTGCCTTTTTATGCCTTTTCTTCCCTTTTCATGCCTTTCTTGACTTTTCATGCCTTTTCTTACCTTTTCATGCCTTTTCTAACCTTTTCATGCCTTTTCTTTCCTTTCCTTGCCTTTTCTTTCCTTTTCTTGCCTTTTCATGCCTTTTCTTGCCTTTTCTTTCCTTTTCTCGCCTTTTCATGCCTTTTCATGCATTTTCTTGCCTTTTCATGCATTTTCTTGCCTTTTCATGCCTTTTCTTGGCTTTTCTTGCCTTTTCTTGCCTTTTCATCCATTTTCTTGCCTTTTCATGCCTTTTCATGACTTTTCATGCCTTTTCATGCCTTTTCTTGCCTTTTCATGCCTTTTCATGCCTTTTCATGCCTTTTCATGCCTTTTCATGCCTTTTCATGCCTTTTCATGCCTTTTCTTGCCTTTTCATGCCTTTTCTTGGCTTTTCTTGCCTTTTCTTGCCTTTTCATCCATTTTCTTGCCTTTTCATGCCTTTTCATGCCTTTTCATGCCTTTTCATGCCTTTTCATGCCTTTTCTTGCCTTTTCTTTCCTTTTCATGCCTTTTCTTGCCATTTCTTGCCTTTTCATGCCTTTTCATGATTTTTCTTGCCTTTTCATGCCTTTTCATGACTTTTCATGCCTTTTCATGCCTTTTCATGCCTTTTCTTGCCTTTTCATGCGTTTTCATGCGTTTTCATGCCTTTTCTTTCCTTTTCTTGCCTTTTCATGCCTTTTCTTACCTTTTCATGCCTTTTCATGCCTTTTCTTGCCTTTTCATGCGCTTTCTTACCTTTTCATGCCTTTTCTTGCCTTTTCATACCTTATCATGCATTTTTTTGCCTTTTCATGCCTTTTCATGCCTTTTCATGACTTTTCTTGCCTTTTCATGCCTTTTTATGACTTTTCTTGCCTTTTCATGCCTTTTCATGCCTTTTCTTGCCTTTTCATGCCTTTTCTTGCATTTTCTTTCCTTTCTTGCATTTTCTTGCCTTTTTATGCCTTTTCTTGCATTTTCATACCTTTTCTTGCCTTTTCATGCCTTTTCATGCCTTTTCTTGCCTTTTCATGCCTTTTCTTGCCTTTTCTTGCCTTTTCTTGACTTTTCTTGCCTTTTCATGCCTTTTCATGACTTTTCATGCCTTTTCATGCCTTTTTATGCCTTTTCTTACCTTTTCATGCCTTTTCTTTCCTTTTCTTGCCTTTTCATACCTTTTCTTCCCTTTTCATGCCTTTTCATGCCTTTCTTGACTTTTCATGCCTTTTCATGCCTTTTCTTGCCTTTTCATGCCTTTTCTTACCTTTTCATGCCTTTTCTTTCCTTTTCATGCCTTTTCATGCCTTTTCTTGCCTTTTCATGCCTTTTCATACCTTTTCTTGCCTTTTCTTGCAATTTCATGCCTTTTCATGCCTTTTCTTTCCTTTTCATGCATTTTCTTGCCTTTTCATGCCTTTTCATGCCTTTTCATGACTTTTCTTACCTTTTCATGACTTTTCTTGCCTTTTCATGCCTTTTCATTACTTTTCTTGCCTTTTCATGCCTTTTCTTGCCTTTTCATGCATTTTCTTTCCTTTTCATGCCTTTTCATGCCTTTTCTTATCTTTTCATGCCTTTTCTTGCCTTTTCTTGCATTTTCATGCCTTTTCTTACCTTTTCATGCCTTTTCTTTCCTTTTCTTGCCTTTTCTTTCCTTTTCTTGCCTTTTAATGCCTTTTTTTGCATTTTCTTGCATTTTCATACCTTTTCATGCCTTTTCATACCTTTTCTTGCCTTTTCATGCCTTTTCATGCCTTTTCTTGCCTTTTCTTGCCTTTTCATGCCTTTTCATGCCTTTTCATGATTTTTCTTACCTTTTCATGCCTTTTCATGCCTTTTCATGACTTTTCATGCCTTTTCATGCCTTTTCATGCCTTTTCTTTCCTTTTCTTGCCTTTTCATGCCTTTTCTTCCCTTTTCATGCCTTTTCATGCCTTTCTTGACTTTTCAAGCCTTTTCATGCCTTTTCTTGCCTTTTCATGCCTTTTCTTACCTTTTCATGCCTTTTCTTTCCTTTTCTTGCCTTTTCATGCCTTTTCTTACCTTTTCATGCCTTTTCATGCCTTTTCTTGCCTTTTCATGCCTTTTCTTGCCTTTTCATACCTTTTCTTGCCTTTTCTTGCCTTTTCATGCCTTTTCTTGCCTTTTCATGAATTTTCTTGCCTTTTCTTACCCTTTCATGCCTTTTCTTGCCTTTTCTTACCCTTTCTTACCTTTTCTTGCCTTTTCATGCCTTTTCTTACCTTTTCATGCCTTTTCATTCCTTTTCTTGCCTTTTCATGCATTTTCTTACCTTTTCATGCCTTTTCTTGCCATTTCATACCTTTTCATAAATTTTTTTGCCTTTTCATGCCTTTTCATGACTTTTCTTGCCTTTTCATGCCTTTTCATGACTTTTCATGCCTTTTCATGCCTTTTCTTGCCTTTTCATGCCTTTTCTTGCATTTTCTTTCCTTTTCTTGCCTTTTCATGCCTTTTCTTGCATTTTCTTGCCTTTTTATGCTTTTTCTTGCCTTTTCTTGCATTTTCATACCTTTTCTTGCCTTTTCATGCCTTTTCATGCCTTTTCATGCCTTTTCTTGCCTTTTCATGCCTTTTCTTACCTTTTCTTGCCTTTTCTTTCCTTTTCTTGCCTTTTCATGCCTTTTCTTCCCTTTCCATGCCTTTTCATGCCTTTCTTGACTTTTCATGCCTTTTCATGCCTTTTCTTGCCTTTTCATGCCTTTTCTTACCTTTTCATGCATTTTCTTTCCTTTTCTTGCCTTTTCATGCCTTTTCTTGCCTTTTCTTGCCTTTTCATGTCTTTTCATGCCTTTTCTTGCCTTTTTTTTCATTTTCATGCCTTTTCTTGCCTTTTCATGACTTTTCTTACCTTTTCATGCCTTTTCTTGCCTTTTCTTGCCTTTTCATGCCTTTTCATTACTTTTCTTGCCTTTTCATGCCTTTTCATGCCTTTTCTTGCCTTTTCTTGCCTTTTCTTGCCTTTTCATGCCTTTTCTTTACTTTTCTTGCCTTTTCATGCGTTTTCTTTCCTTTTCATGCCTTTTCATGCCTTTTCTTGCCTTTTCATGCCTTTTCTTGCCTTTTCTTGCCTTTTCATGCCTTTTCTTGCCTTTTCATGCCTTTTCATGCCTTTTCTTACCTTTTCATGCCTTTTCTTTCCTTTTCTTGCCTTTTCTTGCATTTTCATGCCTTTTCATGCTTTTTCATGCCTTTTCATGCCTTTTCATGACTTTTCTTACCTTTTCTTGCCTTTTCATGACTTTTTTTGCCTTTTCATGTCTCTTCATGCCTTTTCTTGCCTTTTCATGCATTTTCTTGCCTTTTCATGAGTTTTCTTTCCTTTTCATGCCTTTTCATGCCTTTTCTCGCCTTTTTACGCCTTTTCTTACCTTTTCTTGCCTTTTCTTACCTTTTCATGCCTTTTCATGCCTTTGCATGACTTTTCTTACCTTTTCATGCCTTTTCATGACTTTTCTTGCCTTTTCTTACCTTTTCATGCCTTTTCTTGCCTTTTCATGCCTTTTCTTACCTTTTCATGCCTTTTCATGCCTTTTCTTGCCTTTTCTTTCCTTTTCATGCATTTTCTTACCTTTTCATGCCTTTTCATACCTTTTCATGCATTTTTTTGCCTTTTCATGCCTTTTCATGCCTTTTCATGACTTTTCTTGCCTTTTCATGCCTTTTCATGACTTTTCTTGCCTTTTCATTCCTTTTCATGCCTTTTCTTGCCTTTTCATGCCTTTTCTTGCATTTTCTTTCCTTTTCTTGCCTTTTCATGCCTTTTCTTGCCTTTTCTTGCCTTTTAATGCCTTTTCTTGCCTTTTCTTGCATTTTCATACCTTTTCATGCCTTTTCATGCCTTTTCTTTCCTTTTCATGCCTTTTCATGCCTTTTCTTGCCTTTTCTTTCCTTTTCATGCCTTTTCTTGCCTTTTCTTGCCTTTTCATGCCTTTTCATGCCTTTTCATGATTTTTCTTGCCTTTTCATGCCTTTTCATGACTTTTCATGCCTTTTCATGCCTTTTCTTGCCTTTTCATGCGTTTTCATGCCTTTTCTTTCCTTTTCTTGCCTTTTCATGCCTTTTCTTCCCTTTTCATGCCTTTCTTCACTTTTCATGCCTTTCCTTGCCTTTTCATGCCTTTTCTAACCTTTTCATGCCTTTTCTTTCCTTTCCTTGCCTTTTCTTTCCTTTTCTTGCCTTTTCATGCCTTTTCTTGCCTTTTCTTTCCTTTTCTTGCCTTTTCATGCCTTTTCATGCATTTTCTTGCCTTTTCATGCATTTTCTTGCCTTTTCATGCCTTTTCTTGGCTTTTCTTGGCTTTTCATCCCTTTTCATGCCTTTTCTTGCCTTTTCATGACTTTTCTTGCCTTTTCATGCCTTTTCATGCCTTTTCTTGCCTTTTCATGACTTTTCATGCCTTTTCATGCCTTTTCATGACTTTTCTTGCCTTTTCTTACCTTTTCATGCCTTTTCTTGCCTTTTCATGCCTTTTCTTACCTTTTCATGCCTTTTTATGCCTTTTCTTGCCTTTTCATGCATTTTCTTACCTTTTCATGCCTTTTCTTGCCTTTTCATACCTTATCATGCATTTTTTTGCCTTTTCATGCCTTTTCATGCCTTTTCATGACTTTTCTTGCCTTTTCATGCCTTTTTATGACTTTTCTTGCCTTTTCATGCCTTTTCATGCCTTTTCTTGCCTTTTCATGCCTTTTCTTGCATTTTCTTTCCTTTTCTTTCCTTTCTTGCATTTTCTTGCCTTTTTATGCCTTTTCTTGCCTTTTCTTGCATTTTCATACCTTTTCTTGCCTTTTCATGCCTTTTCTTGCCTTTTCATGCCTTTTCATGCCTTTTCTTGCCTTTTCTTGACTTTTCTTGCCTTTTCATGCCTTTTCATGACTTTTCATGCCTTTTCATGCCTTTTCATGCCTTTTTATGCCTTTTCTTACCTTTTCATGCCTTTTCTTTCCTTTTCTTGCCTTTTCATACCTTTTCTTCCCTTTTCATGCCTTTTCATGCCTTTCTTGACTTTTCATGCCTTTTTATGCCTTTTCTTGCCTTTTCATGCCTTTTCTTACCTTTTCATGCCTTTTCTTTCCTTTTCTTGCCTTTTCATGCCTTTTCTTGCCTTTTCTTGCCTTTTCATGCCTTTTCATACCTTTTCTTGCCTTTTCTTGCAATTTCATGCCTTTTCATGCCTTTTCTTTCCTTTTCATGCCTTTTCTTGCCTTTTCATGCCTTTTCATGCCTTTTCATGACTTTTCTTACCTTTTCATGACTTTTCTTGCCTTTTCTTGCCTTTTCATGCCTTTTCATTACTTTTCTTGCCTTTTCATGCCTTTTCTTGCCTTTTCATGCATTTTCTTTCCTTTTCATGCCTTTTCATGCCTTTTCTTATCTTTTCTTGCATTTTCATGCCTTTTCTTGCATTTTCATGCCTTTTCTTACCTTTTCATGCCTTTTCTTTCCTTTTCTTGCCTTTTCTTTCCTTTTCTTGCCTTTTAATGCCTTTTTTTGCCTTTTCTTGCATTTTCATACTTTTTCATACCTTTTCTTGCCTTTTCATGCCTTTTCTTGCCTTTTCTTGCCTTTTCATGCCTTTTCATGATTTTTCTTACCTTTTCATGCCTTTTCATGACTTTTCATGCCTTTTCATGCCTTTTCATGCCTTTTCATGCCTTTTCTTTCCTTTTCTTGCCTTTTCATGCCTTTTCTTCCCTTTTCATGCCTTTTCATGCCTTTCTTGACTTTTCATGCCTTTTCATGCCTTTTCTTGCCTTTTCATGCCTTTTCTTACCTTTTCATGCCTTTTCTTTTCCTTTTCTTGCCTTTTCATGCCTTTTCTTTCCTTTTCTTGCCTTTTCATGCCTTTTCTTGCCTTTTCATGCCTTTTCTTGCCTTTCTTGCATTTTCATGCCTTTTCATGCCTTTTCATGCCTTTTCATGGCTTTCTTGCCTTTTCTTGCCTTTTCATGCCTTTTCATGCCTTTTCATGCCTTTTCATGAACTTTTCTTGCCTTTTCTTACCCTTTCATGCCTTTTCTTGCCTTTTCTTACCCTTTCATGCCTTTTCTTGTCTTTTCATGCCTTTTCTTACCTTTTCATGCCTTTTCATGCCTTTTCTTGCCTTTTCTTGCCTTTTCATGCATTTTCTTACCTTTTCATGCCTTTTCATACCTTTTCATGCATTTTTTTGCCTTTTCATGCCTTTTCATGCCTTTTCATGACTTTTCTTGCCTTTTCATGCCTTTTCATGACTTTTCTTGCCTTTTCATTCCTTTTCATAACTTTTCTTGCCTTTTCATACCTTTTCATGCCTTTTCTTACCTTTTCATGCCTTTTCTTGCATTTTCTTTCCTTTTCTTGCCTTTTCATACCCTTTCTTGCCTTTTCTTGCCTTTTAATGCTTTTTTGCCTTTTCTTTCCTTTCTTGCCTTTTCATGCCTTTTCTTGCCTTTTCTTGCCTTTTCATAACCTTTCATGCCTTTTCTTCCCTTTTCATGCCTTTTCATGCCTTTCTTGACTTTTCATGCCTTTTCTTTCCTTTTCTTGCCTTTTCATACCTTTTCTTCCCTTTTTCATGCCTTTTCATGCCTTTCTTGACTTTTCATGCCTTTTCATGCCTTTTCTTGCCTTTTCATGCCTTTTCTTACCTTTTCATGCCTTTTCTTGCCTTTTCTTGCCTTTTCATGCCTTTTCATACCTTTTCTTGCCTTTTCTTGCAATTTCATGCCTTTTCATGCCTTTTCTTTCCATTTCATGCCTTTTCTTGCCTTTTCTTGCCTTTTAATGCCTTTTCATGCCTTTTCATGACTTTTCTTACCTTTTCATGACTTTTCTTGCCTTTTCTTGCCTTTTCATGCCTTTTCATTACTTTTCTTGCCTTTTCATGCCTTTTCTTGCCTTTTCATGCATTTTCTTTCCTTTTCATGCCTTTTCATGCCTTTTCTTATCTTTTCATGCCATTTCTTGCCTTTTCTTGCATTTTCATGCCTTTTCTTACCTTTTCATGCCTTTTCTTTCCTTTTCTTGCCTTTTCTTTCCTTTTCTTGCCTTTTAATGCCTTTTTTTGCCTTTTCTTGCATTTTCATACCTTTTCATGCCTTTTCATGCCTTTTCTTGCCTTTTCATGCCTTTTCATGCCTTTTCTTGCCTTTTCTTGCCTTTTCATGCCTTTTCTTGCCTTTTCTTGCCTTTTCATGCCCTTTTCATGATTTTTCTTACCTTTTCATGCCTTTCATGACTTTTCATGCCTTTTCATGCCTTTTCTTCCCTTTTCATGCCTTTTCATGCCTTTTCTTTCCTTTTCTTGCCTTTTCATGCCTTTTCTTCCCTTTTCATGCCTTTCATGCCTTTCTTGACTTTTCATGCCTTTTCATGCCTTTTCTTGCCTTTTCATGCCTTTTCTTACCTTTTCATGCCTTTTCTTTCCTTTTCTTGCCTTTTCATAGCTTTTCTTTCCTTTTCTTGCCTTTTCATACCTTTTCTTGCCTTTTCATGCCTTTTCTTGCATTTTCTTGCTTTTCATGCCTTTTCATGCCTTTCATGCCTTTTCATGACTTTCTTGCCTTTTCTTACCCTTTCATGCCTTTTCGTGCCTTTTCTTACCCTTTCATGCCTTTTCTTGCCTTTTCATGCCTTTTCTTACCTTTTCATGCCTTTTCATGCCTTTTCTTGCCTTTTCTTGCCTTTTCTTGCCTTTTCATGCATTTTCTTTCCTTTTCATGCCTTTTCATACCTTTTCATGCATTTTTTTGCCTTTTCATGCCTTTTCATGCCTTTCATGACTTTTCTTGCCTTTTCATGCCTTTTCATGACTTTTCTTGCCTTTTCATTCCTTTTCATAACTTTCTTGCCTTTTCATTCCTTTTCATGCCTTTTCTTGCCTTTTCATGCCTTTTCTTGCATTTTCTTGCATTTTCTTGCCTTTTCATGCCCTTTCTTGCCTTTTCTTGCCTTTAATGCTTTTTTTGCCTTTTCTTTCCTTTTCTTGCCTTTTCATGCCTTTTCTTGCCTTTTCTTGCCTTTTCATAACCTTTCATGCCTTTTCTTCCCTTTTCATGCCTTTTCATGCCTTTCTTGACTTTTCATGCCTTTTCATGCCTTTTCTTGCCTTATCATGCCTTTTCTTACCTTTTCATTCCTTTTCTTGCCTTTTCATGCCTTTTCTTTCCTTTTCTTGCCTTTTCATGCCTTTTCTTGCCTTTTCATGCCTTTTCTTGCCTTTTCTTGCATTTTCATGCCTTTTCATGCCTTTTCATGCCTTTTCATGCCTTTTCTTGCCTTTTCTTGCCTTTTCTTGCATTTTCATGCCTTTTCATGCATTTTCTTGCCTTTTCATGCCTTTTCTTGCCTTTTCATGCCTTTCTTGCCTTTTCTTGCCTTTTCATGCCTTTTCTTGCCTTTTCATGCCTTTTCATGACTTTTCTTGCCTTTTTCTTACCCTTTCATGCCTTTTCTTGCCTTTTCTTACCCTTTCTTGCCTTTTCATGCCTTTTCATGCCTTTTCATGACTTTTCTTGCCTTTTCATGCCTTTTTGTGACTTTTCTTGCCTTTTCATTCCTTTTCATAACTTTTCTTGCGTTTTCATTCCTTTTCATGCCTTTTCTTGCCTTTTCATTTCTTTTCTTCATTTTCTTTCCTTTTCTTTCCTTTTCATGCCTTTTCTTGCCTTTTCTTGCCTTTTCTTGCCTTTTCATAACCTTTCATGCCTTTTCTTCCCTTTTCATGCCTTTTCATGCCTTTCTTGACTTTTCATGCCTTTTTTGCCTTTTCATGCCTTTTCTTACGTTTTCATTCCTTTCTTTCCTTTTCTTGCCTTTTCATGCCTTTTCATGCCTTTTCTTTCCTTTTCTTGCCTTTTCATGCCTTTCTTGCCTTTTCATACCTTTTCTTGCCTTTTCTTGCCTTTTCTTGCATTTTCTTGCCTTTTCATGCCTTTTCTTGCCTTTTCATGCCTTTTCATGCCTTTTCATGCCTTTTCTTGCCTTTTCATGCCTTTTCTTGCCTTTTCATGCCTTTTCATGACTTTTCATGCCTTTTCTTACCCTTTCATGCTTTTCTTGCCTTTTCTTACCCTTTCTTACCTTTTCTTGCCTTTTCATGCCTTTTCTTACCTTTTCATGCCTTTTCATGCCTTTTCTTGCCTTTTCATGCATTTTCTTACCTTTTCATGCCTTTTTCTTGCCATTTCATACCTTTTCATGCATTTTTTTGCCTTTTCATGCCTTTTCATGCCTTTTCATGACTTTTCTTGCCTTTTCATGCCTTTTCATGACTTTTCATGCCTTTTCATGCCTTTTCTTGCCTTTTCATGCCTTTTCTTGCCTTTTCTTTCCTTTTCTTGCCTTTTCATGCCTTTTCTTGCATTTTCTTGCCTTTTTATGCTTTTTCTTGCCTTTTCTTGCATTTTCATACCGTTTCTTGCCTTTTCATGCCTTTTCATGCCTTTTCTTGCCTTTTCATGCCTTTTCTTACCTTTTCTTGCCTTTTCTTTCCTTTTCTTCCCTTTTCATGCCTTTTCATGCCTTTCTTGACTTTTCATGCCTTTTCTTGCCTTTTCATGCCTTTTCTTACCTTTTCATGCATTTTCTTCCTTTTCTTGCCTTTTCATGCCGTTTCTTGCCTTTTCATGTCTTTTCATGCCTTTTCTTGCCTTTTTTTTTCATGCCTTTTCTTGCCTTTTCATGCCTTTTCTTGCCTTTTCATGACTTTTCTTACCTTTTCATGCCTTTTCTTGCCTTTTCTTGCCTTTTCATGCCTTTTCATTTACTTTTCTTGCCTTTTCATGCCTTTTCATGCCTTTTCTTGCCTTTTCTTGCCTTTTCTTGCCTTTTCATGCCTTTTCATTACTTTTCTTGCCTTTTCATGCGTTTTCTTTCCTTTTCATGCCTTTTTCATGCCTTTTCTTGCCTTTTCATGCCTTTTCTTGCCTTTTCTTGCCTTTTCATGCCTTTCTTGCCTTTTGATGCCTTTTCATGCCTTTTCTTACCTTTTCATGCCTTTTCTTTCCTTTTCTTGCATTTTCATGCCTTTTCATGCCTTTTCTTGCCTTTTCATGCCTTTTCTTGCATTTTCATGCCTTTTCATGCCTTTTCTTGCCTTTTCATGCCTTTTCTTGCCTTTTCATGCCTTTTCATACCTTTTCATGACTTTTCTTACCTTTTCTTGCCTTTTCATGACTTTTTTTTCCTTTTCATGTCTTTTCATGCCTTTTCTTGCCTTTTCATGCATTTTCTTGCCTTTTCATGATGTTTTCTTTCCTTTTCATGCCTTTTCATGCCTTTTCTTACCTTTTTCTTGCCTTTTCTTACCTTTTCATGCCTTTTCTTGCCTTTTCATGCCTTTGCATGACTTTTCTTACCTTTTCATGCCTTTTCATGACTTTTCTTGCCTTTTCTTACCTTTTCATGCCTTTTCTTGCCTTTTCATGCCTTTTCTTACCTTTTCATGCCTTTTCTTGCCTTTTCTTGCCTTTTCATGCCTTTCATACCTTTTCTTGCCTTTTCTTGCAATTTCATGCCTTTTCATGCCTTTTCTTTCCTTTTCATGCCTTTTCTTGCCTTTTCTTGCCTTTTAATGCCTTTTCATGCCTTTTCATGACTTTTCTTACCTTTTCATGACTTTTCTTGCCTTTTCTTGCCTTTTCATGCCTTTTCATTACTTTTCTTGCCTTTTCATGCCTTTTCTTGCCTTTTCATGCATTTTCTTTCCTTTTCATGCCTTTTCATGCCTTTTCTTATCTTTTTATGCTTTTCTTGCCTTTTCTTGCATTTTCATGCCTTTTCTTACCTTTTCATGCCTTTTCTTTCCTTTTCTTGCCTTTTCTTTCCTTTTCTTGCCTTTTAATGCCTTTTTTTGCCTTTTCTTGCATTTTCATACCTTTTCATGCCTTTTCATGCCTTTTCAATGCCTTTTCTTGCCTTTT